>CM053501.1:32542884-33142884 GCA_028627145.1 Eidolon dupreanum
TGTTTTGAAATACAAATACAGGTTTTTCAAGAAATAGTCACCTGAGAACAAACCAATGCTTCCTAAAAACAACAAAAAATTGGTGTTGCTCTCTAAGGGCAGTTGCTTATTTATTTTGTCCATATTTTGCCAGCTTGAAGCCTGAGTATTTTATATGAACATACATGGGTGAAAAATCAAAATGCAGCAACAATTCATCCATGAGACTAAGAGATAAAATGCAATTTAATAAGTTTCCCATACACTCAATCACCTGCTTTTGGCTCTGTTTAGTATTTTTTGAAAAGTCTGATATGCCTGTTAGCAAAGCACAATACAGATTCAACAATGCCCCAGATTGTCTTTATGATTTTTGTTTTTTACTTATTTATTCATTGGATTTCTATAACTGTGTCCATTCCTGAAGCTTTCACACACACACACACACACACACACACACACACAGAGTCAACCAAAGGGTTCTCAGCAAAATATTTAAAACAGCAAAAAAGTGCAATAACATCAAAGAGAAAAACCAACAAGATTTTTAAAAATTATTCATGTATTATCTTTCCATATGGATAGGCTCTATAGAAAAGGCAGGATTTCAGATTCCATGGACATGGCCTTAGGTTTCTATTACTGTATAGAAAAAGAGGTCACCTCTAAAAAGATATAAACCTGTACTCAAGAGGTTTCCCTCTTCTGCGAAGCCTTTCTAACCATACTATAACAACTAACCATTTGGATTTAGGGAACTACCAATGGTCACCTCCTTTGACAAGGCTTGCTTTAGTTTAATAATCCCTGACATTTTATTTAAATTTCTAAAATTTATTAAGATACTAATTTTTGTCTTGGTTTTACTGTTTTTGTTGATATAGAAACTCTAGGAAATATTAAAAGGTTATTTTTCCATATCCCTCCTCTGTAGGGGATCCCCAAGACCACACCCAACTTCAGTGATTCACTAGGAAGTCTCACAGGACCCAGTGCATAGCTGTAGTCATGCCTAATATTTAATAAAGCAAAAAGATACAAAACAAAATCAGCAAAGGGAAAAAGCACATGTGGCGAAGCCCAAAAAAAACCCAGGTACAAGCTTTTAAGAGTTCCTTTTCAGTGAAGTCACACATAGCTAAATTCCTCAAGCATCAAAATGTGAGAGCACATGTGCAGTGTTATCTGCCAGGGAAGCTCATGAGAGACTCAGTACCCAAGGATTTTATTGGGGACTGATCACATAGACACCCTCTGCCTCTGCCAAAATTTCAGACTTCCAGAAGCAAAGCAGGTGTTCCACATAAACCATATTGTAAACATAAACAGATTAGGCAACATGAGCTACTCTTTTATGAGTTAGGGAATGGTGAGAGCACTCCAGAAATCCAAGTTCCCAAACACCAGCCAAGAGCCAACCCTCCAAACAGGTCTTCCTAAGGATAGCAGTCTCAGGCCTGCTATGTTGCCTCTTTTCTGCATATACTCTTAGAGATGAGATGGCCAAACTTTTGTGTCTACATCTAGAACCATGAAGAAAACCTCAAGTTTTTGGAAGAAATGTAGATTCACGGAAGCACATTAAGCTAGATTTTCTTTGAGAAGGAAGGGATGATGGCAGTGTTGAATTGAAGGCATTCCTGGTATGCCTTCTCTGAGATGGAGAAAGATGAGAATGATGGCCTTTTAGCAAGTAGAAGAGTTCAATGCCCATCTCCAACACAGCAGGTTTGGGTATGGGAAGATTTCTCTTGGGGGCAAATGATACATGTGGATACCTTGGGATCTAAACATTAAAGATCTTAAATTTGAAAACCAATTTAAAAGAAATTTGAGCATATTCTTGGAAAGAGAGGAATAGAAATTCCTTATGCTGTTGTGGGTTTGAAAGCTAAAGACCCCAGTAATGGCCTTGATATACTAAAGACCCACATTCAGGTTTTCTGAATTGTATTACTCTTCTGGAATTCTTATATAATACTCAGGAAAAAGAATCCTCCCCTTTATACCATCAACCCCATCAAAATTTTTTTAAAAGATAAAGGAATTGATATTGGGCATCTAGACAGTTTTAACTTTTTCTATATATTTAAGGAATACAACAATGTGATTGACTTTGAATATCCTGTGGTAGAGCAAACTCATTCCAGTTAAACATTTAATTTCATAAAAACCTCATGAATGGGTACTAATTAACTAATTAACCGATGAAGAAATTGAGGCTTAGAAATATTAAGCAACTTGCTTACAGTCATAGAACTAGGTATTAATAAATCCAGGGCTCAGCCCCATTGTTTCTGCCTTCAGAAGCTATTCATGTAGCAACTATACTACTATACTATACTTTTAACATACACCCCAAAAGAGTTTAGAAAAGCTATGTGTACCCTTGTACATTTTTAAGATGACATCTATTTTTCATTATAAAATTACGTAATTATGAAGAATGAAATGTCCTGAGTATTATAAATATTGACACTTTATATGATTGCATTATTCTTTAAAATATATCCAACGGAGTCTAAACGCCATTGCAATTTGATCATCATTATCCACTTAAAGGATAAATGCTTTTTTTTAACAGTTGAAAGTTTTGAATCATTCCTCTTTATATTTAACTTGTATTTCATTCAACATTACCAACCGAACTTCATCCTAATATAATAATTTTTATGCTTAAACATCTTTCATGGGTCACTCTGCAATAAAAATATAAGGTTCTAGTAATCAATAGTTGTTACCTCTGTGGAATTCTAGAAGGTAAATAAATTTTTCCTAAATAGCCAGTTTGTTGTTTAGAATGGCTTTTCTCAGATAAAACTATGGCTCTTTTAAGGGGGCATTAACATTACTCACTTTCTCAACACCAATGCCAAGATTTCAAATTGTCTTTTTGCTTGGAAGCCTAGAGGTTTTTGCACCCAGGACAATGCAATGCTGTAGGACTGCAGTGGGTGAGAGGTTTACCTTTCTCTACAGCAGAAGAAAAGGCTGTTGTCAAAGTGCAGATGGGAGACCACACCCCACCCACGCACTCTGACCACTCTCACTACTGTAAGGCAGACCAACTGAAACATAAAGTACAAGTGAGAGTTGAGAAGCTGAAAGTGAATTGCCTTAAAACAATCTGAGTGCCCAAGTACCCCTGGGAAAATCTTCACAAACTTCTAGAAGTACATGAAGAAACATCCGAGCTGTATTCTGCTTCTGTTTTAGATCTTAATATAGTACATTGTGGTTGCTGGTCTGATTGTTATTTCCCCCACCCTGAATGTAAAATGTTTCACACAGAAGCTGTCTTCTTTAGCAATGTCTTCTAGTACCTAGTGTGAGATTTACTGTCTAGTACATGCTGATGAAATATTTGTTTGAAGAATAAGTGAATGTTGTTACAAAGTAAAAAAAAAAAAAATTGAATCATATATTAGTGAGTTTAAGCACATCACAAATAGTATGTTTAGTATATTCTCACTTTGGTCAAAAGAAGTATGAGTAAATATGTATACATCTGTATCAGTAGATATTTCTAGGTAGATAAATTTTTGGTGACTTTCTTTCTGGCAATCTGTATTTTCTGGTTTATCTACGATCTACTTAGATAAGTTTTATAACTTTTTATAAAATACACAAACAGACAAGGCACTAAGTAGAAGAGACAGAACATAACATCCTGGAAACAGCTACAAGCTGGCCTCAGCCCAAAGGGAAACTATCAGGTAATGAGGAATATTAAGTCTCCTCCCTGATTCTCAGAAAAACCACAATGGCATGACAGGGGCCTGGGCAATTAGTTCAATGACACTCCTTCACACAAACACCCAGAAACTCCGGCAAAAGTTTCACTCATGTTCAAGAAGTATAGCTTCCCTGTTAGTTTAAAACACTGAGGAGCTTTGTATTTCTCAGCTAACAAATGCAGAACCCCTATGTGTAAATTTTTCACAACCACTTGGCTATAACTAGAAAAACACTTCAAGTTAGAAATGCTGTTATCATATTGATCAGGAAAGAAAATATATTTATCCTTAGATGCACCATGACCAAACATTCTCAACTTCATACTGTTATATTTTTATTCTATAAAGTAAATTTGTTAAACCTATAACAAAACATTATTTAATGTTAAGGATCTTGAAAGATTTTTCATAGAATTCAAAAATCAAAAAAATTTTAATTGAATTGGTGATAGTCATGTACATAAGTTAAATACAACTTAGTACTATTTCATTTCAAACTACTTCTAAATTTACATTATTTTAGACATTTAGGAAATTAGCAGCTAAAAATACCCAAAGCTAAAAAGTGATTAGGTTTTTATTGCTGCTATTGTTTTAGGTTTTCCAGTTTAAGCAGATGAATTCTGCTATGGACTAAATGTTTATGAACCCCCAAATTCATGTGTTAAAACCTAATTCGCAATGTGATGATGACAAAGAATATGATATCTGCTAATCCCCTCCACCCACAAATCGAGGAACAGAATATAAAATAGGAAAAAAAAAAAAAAAAAAAAGGACTGGAAACTACAGAAGGATGCCATCAACATGTCAAAAATTTCTGGACTTCCAAGTAGAATTTCTACTAGAAATATCACAGATGAGACTATGGAACAAGGGCTATATCATGTCCTCTAATGTCCTTGTAAACAAAGACTAATAAGCCCCTGGTGAGTGAATAAAACACTAGGATAACTGCACTACCAGCCCTATAAGGAGAGGTGAAGCAGTTGAAATAAATGAAGCAACCAGAGTTTTTCAGAATCTGCGGAAGAATTCCTTGATCTTAAGGCAACACTGAGAGGAGTATGCAAGGCACATTATCTCCTAGCATACAGTCATCTACATGTTGCTAACTGCTGGTTGCCAAACACATAGAGAAACTTTCTAGACAGAGAAAAGACCCTCTATTGCAACTACACCTGACTACTTTACTCCAATGTCTTATCTTGCTGTGTCCCACCACTACACACAAAACTCAACTCCTAGATTTCTGATCTGGGAAAGTAATTCACAATATTAAATTTCACCTTCACTTTCACCCAGGCATGAAATGCTTAAAATAATCATAGATTTCTTACCAAATTCACTTCATCTGCCAATATGGACAAATGTAGATTTCCTTCTGTAAGAATAAAGGAATTTAAAAATCATAAGTATATGATGCAATTCAAATGAGAGATCACTCTATAGAATCAGAACTAATAATTTCCTGGCTAATAAATTGAAAGAACTACTAACTTAGTATAGATAATGAATTATTAAAATATTGTGAGTTTTCAACAAGTTTCAAAAGAAAACTGTGTGGGGAGACCAAGGAAAATGGCAGAGTAAGAGATGTCCTCTGATCTCTCCCCCTGAAACAACAATAAGCTGAACATCTAAAAATCAACAAAAAAACACCCAAACTGCACACCCGCACATCTGAGCATGGGATCTGCCCATAAGAGCTACCACAGGTCAGAACCCCGGGTGTCTGGCGGTGGACTAAGAAAAATAAAGAAGCTACCTCTTGCAGCCACTGGAGCTACCTGTAGGAGGAGGGGAAGGGGAGAAGGTGCAGCAAGTTCCCTGAACAGCCCTGCCTGGGAGAGTTTGTGAGTTCCATGCAGCTGGCAGCAGGGCCCAGTCAGTCATCAGGGCAGAAGCAGAGAAGCAGATGGCAAAGAAACAACAGTTGATTTTTACCAGCTGTGGCTGCAAAACTGAGGCTAAGCCACAGCCCCCAAAACCCAACCCAGAGGCCCCTCCCCGCATGCCCTCCAAGACCAGTCACTGCGGAGCCCCAGGGGAATCTGAGCAAATACTGCTGAAAATGTTGCTAACACTGACAGGGACTAAAACTGAGGGTAGCGAGTGTGATTAAATATCTACAAGAAAATAAAGGCATTATATAAAGGCATTATTAAGCCTTTATATAAAGCAGGGATCCAAGAGGCTTAGATGCCACCTACTGGAAACCAAAAGAAAACCGCCTTCTTTGCAGCAGGCTAAAAAGAGACCTTTATATAATAAATCTTCTGGAAAAAAAAGTAGGCTACATGTCCATTAATGCCCAGGTGAAGAAATAGTCCATTAAACACCATGAATAACCAAGGTGACAAGGCGTCTCAAAAGAATAAGAAAAATCTCCAGAAAATAAGCTTACAGACATAGAAATATGCTACTTAAATGACAGAGGATTCGGGATGGTACTTCTGAAAAAAAATTCAGTGAGTTCTGAAACTAGCCATATCAACAAATTCGGGAACTGAAAAAACAACTAGATGAGCAGAGCAAGGAGATTGAAACCCTCAAAAAGAATAGAATAGATCTTCTGGAGATAAAAAAAAAAAAAGCACTACAAGAGTTGAAAAAATGAAATAGCAAGCTTGGGAAATAGAATCGATCAAATGGAGGAAAGGATCATGACATTGAAGACAGAAATCTAGAAATAAATCAGAAGGAAGGAGAGAGAAACCAAAAAGTGAAAAATAATGAAAAAGAAACACAAGAATTAGCTGATACCATCAGGAGAGGAAACATAAGAATAATGGCATTATCAAAGACAAGGAAAAGGAGCAGGGACAAGAAAGCATTTTCAGACAAATAGTGCATGAGAAGTTTCCAAATCTAAGGAATGAGCTGGAGCTTGGAATTCAAGAAACTATAGAACACCCAATTACCTCAACCCAAAAAGGCCTTCACCAAGATACACTGTATTGAATTATCAAAAATCAACAACGAAGACAGAATTCTCAGGGCAGCCAGGGAGAAGAAAACTAAGTAATACAGGAAAACCCATTAGATTAACCTCATACTTCTCAGCACAGACTTTACAAGCCAGAAAGGAATGGAATCAAATATTTAAACTATTAAGTGAAAGGAACCACCAGCCTAGAATAATGTATCCAGCTAAGCTCTCCTTTAGATATGAAGGAGAAATTAAGACCTTTCCAGACATACAAAAATTGAGGGAATTATCCATTAGGAGGCCTGCACAACAGGAAATACTGAAAGGGGCAGCTCACCGAAAACAAAATGACAATAAATCATTAGGAGTAAAGTGACTATTGGGCAAATAGAAGCAGAGGAGTGCAACCCTTACTAAGAACAGAGCATTATAAGCTTAAATAATAAGAGAATTGCTAAAGCAAGATAGTAATGAATGTTCAGCATACATAGGGGCAAATTGAGATAATTACTGAGAGGATTCAAAGATCCTAATTCTCAAAGGGGAATGGAGATAAGGCACATGCAGAAGAAAATGGATGACTGCTTATATATATATAACAAAAGAACACTGTCCATGAATCTAAATCAGAGTCATTACAAAAAAAAATCATATATCTGAAATCATGTAAAATTGTGCATGAAGGGAAAAATTTAGTAGAAAATTTAAAAAGCAGACAATATAAAATTGGGTACTATAAAAACAGCAAATTAGTGAAGCAGGAAACAAGTTCAAAATTTTCTTAAAAGTTAAAAAAAGGGAATAAAATGATGAAAGATAAGAATTATAAAGTTGCTAAGAGAGAAATCTTAGAAGTTCTTATCACACAAAAATAATTGTAACTATGTGAGGTGATGATGTATTAACTAACTGTATTGTGGTAATCATTTTGCAATATTTATTTCAAATCATGTTTATACCTCAAACTCACACAATGTTATGTCAATTATATCTCAATAAAGCTGGAAAAAATAATGACTACCTATTTAACAATATAGTGGTTTATTTTACTTTCTTCCTCTTTTCAAGATATTTTACATTTTCTCAGACTCTCAATATTGCAAATAACTCCATAATAAATATTTTTGTACATAAATCTCTGTATGTCTACTTTATGGTAAATTCCTGCCTGAGTCACAAGAAACTGATGTCTTTGTAGCTCTTGATATTCATTTAAATTTTCCAGAAATGCTTTAACTTTTTATATTTAACCTTTGCGGATCATTTTACATAATCATTATATATATAATGTATGTATATATACATAATTTACATACATGTATAATTTACACACATACATAATTTTTATATATATATATATATATATATATATATATATATATATATAAATGTGTGTATATACACACACAGGGTCTCTAGCTGGGTGAGGACATACTCCGAGGTCCGACGGTGCCCCTGGCTAGCCTCCACATTTGGGTGAGCCTGCTGGCTGTCCTTTTCCTTCAATTGGGGCTGCTGAGTTGGCTCCCTGATCAGGTAGGCTGCTGCTGGGTTCTGCAATTACCTCTGCTTGGACGGAGTCACAGGCTATGTTCCCTGGCAAGGTGGTACCACTGACTGGACTCTACCATCATTCCTGGTTGGATGGGTTTTCAGGTTGTGTTACCTGATCAAATAGTGCTGCCCAGCTAGATTCCAGATTCAGGTGGGATCATGGGCAAGGCACTGGGGTTGGACAGGGCCTCAGGCTGTGCTGTGTGATCAGGTGGTGCTGTAAATTGTGCCCTAAAGTTGGATGGGGCAACAGAGTGGCCTTTGAGATCCTACAGAACTGGAGCACTCTACTGTTGGCTGGAGAAGTTCCTGACTGGACGCATTGCTGGGAGAAGCCCCCAGCTATATCTTGTAGTTAGATGGAGCTGGAGACAGTGCTCTGTATTCTGGTAGGTTCATTGCCCAGGCTCCCTTGTTGGATGTGACAATAGGCTAAGCTCTACAACTGGACAAGGTCACTGGTTGGGCTCTCTGCCTGGGTAGAGGTACAGGCTGTGTTCAGCAATGGGGCAGGACAGTAGGCTGGGCTCCACTGCTGGTCAGCACTGGAGGCTGGGCTGAGAGCCCAAGGTTTACCATTTGGGCTCCCTAGTTATGGGGGTCCAGAGGCTAAGCTCAACAGTTAGGCAGGGCTGCTAGCTGGGCTCCCTGCCCAAGCGAGGCCATAGGATAGGCTCTATGGCTGCCCAGGTTTTCTGACCAGGCTCCTGGATGAGCAAGACTGGAGCTCATGCTCAGTAGTTAGGAGGGGGTGCAAATTTGCTTCACTGCCTGGGCAGGGTGGTAGAACAGGCTCTATTGCCTGTATAGCCCACCTACTGAGGACCCAAATCTAGTAACCTGGTCATATGGGACCACTGACTTGGCTCTGCAAATGGGCAGAGCCACTGTCTGGGATCTCTGCTCAGGCACCACCACAAGCAGCAACGTGTTTGGCCAAGATCTGAGGGCTGGTTGGTGTAAGCCCCGCCCCCTCCTGTCTATCTAATCCCCTGTGGTTGAACCCCGCTGGTTCCCACCAGTGACACTCATGAGGCAAGACCCGAGCCTTCTGGGAAGCGTCCATCAACACTGAGGAAGCTGGGTGACCACCTTGGGCTATCCTTCCCCATTGGAGAAACCACAGGCTCAGGAGGGTCCTTGGAGCCGAGTGGCGCTGTGCCACCCGTGTGAGGGACGGTGTGGTCAGGGTGTCGCCACATCTCTTGCCCTGTAATGCAGTCCTTCTTGAACTCTGTGGTGGGGGAGGGAGTGCTTTAGCCTCGCTCCCCAGCTCTGGGATTTTCACAGAGGTGTTGATTGGTGGATAGTTGGCATCAGGAACGTGCTATGTCGCAGTCTTAATGACGTCATTTCAAGACCTTACCTAGTTATTTATAATAATGCTTTGTAATTATATTTATGGTATTTCACAATGGAACCATATAATGTTAAATGGAAAAAGATTTTAAACTGAAAAAAAATAAATATAATTCACTAAAATGTTAGCTGCCTTTATCTCTGGAGATTAGCTTTAGGGTGTTTTTATTTTCTTAGATTCATGTAATATTTTCCAAATGTTTCATGAAATTTGAAAAGAATATTTTGTAATCTATATATATAATTTGTATAATCATAAAATATCTTTTCGATTCAGAGCAACTTCTGTATTATCAATTATATTTAAAAGGTCTCCCATAGAACATCTTTAAAATAATATTAAATACTCTTTTTCCTCCATTCCTGCAGGTAGAATTACACATTATGTACTTGTAAACATGTTATCCTTTTATATATAATCTGCTAGCTCTAAGAATAAAATATTGTTTGAGTCTCATGATTCATCTTAAAGGACAAAGAAAAAGAGCTCATAAGTTCAGTTGCACAAAATGGTATGTAATGAACAAGGACTGCATCATGAATCTGGTGAGTTGAGTTTGGGATAAATTACAGAATTTTCTTTCTGTACAGAGCAATTTTTCCCAATCCTAGCTTTGCTCATGTTCATACTATTCTTATTTTTTATTCATTTAATAGTAAATTATCAGGTTATCTGAAAGCAACAATAAACTAATTTCTCTTTAGATTCTTAAGGGAATTTTTTTTTTTAATTACTGTTTGGAAAATAAATGGAAAAGAGTGTTTCTCAGCCTCTCCGAAGTAGTTTTTTATGTTATTGCTTTCCCTCTTCTCATTCCCCCAATCAAAACAGTGTTCCCATCTTTGCACTATCATCACTTTAACAGCATCTCTTCTATTTCTATGAATGCAGTGAAAACAAATTATAGTGATGTCAGCGAAAAAAAGAATCATTATGTCTTTAACCCCGTGATGAAAAAGAGCACTTAATGTCAAAAATGTGATAAATTTCAAATTGGAAGGCAGCCTCTCTACCCCTACAGTCCCTTGCCTCCTCTAGATTCTGCTCTCAAAGAGATTAAAAATATGAAAAGTCTTCCATGTACACCACTATCTCACAAAGCTATTGAACAGAAAGAAAATGGACTTTTTTAGAAGAGGCCTGTGAACACCAAGATTGGTCTTCAGTAGTTGATTCCCTGTACCAGGCATACTGCAGGATCAGGATGAAGGGTCAACTGAAGGTGATTTTCTCTGGAAGGATACATTGATGCTGACTAAAACAATAAGCAGAGATGCCATTTTGTCAATCTGTAACTAGAAACCTAGCAGCCTAGTATACATCTACTGATCAGAAACTTTTCTCTCCAACAAGAACATCTATATGGGGAAACAACTGCTACAATGAGGATATATTCTGTGAGCATGTAGTCAGTGCAATGGGAACTAGATGGACTGGATAATCACTGGGGCACAAGAATTATCAGTCTATGCTTCCACCTCCACTTCAGAGAAACATCCACCAAATAAGCTAGGAAACGGTCTCTTTCTGTGGGATCTCATCTAAAGGAAAATTTAAGTACTTCTTGCCCATTGACCTTTCTATTCAGACTGTACAATTTGGAGCCCTGTTTTTAAAATTGAGTTATAATTTACAAACAATAAATTGTATTCAAGTGTACAGCTTAAAACATTTTGATAATTTTATAAACCCATATCATCTCCACTTCAATCTGGAGAATGATTCCATCATTCCTAAAAAGTTTCCTCATGCCCTTTTCCAGTCTATTTCCCTTCCCACACGGAGGCAACCATTAATCTCATTTTTATCACCAAAGATTTGTTTTGCCAGTCTTTGAACTTCACATATATGGAATCATACTTACGTCTTAGTGATCTGACTTCTTTTGCTAAACTTAATGTTTTTGAAACTTACTGTTTTTATCAGTGGTTCATTTCTCTTTACTGCTGAATATTATATTTTATATATATACATACATACGTGATATATATATATATACATATATATATGTATATATATATATCATGATTTGTTTATACATCTTCCTGTTGATGAACATTTGCTTTGCTGCCAGTTTTTGGTTATTATGCATAAAGCTTCTAAGAATATTCTAAGAATATTCTTGTTATAAGGCTTTTTATAGACATATAATTTTGTTTCTCGAGTAATTTTTAGGAATGAAATTTCTGAATCATAGGGGAGGTGTATAATTAACTTTATAAGCAGCTGTCAAATAGTCTTCTAAAATAGTTGTACTATTTTACACTACCAGTAGTGTATGAGAGTTCCAGTAGTTCCATATCTTTGCCAATATTTGGCACTATCTGTCTTCTTAATTTTAGCAACTCCAGTGGGTTATACTGGTATCTGATTGTAGTTATAATTTACTTCCCCTATGTACTCTTAATGTTGGTAATGGACTATGAGTCACCATATTTGTTTTTAATATCAGTCATTTGAAATTCTTCGTAGATGATCCACCACCTTCCTTTAGAATATATGGTCTCTGAACACTCTGTCCTTAGTTTGGAACCTAAGTCACAATTATGAGACTCATAAAAAAAAAAAGTACTTAGCATCCTGCTACACCTTGATTAGCTTCTTACACTAATCAAAGTTCACCCCTTGGGCTGGGAAGGGCCAGCCTTTCTAAAAGATTTTGGCCATAAATACTAGAACAAAATGAGAGTCTATCAGCAAGGAAGAAGTATGAGAAAGATGTTGGGTAGGCAGCCACGAGTGTCTACGACAGTGAAGGTGTTTGCCAGTGAATTTAAAAGAAAAGTTTCCTATAGTCAAATTGAACTAAAATACAAAACTCTCCAAGCCAAATTCTTGATCATATTTAGTAGCCAAATTTTTAGTCATATGTAGTCTGAGCTTTCTGTGCACAGACATAAAAAGAAGCCTCCTATTTTCTACAATTCTTCCTGTCTTTTTTGCTTCTTTCTGCATTTTTTCCCTTCAAATTCTTTTAACATTCCACAGCTTGAGACAGAGGAGGAAAAGCAAAAGGAAAATGAAAAGGGAGAAAATTTTGACAAGTCTTTAGTGCCTCTAAAATACCCATTTTTGACTACGAAAGATCATAAAAAGCAAGACAAAGCCAGTGTCTAATTAGCACAAGCAAGAGTAACACATTCTTATCGGAAATCAGCGGTAAAAAAGAGAACAGAAGCGAGAAGTCAAGCATGGTAGGTACTCCCTTCTGCCCCTCCAGACATACTCTCCACCCTTCTCCACCTTGCTTTTTTCCCCAGCGAGCTGACCTCTACTGCTGATATCACCTGGGCTCCCTTGACCTCTGGCTTCTACATTGGTTTGTCAATGTTTGGCACTGGCAGGAGATGGTGGAGGTGGAGAAGTCAGGGAATTTATCCCCTCGCATCCTTCCCTCATGAGCAGAAGCTTGGCAGTGGCTATGTTCTTCTCCCCAAGGTGACAACTCCTATCATATGAACCTCCTTCCGTGGCTGCAGTTCTCCCTATCTTCTCATAACTACCATCTCCCTTTGTCCTTTCAGGTCCAAGATTAGCATGTTTCACCAAAGAATGCTTCCCCATTCTTTGTGGGTTCCCACAAGCCTACTGACACCATCACAAATTGCTCCTTTATTAAACCTTTTTTTTTTCACGTATCCCTTTAAATTTGGCATCTGATACCTTAAGTTACAAGTTAAGAAGAGGTATATATCCAATTCAGGACAAGTAGGAACTCTGAAATACAAAGCTAAAAAATAAATCAAGTTACCAGAAATCTGAGTACCAACATAAGAACCTGATTCTGATACAAGATCTGATTAAACAAGGAACCTCTTCTCTACTTGAGACAAACTGAAGGCAACAAAGGGATAGGAAAAAGGTAGTAAATTCTGACAGAAAACACATGTGGGAGGGATTGGTGACAAGATCAGAGACAAATTAAAGGAAAATAGAACTCTACTGATCTACAGACCTCACTTGCTTTCTTCCAAGTCTCCAAGTCTCTAAGTCTCTATCCTCAAACCTTTCCCACTATATAATTTCATCCACTCTCTTCAAGCCTTCAAATCTCACCTCCAGGCAGAATAATAGGGAAGTCTTTCTCTAACCTGAATATTATTCTTCAGCTACAGACCCAAGTGATTAGATATTCCCTGGCCACTCAAAATTATTTCATCCCAAATTTATCATATCTTCATTCTCTTACAGTAACTGGCAACTTCTCTTGACCTATTTCTATTTATGGATCAGCTGCCTCACATTGGAGCACTCTCAACATGTCAGGCATTTTTTACTACCTTCTCTCACAACCCTCATATCTAAACCACTGCACAACAGAGAACCTAGATCATCTATAGGTATATCTTCTCCTATGGGCTTCAGTTTGCCATTCCAGCCTCATTTCCTACCTCTGTTCTTCATTGTCTCCATCCTATTTTTGAAATATAATGCATGTCTTGTCTTACTCTAATAGAAAAACCTTTGCTGTCTATGCCCATGCCACCCTGAACGGGTGCAATCTTGTTTGATCTCGGAAATTAAGCAGTGTTGAGTCTGGTTGGTACTTGGATGAGAGACCACCTAGGAATACCAGGTGTTGTAGGCATTTAAAAAAAAAAGAAAAAGAAAAAAGATAAATATTTGACAAAAAATTCTACTTTTTAAATAAAAAGTCTCAATTTTTGGAATATACATTTCAAGTACCATTTCCTTTACAAAGTATTTCCTCTCTTTTCCCCAAAACAAATGTCCTCCTCTTCTTCTAAATACTTGATTTATACCACCCTCATAGATTTGTATTTTCTTATGTACTATAATCGTGTATTATATATTATAATCATGTACTATTACATATTATACTATTATTTATAATACTATTATGTATCATGATTATAAAATAGAGAAATTTTTCCTATGCTAAATTTCAAGTTGTTTGAAAGTAGAAAAGGTCCTATTTATACTCTGCAGCACCTATCCTTAATAAATAATTTCTTAATTGTATTCAGTTACTCTGAATTATCCGACTGACATCAAATTTTCAGTCAATATTCATAAAATTAAGCAAAAACTATCAAAAATCCAATCTGTGCATTATCTATCCTTCTGTATCTTGGCACAAATTTTTATTTTTTACCATTTAAAAATAAAACTAGAGTAAATTTGCAAATAATATTTAACTTTGAAATGTTAACCAAGCTAATCCTTTAAAAGCGTTAAGTTTGTGTCTACAGTCCAACTTAAAAGGATTTGGTAGTAATACATTTTTCTCTCCTAGACAAATTAAGTCATTCCGGACAAGTATGCAGTATTTTGTTAGCCCAGTGAAACCACTTGTGCTTGAGTTGCAATTTTACTGATTCGCACACAGATGAAGTGGAGACTGAAAAACAAATGTTGTTCTGCAGGATGTTTTCTGTTTTCATAAAAACATCCTCTCTTTTTAAGAATGAAAAATCTGGACCTAAAACTTTCTCATAGAAAACTTTGAAAATCCTTTAGTTTGATCAATCTGCCTACATATTTTTCTAATTATTTGGGACATCTGCATGAAAACATATTCTTTGATTTAGCTATTCATTCTCTTAATAACCATAACTGGGTATTAGCATTATAATTTCCTGAACAACATTCATTAGATTCTTCTATAATGACATCAATGCCTGTTTTATACTATTCCTGAAGCCCTCACTCCTTTAAAGGCCATTCTGCATCCCAATATTATTTGCAACCATATGCTGTGGACCTCTTGTTTGTTTGCATTTCTGTTTTATTTTGTTTGCCTGTCCTATTCATAACCTATTCTTCTGTTATAGGCTCCCAACTTTACTTTGGGGAACCTCCCTCCCCTACACCCTCAGTCCTTGTGGTATAGTTTGGTGGGGCTGACTCCATCCCAAGCACTAAAAACCGGCACACAACTCCAGTCTGTGAATTCAGGTCCTTGTATTCCCTGAGTAGTATGTAGTTCATAAAGGAATAACAAATCAAGTTGAACTCATAAGAATTAGCCCATATACTGATGGGAACTCTTAGAAAAGGTGCTGTCTTCTCATTAAGGTTGCTAAACAGGAATAACATAGCTCAGAAACTTCTAGGGAGAGCCCACCTAAGGAGGAAATCAAAACTGGAAAGCAGAACCAAGAGGATGAAAAAGATTTGACACAATTATTTTTACAACTGGACTCAGAAATGCCTTTTCTGAATTTTTAATTACTTAAGCCAATCATTTTTTTAAAATTAGGCCAGTTTGTAATTCTTATTTTTAATTAAATCAAGTTGAATTGATTTTTTTTTTGTCACTTGCAAATGGAAAGGTTCATATCTGGTATGTCATAGAGTACCACACACTCTTCAATTGCATTCTTCACTGACCGAAGACCAGTGTTATCATGGCCTCCTGCCCATATACGGCCACCATAATCATGTCTCTTTCTGTGACCCAATATATAACCTTCATCCACAAACTTAAGAAACCCATTTGGGCTTTATTCTAATTATCCTCTACTTCTCTCTACATAACAGTACACTGTGCAACATCGTTTTTTAAATGCTGATTTACTAATCTATCCCTGAATGTGTTTCAATTCCTTCTGCTTCTTTCATATTTCCCAAAATATACTTTACATTTTTAAATCATTTTAGTCTGAAACACAATAAAACATATAGAAATAATTTGCAACAAACATAAGATAAGGTCACAGATGAGGGCTTTGAGATACATATTGAAATTTTTGATATTTCTAAAAATAGGCAGAGTAAGCAGTTAACACAGGTTAAGAACCATTTAGAAGGGCCTCATCTCACCCTCAAACTGTACCCCCTCATTGTCTATCTTACTTCCTGTGAAACCATTGATAATTCTACCATTTAAATTAAAAATAGGAAAGTGAGCTGGTTAGTAAACATATTGACCATGTTTTGAGCATTAAAAATCCAGATACTTGGTATGATATCGACTATATCCATGTCAAAAACAGAAAATATGAAAATAAGTATCCTAGAAAATCCACTATATATACACTGCCTTTCAGCTCCATATTGCACATGAATAAGTTTCATTATGTATGACTGATATACCCTAAAAAGATTTTGACTTTTCTAGCAAAAGTTATGAAAAACTGGAATAGAACTTGAAATAAAGTATACTCTGCCTTGCCTTCCCCCCAAAATTGAGATGTACAAGTTTTCCAACATTCATTTTCCTCATCAAGGCTGTTGACAAGGGAAATTATATTATTTCTGACTGTTATGTCACTATTCATAAAGGATGACAAAAGCAGTCTTAATAATGTGTCAATCTCATTAATATAAACCTCTACTGTACTCCAATTTACACTAATTTCTTTTGAAAAGTAATTGGCCACACAGGATTTACTATGGGAGTCGTCAGCTAATACTAAATACAAAAGCACAGAGAGATTTAGGGGGAAGGCCTGATGCAAGGTGATACATGTTATAATGAAAGCTGAGTGGTCTTCAGAAGGGAAGAGGAAAAAAAAAACAACAACAACTTGGGTCTACTTAAAAATTTTAGTCTTAAATTTTAACTAAGTATATGTCTTACTGGACAGAAAAATCTAGTGCCCCAAAGCCAGTGAGCACAAGAGAATGGTTTTGTAAACTTGTCACTGTCTGATATCAATGTCATAACAATCATAACCTTGTTACTGGCTGATTTTATTATCCCTCCTCTTGTAGAACCATTTTCCACTCAGCCAAGGTAACTGTCAGAGCTGAGGAGTGCTGACAAGGGTCACCATCTCTGATATGCACTTGATTTTAAAAGCTTTTAATTCTATGTGCAATACCACACAGACTTTTTAAGTGAACAAGGTCACTGGCACTCTCAATTCCAATATTCCTGACAGTTAATTCAAAATACACACAGAGGAAGGAGCTGAGTTACAAATTTTTAAAGAGCAAATGTAAGATTATAAGAGAACACTAGTATTCCCTGTTCCCCAACCATGTTATTGTAAAGTGACAGTGAACAATCTTTAGAGTTCTCTTCAACTGAGAGTGTACAAATCAGGAAAAGGTATGTATTACTTTGCTTTAAGTAAGATTCAGAGATGAGTGTTTTGCCCTCATCTTAGCGACTGCAAATTGAAATATTGACATATATAAGGGGTAATTTTTATATATTACATACAATTTTATATATACTACATATTAAGACAAATTCTGAAGGTATTAAAAAGGTCTAGGAACTCAGATGACATCACAGGTACATATGTGTGCATATATATTTTTATACACATACACATTCAGGTTATTCAAACTGGACCAATAATAACAATTTGTAGAAAGTTCTCTCCTCCAACAATCCAAATTCTACCCAGTCTTGAGTCCCTATACAAATTCTACATTCTCTCTGATCTTCCATAATAAATCCAGCTCATATCCTTCCTCCTTTTTCCAACGTGATTTCTATTTCACCACCACCATCATGAGTACTTAACTAGAGTGTAGAACCTTATTACTGGAGGCTGTTCCTAAACCTGAAACAGTTTAAAGTCAGTTGTGAAGACAAGATGCAGACACAAATAAGTATAAACAGCCCACAGTAACTGTGGATCGTGGTGTAAGTGAACACAGGAATGCAAACACGGTGGGCTCACTGAGGCTGGATAGGTAAGGAGATGGGAAGGGTTTATGGTGGAGGTAGAGTTTAAGTTTGTCTTTGAAGGGCTCCTCTCACATTGCCAGAATGGAGGAAAGAGACTGGGCAACATGAACAAGATATAGAGACAGAGATGAACCCACACATGACTGTCAGGAAGGCATGACCTGGGCTGCAACTGAGAACCTCCCTTATAGGAAGCTGATATAATCTCTTTATTTGTGGATTTACCCATCACATTTACCCATGCTAAATGTGATATCACCTGTGCTTGGGGTAAATCTCCCTAAGCAAAGGGGAAAAGAAATGCAATACCATGCACTTGTAAAATAATTTTATTTAGGTAGCATTAGAAAGACAGATGGCAAACTAGTGCCCACACTATCTAGAGTCCATTTATACTGATTGTCTAAATTTGGACCACAGCACAATTGTGAATGAGTCCAGTTAACTCTCATCTTTGAGGTGGTAGACTTTTGCTTACAAGTCATAACACTGACAGTAAAAGAGGGAATAAAATGTCCTTAAAAGTCACAGTTGAATTTGAAATCTCCAGTGTGTGAGTTTAATTAAACTAAAGCAACATAAAAATAAGTAAATAAATGCTACTTACTCGCAAATGCTAATGACTGTCCTTTAACCTCTATTGAAATCATTCTAAGATTCACAAGATTTATGCCTTGCTCAGAGTTTTTCTGCAGAAACCAGTTTCCCTTCTGACAGCCCAGTGAGTCTCAATTTTGGTCGCAAGGCACCTGGAGAAACCCACTGAAGACAGGTCCCCACCTGATCCACTAAATCAAAACCTTCAGGGGTGGAGCCCAAGCAGATGATTTTCACATGCATCAGGGCTGAAAACAACTGACATCTCTCCTCTTGTAACCATCAATGGCCCCACCTGGTTAGGAAGAGCTCAACCATCAGCCTATTTGCCATAATTTTGTGAAAACAGGGAATCACTCACAGCATAGCATAGCATAGCATAGCATACATAAACTTATATAAGCTTTTGTCTTAGCTATCAAAACTTGACATAATTCACTAAGCAATTAGAAGAATCAGAAAAAAAATCATCAAGCTAAGTGGCATAGCTTTTAAGGAAATTAGTGAAAGAAAACAATGGGGACAAAAGCAAGTAAAAGTAATGAAACAATTTTAGAAATAATGTCCTGAAATTTATGTGTGTAGGTAATATTAACTCACTCAGTTAATATTTAGGATGATCATTGCATTAATCATTATGACAATAGTAACACCTATTGGTTTTTAGTTCTTACTGGAGACCACTCAGAGTACTAGGTGCTTTATAAACTCACTTAATCTTACAACAATTCTATGAGAGAGAATACCCCATCCCAGAAATGAAGAAATAGGTCTTCTAATGACTAAGTCATTTTGCTCAATGTAACCTAGCTAGTAACTGAACTAGGTCCCATACAGATTTACTGATTCTTAAAGTGTATCAAAAGCAATTTAATTCAGTTATCATAACCCACTATTATCTAAGAGCTCAGTCTGCAGCCCTGAGCTATAGTTTGGGGGTGGAAGAGAGGCATATATGAATTGCTATAAGTGACTTTTAAGTCTGTTCCTAATTTAAGGCAAAAATAACTTAATACTTAATTTGCTGATCCAAGATTAATTTCTGACCTATTGGATGGGCTGTTTCAATGTCATTCCTGGACATTTTGAACTGTCTTTCCTATAGGCAGCTTTCACTCATGGGCCCAGTTTGCCAAGAATTCTCAATAGTTTTGGAGCAAGAAGGACAAACAATTTTTGGAGGCAATTCTTTCTACATAAAACATTTTCTTTTTCAAACAAATGAGTACTGGTAATGAGCCAGACCATCCAAGGTCAACACAGATCTTAAGGTAGAGAATAATACTTCAACGTTTCATGTAATTATTTCAATAAGTTCTTGAAAGTGTTTATAGCATTAACAGAGCTCTGTAAATGAGTGATTGCATTCTGTTTATAGAATGAGAACTAAGGGACACACTCCAGCCTAACTCATCCAAGAAGAGCCAAACCAGAGAATAAAAACAACTCCCCACACAGAGCACTAGACCCCATCTCCCAAGTATACTGCTATTTATTTAAAGCCTGGCTCATTCTATTTTCTCATCCAAATACCAAGAGAAAACAAGCTGACCAATTCCAGCTTGAAGATTAGAATGGGACTCCCATAGAGACTGAAAGAAAACCCCTTCTACATTGAAGATAGGCTATTAAAACCTTAATCTAGTTTTCTTATTCATTGCTTGCATGTCAGCCTGCACCTCAATTTATTCCAGCTATTTCTCCTGAAAGTATGGCATTTGGAATTTGCAAAAAAAGCACAAAGAAATAGTAAATCATCAAATGCTGGTCACCAGGTAAAAGGAACAGATATTGCTTTTACTAGGAAAAGACAGAAATGACTATTGGGTAGTTATAGTTTTAAATAATAGATGAAAGCTTCCTTTTTATAGATAAAAAAAAAAAACTTGACAATGTCATGACTATATACTTAAAATGTATTATGTGTCCTAAGTACTATTTAAATACTAAAATATGAAGGATATAATCTCAAGATGTTATTTTCTGAATATGCTAATTTTAATTGCCATGAAATTTGCATTCATATCATTTTTAGTCTGAATATGAGCATATTTGATATGAATTCAGTATCACAATTTTTCTTTATTTTGCTATCTTTATCTTTTTTTTAAAAAGATACAGAAATTTCTAATGCTAAAATCATAATTCTAAAATGGAAATAATTAATTAAAATTCTGTCAATTTGTAATCTTTCAGGCTTAAGAATAGATTAGTACATTTTAGCAATATTGGGTTAAAATACAATTGAAGTTGAACTTTTATATATTTTGCCATTTAAATGTCTAACCTTTATATGATTATAAGTTAATTCACTACTACCTCTTAAAGCAGAGAGAAAAAATAATTTGATACTTTTAGCAATACTTATGCAATGAAAATAACAGAAATAGAGAAAAACAAAACAATTTCATGTGCATATTTCGAGCTAATATATTTTTCCAAGAAAAAAATTCTTTTTAAATGAATAAACCATATATTGCCTACTAGGTGTATCTTTTCTATTAAAGGGACTTAACAAACGGAACAGAGATCTGATAGCTCACAATAAAATAAAAGTTGTTTGTAGTCATGTCAGTCTAGAAAAAATTTTAAAAAGTCAATTCTTCATTTTTCTTTGTCCCCATTTATCTTGGTTCTTAAAATCACTATTAGAGCAGAATTATGAAGAAAAAGTAGTGCCTGCAACTCTGATCATATCCATGTAAGCAAGCCAGTTTAACTTTATAGGATTGCTGTATACAACAGACCAAAAATGCCAGGCTAGTTCAAGCTTTAAATTATTTTACTTAATTGCTTTGGGGATTGCCTCACCTCTTTGTATAGACACGACCTGTATCATCACTGAGTTAGAAACCATAACTGAAAAATTGGCAATGTATTATAACCATAGCAGCCCAGGTCAACTCACCAGCAAAGAGCAAACTCTATCATTTCTTAGCCTAAGATTAACCTCAAAGCTCTAACAACTGGCAGAAGGGGCAAAACAACAGGAAATTGCTAACACTAATTCATTAATCTGGCAAAGAATTAGATATGCAACAGTCCAAGAAGTCCTCAGAAAGGTACACTTAGATTTACATATTCTTATAAAACCAAAGCCCCTCCTTTTCTTGCCCAATTCTTTAACTTTATCCTTGTTCTGCAGCACCACCACTTTTAGGGTAATTATACCAACTCCTCACTTCCATGAACAAATTGGCTTTACATATCCACCTTTTGTATGACTGTAAGTAGTCTGGTGCTTGCCTTACCATGTTAGGTGACTGACTAGTTGTTTTTCTTCCAAGAATATGAAAACATATTTGTTTCCAGTATAATTGTGTGAAGAATTAATCAGACTTTCTTATATACCTTATAAACCCTAACTGCTGTTAAACAAACCTTTCTGACTTATACTATACTTGTATTTTTGGGTCTGTTTCTTAGGACAAGTTCATTTTTCATTAGATTGTTAAAAGTTTATTTCTATAATGTTCTTTAAATTAAACATGACATTATATTTTATGATCACTTAAATTTATAATTTTGTTCATCAACCCTAGGCATATTGGATTCAATCTGATTTTTTAAATGATGAGGGTATTGTCTAAGGCCATGTCACCCTGAACGTGCCCAATCTCGTCTGATCTAAGAAGCTAAGCAGGGTCAGGCCTGGTTAGTACTTGGATGGAAGACCACCTAGGAATACCAGGTGCTGTAAAAATAAATAAATAAATAAATAAATAAATAAATAAATAAATAAATAAATAAATAAATAATAAATAAATAAATAAAGGTATTAAAGATCTCATTTTTTGTAACATTGCTTTTCTAATATTTGGCACAAGTAGGCTTTTACTTTAGTTTTTGCTATCCAGAAGACAGTCTTGAAATATTAGCATGAAATTTTAAGAGACATCATGGGTAAATGTAATCTAATTCAACTTAATACATACCTACTATGTGCCAGAAATGGTTTCAATCTCTGCAGGTACAACAGAAAACACAACTGATAATGGTCCTGTCCTGATGGAGCTTTATATTCCAGTCAGGTTGTCATAATAAAATGACTATATAGATGTTAAGTCATAGTAAGTGTCTTAAGAATAAAAAGGGTAAGATACTTTATGGAGGTAAAGAAAGGCCTCCTAATCAAAGATACTTAAGCTAAGATCTAGTAGAAGGAAGCAAACTAAAGATATATGGGGGAGAAAATTCCAGATGTTGGACGAGGCAGTGTAAAGGCCTTGAAGGTTGAACGAGTATGCCTGGTGTGCACTGAATAGCAGGGAGGCCAGTGTGGGGGAGTAGAGTGGAGCAGAGGTAAGTGGAGTGGAATACTGTAAGGGGAGATGGTAGAAGATGAGGGCAGAGAGGATGCAGGAGTGGAAGAGGAATGGGTGGATCATGTTGGGCACCATAGGCAAGAGTAAGAATTTCAGCCACGTGAAAATATCTGAATATTTTGAAGAAAGTTGACAACATCTGACTTCCATTTTTTAAAGCTCTGTGGAAAATAGGTTATAATCAATCGATGATTAGAGCAGAAAGAGGAGCTAAGATACTATCATAGTTCTAGGCAATAGATAAGGACAACTTGAACGAGCATAGGAGTGGTAGACATAGTGAGAAATAGTTTGATTCAAGAGATACTTTGGAGAACCAAGAAGGTTATGAATGGATTGTTGCATGTGAAGTATGAGAGAAAGAGAGGTTCAAAAATGACTCCAAATTTTCACCTGATGAACTGGAAGAATGGAATTGCCAGATACTAAGAAAAAGAAAATAGAGGACAAGTGTATGGAAGGAAATTATGAGTTTAGTTTTACAGTATAGAGTTTTCTTTAAAATTTAAAAATTAGACAGAGAATGACAAATACGGTATGATCTCACTTACAAATGGAATCTAAAAACATTGAACTCTCATAGAAAGAGTAGAATGTTAGTTGCCAGGGGCTAAGAAGTGGGGAAATGGGGAGATGTTGGTCAAAGGGTACAAACTTTAATTATAAGATGAATAAATTCCAATAATGTACAACATCATCACTATAGTTAACAATACTGTATTACATACTTGAAAGTTGCTGTGAGAGTAGAGCTTTAATGTTCTCACCACCACAACAAAATGGTAAGTATATGAAGTGAAAGATGTGTTAACTAACCTTATTGTGTTAAAAATTTTGTAATATATGTGTATCAAATCATCACATTGTACACCTTGAAATTACACAGTTATATGTCAATTATGTCAATAAAGCTGAAATGTTTAATTTTTAAAAGTTTTAATTTAAAAAAAATTTGGTTTTGGACAAATAAAATTGGGATTTCCGTCAGTCATTCAAAAATAGATGTCAAATAGCAATTGACTATGCAAAGTCTGGCATTCATTAGGAGACTCTGGACTAGAAACAGAAATTTGGCAATATCAGTATATAGATGGTAATTGGCTGGGATAGAATAAATTGGATGTAAGAAATTATAGAAAAGACAGAGAGCTAAAAACTGCATTGAAGACCCTTGTTTTTCCACACCCAAAAAAGGCAAAAGGGAGAATATTCAACTTCAAATAATTTAGTCATGCTTCTTAATGTTAGAGAGCTCTTTTATAGCTATACATAATTGACAATTATCATGAGTCCTCTCATTTTCAGAAGAATCAGTACTAATGAAGCTAACATCTTATTTGCTTCCTAAGCATCAGCTGCTACTCCCAGCTAATCTGAAACAGGACACAATTACTTCAAGCAATGACAGAGCTGGACTTACCTTAAGGGCATTGTGCCTTTGAATAATATCCTTTAAGATAACCCAAGGGCTCTGCCCAGCCATCTTGTGTTTCAGAAATTGATAGGGCTGTTCTACAGAGTATTTTATTCTGATGAAGTCTCCTCAATTCTGAGTTTCCATCATCAGCCTACTAGGCATCTATTTTTGAAATGAGGACAAATTATTTATTCATTTTTATTCTATTGTAGTAATTCAAGATAGCCCTAAGGATTCCAAACTCCTAGTATGAAGACCTTTGTAGTCCCCTCTCACACTGAATAGAGCTGACCTGTATAACCAAAAGGATAGTGTGGAAATTATGGTGTGTAACTTCAGAGGCTAGGTCATGGAAAGACATGAGAGCTTCCATCTTGCTCTCTCAAATTACTCACTTGAGAGAAGCTAGCCACCATGTTTAAAAGACACTCACCACATCTCTAGATAGAAAAACCACTTGGTAAGAGGCTGATGCTTCCTGCCAACAGCCCACAAGGAAGTGAGACCTCCTACCAACGACCATGTGAGTGAGCCATCTTGATAGCAGATTCTCCAGAGCCCTCAGATGACTGTGGCCTTGGCCAACAACTTCACTGCAACTGCATGAAAGACCCTTAGCCATAACCACCCAGCTAAGCTATTCCCAGATTCTTGAACCACAGAATCAGAAATAAAGGTTTATTCTTGTTCTAAGCTGCTAAATTGTGGGGTAATTTCTTACACAGCAAAAGATAACAAATATCACCATAGTCTTTACTCTCCTATACCTTTTTCTCCTGTGTCTACACATTTAATATGGGGTTTGTTTCACTCACGGGAGGACAGAGGTAAGAACAATAGTTTTCAACATTGGCTGCATATGGCTTTTACTTGAGAAGCTTTAAAAATATGCACACTTGGTTCCCAAACCCAGAGATTCTGATTCATAGGTCTGGGATATGGCCTAGACATCAGGATTGAGTCAAAGTTATTATGTTCAAACAATATGCTAACTGATTTCATATGAGGTAGGGAGCCAATTTGAGCTGCCAAACAGTCACTTCTTTTCTAAAGTAAAAGGCAGGGTAAGTGTTTTATGAGTCAGAGTATCCTAGATATGAACACTTCAAAAAGTGTCAGCAATCAATGTATGTCTCCTATCATTTGCTAGTGATCCAGACAGAGCAAATGAAGCTGTGACAAGAGGTAAATACGGGCTGCTTTCCACCTGACCTGAGCTTACACACCATTTAACACATGCTGCCAGATGCCTGCAGCCTCATGAGGAATAACTCTTTTCTTCTTTTCACCCTAATTTCTACTGCATTCAAACCAAAAAGCTGAAAGCACAAGTCATTTTTAGCAGTAATCATCCACCAGGATACCACCACCACCACAGGACACTCTGCCACTGCCACTTCTGTGAAGCAACCCCAGTTGTCTTTTTTTCACTCATTCACAATTTAAAATCCTTGGCAGAAGCACCTGATCAGCTAAGTGTAGGTCATGCCCAAGCAGAATTATCAGGATCACGGAAGAGAGGACCTAATCCTTTGCATTTCCATACTGAAAGGTGACACTGTCTCCACCAAGACGACTCATAATTAGAGATTCACCCAAGATATGAGGGTACCTAGATGCCAGAGACAAAAAGACATAGGCTGCACTAAAGCGGAATATGATAGGGATTCTGTGACGATAAAAGACATTCCATATATCAAAACATCCTTACAAAGGTAGGTACTTCATACTCAACAACAGGATGGTGAATCATTAGACCACTCATTATAAATCATCTGAGGTTTAGCCAGCATTTACTAGCAATACACAACCAGCAATTTCTTTTGGATCATAGAGGAAAGAGATGTTAGCCTTGCAAATCATTTTTTAATTGTTTTCGGCTGCTGAATATATTTAAAGAAATTGTGTTCTGAATTTTACACTCATTTAAATAATCTAATATACATGCCAAAGATATATGGTTACCTCATGTTCAGACACACTCAGAAAAAATCATTGGCCCTCAAAATGTCTTAACACAAAAGGCTTTTTTATGCTGAGAGTTCCATACTAATATAATAGGTCTTCGATTCTACTTGTGGCTTTAGGAGATCTATAAATTCAAATCACTATTGTTAGGCTTAAATAATGTAATTGCACTCAGGGACACAGACTGCAGTATCAGATTAGGAGATGAGATGAGTGGACTTGGAGGATCTCATTTTTTTCCTCCCTAATTCACTTTTGGATATTACCACAATGACAAATACACTGAAGAGAGCTGGTTTAATAAACGGTGAATTTTATTAAACGTTTATAGTAAATCAAATCTATTTCACAAAACAGCCATTTGCTTAGTGAAGAAAAGTGAGGGAGCAGAAAGGAAAGTTAGAAAAGCAAAGGGAGGGAATGAGAGATAGTCAGGAAAGGAAGGAGGCAGGAAGAGAAGAAAAAGAAGCGGCCCCATCCATCACTTCTCACAGCTCTCAGAATGCACAGTGGGTCTGTGGGTCACTCATGCCTTATCTAAGGGGTTTAGATTGTGTAGTACCTGCATGCAGAAGGTTAAGCATGTCCTCTTGAGCAATTTTCTTAAACGGGGAGAGCCACATGCCTTCAGGTGAAACGTGGCTCTTGGTTAACCACACCCACAGTTGTAGCCCAGGCTCTCGTAATCTCCGCCTACTCTTTCTTTTTTTTTTTTTCCTGGACATACGCAGAGCAAGGATATCCCCGTCATACGTGCCCATTCAAATCAACTAATGAGAGTGGAGAGAAAGGAATACAAAAATAGAGTAATATTCTTAAGACTATGACCTTTCGTTTAAACAACTTTCCAGACAGCTGTGGTTTTCTTCCTATCATTGCCCCACATACGCGCTTCGGCCAGTTAATTACTCTCGACTGTATTCAGCAGACCCCCTCTTAATTGTCTTCAGACTCTTCTACTAGATAGAATGCCTGAGAAAAACAAATGAACCTCTATTTTCTATACTAAAAATAATAGACTCAGGTATCTCAAGACGCAAAATGAAGGAGCTCGCCCAAAACGTCCTCAAAGGTCATACATACCGCATAGGAAAGAAAATGAAGAAAATTAACTCTGTTCAGTAGTACACTCTGATCAAATCATGGCACAGTTTGGAGTCTTCATCAGTAAAACAAATGGCTTCCTAACTTAGACTATTTTTACCTTTCTCCATTAAATATAAGTATTTTTGCATATATACATTTAAATAGACCATCTAGTTCTAATTAGATATAAGTGAGAGTGGAGTAACTAGCTGAAACGTTCACAATTTATGTTCAATAAACTACAGTAATTAAATTATCTGAATAGGTCCTTATCTAGAAGAAAACTTTCTATTAAAAACGATGTACCCTTTACAAATCATTTGTTATATAAATGTCTAACCACTATTCTGAATACCTGAAATATAATAAATGTCAACTGTAATTTAAAAATATAAATAAGTAATAAAGTACTATCTTCTTTAAAAAAATAATGTACCCTTTCTTTATCTAAAGTAATCCAAAAATTCCAAATAACTAGAGGGTCATTTCTTGTCTATTCTTGACTGAAATTAGGCAGACAGAGTTTGAAATAGTTTTACTTTTAGCCTGGACAACTCACAAATTGTTTTTCAATGGTCATTACCAATTATGAATTTTAGTTCTCAACTGCACTGGTGTTAAAGAAAAAAAAATCCCGATTTTAAAAGAAAAAGGAATCTCTCTTTTTTAAATTCCAGACCATTGAATAAGTATAGAATTCTTACTTTCTTGGTTTTTTGTATGTAGAGCCTCCAAAAGAATCTTTGTTCCTTAACTTATTCCAATAAATGTTCCTATAAGATTCAAATTTACTCAATTATTTGCAAGCTTTACCTCCACTATTCAAATCCTTGCCAAATTCCAAATTAATTCTATTCAGCATTATTTTCTATAGTCAAACAATGAAAGAATATTGTCTAAATGCTAATCTGCTGTTTATTCATTTTCCTCATACAGCTTCAGTCCCCCAGAGTTTGACATTTCAATAAATCCTTAAAAAGGATTATAATGCTACCTTGCTATATTTTGTTTTCTCCAAGAAAATAAATTAAGAAATTTCCCCACCTTTACCCCTTTAAAAAATTAAAAAGAAGCCTATCTTTCTTCCTCTAGAAAACTGATTTTGAATGCAGAGCTAATTCAAGCATCTGGAATATAAAAAACAGTCCCTGAGTAACAGAGGTGATTTCAATGAATTCTTGTAATGAATTCTTTCCTATAATATGTTTCCTTCAAGTCTATCTGGTCACCCTTATCACATAGGATGTTAAAGCAGAGAATTCTACATTTGCTTATACAATATTTAATAGATCCTTGGATTTTTTTTTTTCTGCAGCTCTACAGCCTTTGGGTTTTCCTGTCATTGAAGGCAATCTATGTTCAGAGGATTGAAAATGCAATCCATAATATGATTCGTAACATCAAAAACTAAGAAGACAGATTAAAATTTTAGTCATGATTGGGGCACAGGAGAAGAAAACTTAATATGCAGGAGCTAAATAACATGAAAACAACTAATTGAATTAAAAGCTATACACAGCTGACTGCAAAATAGAGTAGGCTGTATGGAAGAACCCAAATCAATCATATTCTTCTCATTACCAAATACATTGAGCAGGTAGAGCCTGAGTGTTAAGCATGGCACACAGTCTCCTGTGCTTTCAAATTTATTCCATCGAGTAGTTCACACCCATCACACAGGTCAGACTTACTTTATAGCTCCTCAAATTCATAAGGGCCTCATTGCCTCTGGCACCCAGATGTTCAGAATGTGGTCAGTCTTACCAACGGAACAAATGCTGCAGCCAAGGTGTTTGTACAGTTTTATTACCCTGTACTGGTCCATGCAGTTGATGAGCGCTAGTGTAGAAGGAATGAAAGTTCTTCCCAGAGAACAGCTATTGGCTCAGCAAACAAACCCTTTGCTTCAATCAAATGATGCACTCCAAAGCCAGTGCAAACCACCCTTTCTAGAACCATGTCAGTGAGTTCAGAGATTCAAAATCCAGAAAAATGTCCAAAGTAGAAATCAATTTGCATCTCTAGTTTCATGCTGGAATGCCCACATACTACGTTCCTACTGAATGACTGATATTTTGTTATCACTTCCAATTCAATTTGTGTCAGGCCATGTCCTAAGCGCAATGAGATGAGGAAGCCAGGAGACAGCAGGAAACCACATATCTAGTTAGCGAAAAAGAAAGTATAACACGTAGATTTATAAACCATTTGTCAAGTGGGACAGGAATGGGAGCATGAAGACTGACCACAGCCTAGGGAGGATAGAGTACAGTATCACATGAGAAATGTTTTTGTTTGTTTGTTTGTTGGGGGTTTTTTTAGGTGAGGCAACCCTTGGTTGACCTCACAGATTGCAAGGACCTTGTCAGCTTACAATCCTTTTTTTTTGTGCCTACAGTACATGGCCTTCCTAGGTGGTCTCCCATCCAAGTATTAACCAGGCCCAACCTTGCCTAGATTCTGAGATCAGACAGGATTGGGTTTGTTCAGGGTAGCATGGCCATAGACTGAGAAATGATTTAAGTGCATTGCTCCCACCAACTTTTCATGGCCTCACCTAACTCAAAAATATAGTCTAACCATGTGCCCAGGATAGGAAATAAGTAGATTAGGAAACTGGATTTCATGAACACATGACGGCCTTTGACACATCAGTCTAGAATTTAAATAAGCTAAGTCCATCCATCAAGGCTTCATTCAAATCCATCCTCTTATGAAATTTTTTCATTTCACCTCAGAGGAAGAAGTGCCCAGCTTCTGAACACAAACACTAATAATATCTCATTTGATAAATAATTCTACCTTGTGGTATCTCTTTGTCCTATTGTTATCAAATTATCATGTTTTTAACATTCTAAGAATAAAAGTTTTATTTCTCCAAATAATAAGCTACTTATAGGCAAGGAATATGGTATATTGCTAGTTCAGACAAAAGAGGAGGAGGAATGTACTCTCTAGAGAAATTGAATCCAGAAAGACTTGTCACGTGGAGACACCAGGCTCAGCAGAGTGAAAATAAAGCTGTACTAAAAATGAAGGATTAAGAGAATGTCTATTGATAATGAAAAAATTATTGTGACATTTGTTAAAGATGGTAAGGCAGGCTTTATTTGGGGAGACTATTACAGTGGAGTTTTGTAGTAAGGGACAGAGATTGGGCTCAACTCTCAATCAACAAAGAAAAGTGGGACTTTGTAGCCAAGGAGCAGGGTGAGGGTAAGGGGATGGGAAATTACTAAGAGGAAACATCAGGAGTAAAGAGGGATTCTGCCTAAATCAACTTGACAGGATTATTGCTGAAAACAGGCCAAGGTGATATCAAAGGGATAAGAAATTTATCAGATATCAAAGGTGGTCACATGCCACAGTTGAGATGAGGAATTTGATCAAATATCAAAGGTCGGTGATTTTTACTGAACTACGGACCCAGCAGGATTCTTGTTAAAATTGGACCAAAATGGGCAATGGCAGAGCCCAAGTGTTAGGCCTCCAAAAAAAGACTTAGAGGGCACCAAGTTTCATCTCTGTCACTATAAATGGTGAGGGATGGGGTCTGGGGTACAGGTCAAATGCCAAAGACTGGGTATAAGAACAGTATTATATTTCTCAGTAGCATGACTGAAAGCTAGAAGATAATGGAATAATTTTTCCAAAATTAGAATTCTTTGATTCAAGTGTGAGAATATATTCAAAATATTTTTAGATTATTTTCAAAAAAAATTATTTTCTACATGCCTTTCTTTTAGGAACATACATTGGATATGCTCTAAGTAAAGCTATAAGCCCAGAAAAATACACTATGATAGCTTGTTTACTGCAGACAATTATTTAGCCTTCTACAGTTTAGGGAAATTGAGCTATAACCAATTATTTATAACTCTTATCCAGTGATCTTGGAATAAGAATTGCAAATGAGAAGAGGGAAGAGCTCTCTAAAGGTTGGAAAGAATGCTTTTCTTGTGTTCAAATTTAAAAAAAAAATACTAACATTATCTTTTATTAAACTTCTTTTGCAAAAGCAATATCCCACAAATGTTTGTGTCAATACCCTCTTCAGATCTTTTCATTTCATTTTTGTTGGCATCAACATTGAATATAATCATATACTTGAGTGAACATTTTGGTTTCAGAGGCATGGTAACCTGACAATTTTTCAATCAGTTTTTCCATATAAACATTTCATTGTGTTCAAGGGAACGTGAGAATAGCAACCTGCTTTTTCTTCAGTTACCATATCAGTTAAATCACCTTTTGCTGCATAGTAGACACCTTACTCATGCTAATTTGGCAAATAAAAATATTTATTAGACCACACGAATTAAAAATTTATATGACTTGAGCCCAGAGCTCAAACTATGTCAGCATAACCAGGCTTTCTCCTCTGCCCTGTTTCCTAATGTGATGGCTCATTCTCAGGTTCTGAGAAGAGGCAAAATAGCTAATTCGTGCCTTTTATGTTCAAGTCCAGCAGAAAGTAAAGAGGGTCTCTTTTAGAAAGCTCAACTTAGAACCCAAAGAATTCACTTTCATTAGCCCACTTAGATCAGGTATCTTTCCCTGAAACAAACATTATATCCTAGGAAATTGGGGTCACATTCTTCATGCTATAAAGACCCCTGTGAACACTTGGCCAGAGAGAGAATCTAGTTCCCCACAGAACAACTGGAGTGCTTTTTTTTTTTTTTTTTGTTGAGGAGGGGAGATGATGGATGCCAGGCAAGCAAAAATAGAATATATCTATTATAGCTTTTAAGACATTAAACATATTCTCCAATGAGCAGAATACTCATAGAAGGCCTTACCCTCAGGCCGACTTAATGTTTCTCTTGGTAAAAAGAAATACTAAAAATAACACATACTTTCCTTTTAGACTTATAATCAAATCACACACAACCGTAGTTTTTCAAGTTCTGTATAGTCACTTGGAGTCTTTATAGAGTCTTTGCTCACTGTTTGTAATAGCCTGTAGATGTGGTGGAAACTAACTGTAAGCGTGCTGATAACTTGTGATTTTCTTTCCCCAGAGGATCTGCATTTCTAGCTGCAGCTTTCGCTTGAATATCATCACATTCCACTCTCAGCTTTAAAGTTAAAATATGAGGCTTTTCCTTAGCATCAACGCCCCCTGGGCTGCCAGCCATAATCGGCCTCAGCAGAAAGCTGAGTATTTTGGAAAGCCATGTTGTGTGTCTCCGAGATCAGAGGAGAACAGCTCCATAAAAGCCTCCTATATATTCCAGTAAATGGCTAAAGTGATGTACTTTTATTTTTCCAAATAAAGAAATTAATTTTCAAAAACTGGTACGAGGCTCTGCTTTTCCTGTATTCGTCTGAGATAAACCACTCTAGTCGTGTTCAGCTACACACCTGCCTCTGGAGCACAGGGGTAACTTATCCCTGTCGTTGCCACCATGAAGGCCTGATGTGGTCTTCAGGGCTTTATTCCTACAGAAACAATTCATTCTCTGCCATTTCAACTAAAGTTCAGAGAAATCAGGATGGCTATTTTATTTTCAATCCTTACATTTTCTTTTCTAAATAAAAATTTATCACATTTGTTTATTGACTACCTTCTAGAATTAAGGGATCCCTGTCCTTAAAGAGATCACAGTCTGGTGGAAATTCTGATATGTTGTTATTATATACAATGATTGAAAAATGCACTCTGGAATCTTAGAAACCACCTCTGATATGCATAGCTAATCTCTCAAATAAAAAATTTTTTTTAATATTAAATAGCCCCCCAAAAATGATTTATGTATTCATAGCTATACTGTAACAATGAATTCTAAGTGAAAGAAATATATACATACACATTTACATATATATATACATATAGTCATTTATATATGTGTTTTTTAATATATTAAAGACAACTTTTTGATACATTTACTTATTCGAAATATTTTTCCCCTGTTGAACAAATCCCTTTTGTTTGGTCCCATCTAATTATAATTATTATAATAATTTGCAAATTTAAAAAAAGTCAATTTTAAACTTCCCTTGGGCATAAATAGTTTGATAACTCTTTATATATCTTTAGGTGATGTTATCAAGCTCGCATAACTCTTTCCTGATGAAAATGGGTCAGGGATGAACAGAAAGGACAACTCTAGGAGAGAAGACCTCTTTTTGGTTTTGTTTTCTGGTCATTTTTGAATGGGATTTCCCATTTACAGCTTGGATCTAGCAGCAAAGAGAAATAACTTGTGTAAGAAGATACTTAAGAGCTAATTTAAAAAAAAAAAAGCAGCTAATTAATTTGTGTAAGACAAATAAAACCAAGGCAAGAAGAAACCTTTAGGACTATAAATTATATGATTTTTCCCTATTGTAGATCCAAGTACAATAAATAAAAATAGGAATATATTTTCCCAGGGTTTAAAAGTACCAGAGAAGAATTTCCAATATGGAACTTGCTGTCAGCTATAGTATCAAATTTCTCCCTTGATGTGTAAAGCAAGAAGTAACAGGAAAAAAAAGACTCCAGCTGAATCAAAACTTCAAGCTTCTCTGATGCCCTGACCCTAACAGCTTTTCTTTTTGCAAAAGCATTTTAACCCTGTATCCAAAATAAATATCTGTATTTCTAGGCAAGGTTTTAAAAATACTTTCAAATGTGGTTTAACTCACCAAGGAAACAACAGATCAGATTAGGATTTGGGGCTGCAACAGTAACTAAATATCTACTTCTGGTTATTTAACACATACCTTGTCTGAAGAAGGCTGGTGTTAGAGTAAATTAAATTACAAGATAACCACATTAGGCAAATCTACTTGTATTAGACTTTTCAAAAAGAATTCAAATGATGAAAACATAGACCACTGTCATTTGTTCCACCAACCCCCAAAATCATCACTCTAATATTAGGCCCATTATCTATTTATCAGTTGTGTATTTATCAAGTTGTGTGTGCTCTGAAAGGAAAATCGATGCATTGGGAATAGATGATATATGCTGAGAATTTAAGTCACAGAACAAGGAAACCACATAAGTCTTTGAAAATCTACCCTAAAGATAGAATTTAAAACTTTTACTATATCCTGGAAGGTTAAGAAGGACCTAGAAAATAAAATGCTAATAAATGAGAGAAGAGAAATAGGCATCAAAGTGCAACTACCTTGAGGGTCTGTGTAACAGAAAAAGAAAAATGTCCGTCAAGCTCAAGACATGCTTAAAAATCTTCCACGTAGCTGGGTTCTAAAATGAAACTTAGTATTCAGGTTTAAGAAATACAAGCATACCTTGGAGATATTGTGGAGGTTTTGTTTCAGACCCCAGTAGTAAATCTAGAGTCATAATAAAGTGAGTCATGATCTTTTTGATGGTGGAGGGTCTTGCCTTCTATTTGTAAAAAACACAACATCTGTGAAGTGCAATAAAGCGAAGCAAGATAAAACGAGGTATGCCTGTATCCATTTAAACTTATTATCCCCAGCTCTGTCCACTGAAGGGGCACAGAAGCTTAGAAGCAATTACACCTGGGAGCAATTAGCACATCTGACACTCATATCTAAGTACCATTCGCTATTAAAAGGAATCAGGTGTGCTTGGAGAAATGGCAGTTTCTAGGGCTGGGACAGGGAATGTGTGATATGAACCTGAACATTTTGTACCAAAAAGTAGGGAACTGCTAAAAACAAACCAAAACTTAAAAAAAAAAATGAGAACATAACAAAAGGACACGTGGAACCAGCTCAAAGGAGTTCCCATTGGACAAGTCAGACACAACTTGAGCATGAAAATAAATAAGGACTGGAACACATTATAGCCCTTTGAATAAAATAAGAATCCATGAATCCATGTTGGTAATAAATAAATGATTGATAAATAAAAAATTCATAGATAGGATATATAAATTAAATTAGTTTAGGTTAGTAGGAATTGGGGGTTAAGTTTGGTGAGAAACAAGATTTTTTATAGTCCTGTCCCACAAATTATCACAATTGTCACTTAGATAGCAGAATAGATCCAGTGGTCTACCAGATAGTAAGCCTAGGCTTCAGCTCTGCCTAATTCATGGCACAGCCTATGGCCCCACCTGATCACTCAACACAGCCAGAGGCCCTGTACTAACTCAATGTCCTGCTTGTGGCCCCACCTGAATGCAGAGTCCAGCCAGTAACACCAAACTGCCAGGAAATACAGCTTGTGATCCCAACCAACGAGGGGTGATTATAAAGCCCAGCTAGTGGCTCACACCTGTTAGAATGGCTGTTATCAAAAAGACAAGAGATAAGTTTACTGGCAAAAATGTAGGGAAAGGGGAAACCTTGTACACTATTGGTGGGAATGTAAATTGGTGCAACTGCTATGGAAAACAGTATGAACTTCCTCAAAAAATTAAAAATAGAACTACCATATGATCCAGCAATCCTACTTCTGATTACGTAGCCAAAAGAAATAAAATCACTATCAGAGATATATCTGCACCACCTCCCATGTTCATTGTAGCATTATTCACAACAGCCAAGACATAGAAACAACCTACGTAGTCACTGACAGATGACTGGCTAAAGAAAACACAATATATGTATTTGCATATCCACCAACAATGCACAAGCATTCTCCTTTTTTTCACATTCTTGCCAACAATTGTTATTTCTTGTCTTTATACACACAAGGAAATATTATTCAGTCATTAAAAGGAAGGAAATCCTGCCATTTGCAACAACATGGATGAAACTTGAGGGCATTATGCTACGTGAAATAAGTCAGAGAATGACAAATATGGTATGAGCTCACTTATATGTGGAATTTTGAAAACCTGAACTCATAAAAACAGTGTAGATTGGTGGTTGATAAGGGTAGAGAATGAGGAATTATATCTCAATAAAGTTAAGGAAAAAAATATTTTTTAAACACAAGCAGAATTCTCTCTTTCTCTTCCCCCACCCCACACACATGCTCCTCAACTCTGCTTCTAAGGCATTTCAACTGCTTTAATCAGGCCCTAGATTATCCAGGATAATCTCCAATAGTTAAAATCAGCTTAATAAGGGTTTTCATTATACCTGCAATTCCCTTCACAGCAATACCCAGATTTGTGTTTGAATAAATGGGGACATAGCTTTGCCATGTAAACACATCAAAAAGGGGGGAAAAACCCCCCATCATATTATGAAAACACATGTATGATCAAGGAGGTTAAAAAGTATTATTTAAATTTAGAAACTACGGCCATTCATTCAATATTTCTGCCATCGTAATGAAAGTATAACCATAAAAGCCAGTCAGACCATGTATATTTTTCTTGTAAAAGAATAAAGATGTTTCAATAGGCACATAATAGACATTTATGATGAATGTCATTCTTTTGGGAGGACAAAAGTAAGACGTTATCAAAAAATAGTCACACACACAGCCATTTACAATATATTGTTTCTGCTTTCAGAAGGGAAGCTTTAGCTTCAATATAGCTCATAAGTCAGGTTCACCATGATAAAGGACCAGAACTTGGAAAATATGGGGCATCATAAATGACACAGTGGCTGAGAACTAGGAGTTGTCATATTTTATCATGATTCAGAACAAACAACTCTCAGTCCTACACCTGGAAGGGACAGAGGTTAGAAAAACATTAGCATTTGTTTTATGACCTTTCCAGCTTTGAGAAGAGAAGACCCTGAGGACAAGCGAAGCCTTCTTTTTCCCATGGTTTGGCTACGGACCATTTCATCATGGCGCGAGAGGCTGCTTCTAGTTGTTGGGTGACACACATCTTTCCACTGTTAGAGCTGAAGACACTGTTGATCAGGATCACGACTCTGCTCCAATTTTACTCGGGTGGCAAACTTGGTGCCCTGCATTCCAGTACCAGTTCTACAAGCCACTGTTCATCTTTTCTTTTTTTAAACACTTCACATTGGAAAACAAAGCTGCCTAACAGCTTGTATGAGTCTCTATTATCAGAACAAAAGGAGCAGCATCAGTAGTCCTTTCATATGGATAATTTTTATGAACTGAATGACTGTTCTCCTTGGGAAGTTAAAGAAGTTACTTAGAAACTCATTATGTGGAGAGAAAACTCAAAATGGCTTCTGCCACTAATTTTTTTCCCATTAGATAGTTAAAGTAGTTTATGCCTCACCTTGGTGCAGAGATTGCTTAATAAAACCCTTTAAGTGTTAACGCTGTCCTGTCAGATTATCATAAATGTAATGTCTCTGTGTAAAGTATGCACTGTAATCCTAAGTATTACTGTCTACTCTGAAACAAGCAGAGGACAGGAAGATCCTGCTGAGATGTAGACAGTATTGGGTAGTCAACAGTTCACCAAGAGGTCCACTCCTACCCACTGGCCTCCCTGGTGAGACCAGACTCAGTTTCAGGGCCTGTGTGTCAGAAGGGAGGAAAGACCCTCTTAGGCTGAAGACTATCTATTCAGACCAGCCCTCTCATGAGGAAGGGTGAGTAAGCCTAAGGAAACGATATTACTAAAGAATTTCTCCTGCAGTAGAGCCCCCTACTACCACCACTAAAAATAAGGAACAGGACATAACACGGAATAAGTGTTTCCTATTGGCCAGATAAAGAAGTAAGCATGTCAGATTCATCAGAAAGATGGTGAAGAGCTCATAGTCCTGGCCTTGTAGAGAGAAGAGGCCAGAAGGAGTTTGAGAAGTCAAGGGTGAGTCAAGGTCGGTAGATAGGCAACCAAGATGGAGTGTTGGTGGCATAGCAGGTCTTATGCAATGTCTTAGAGAGATGATAGGAGCAGCGATCACAAAAGACTGAAGGCGCAAACACTGGCATAAATCTTATAGAAAATCTTTTACTTGAGGTCTCCCAGAAAGACTGGAAAGAGGAAGGCTAGGATTCAGGCATAGGTACCCCTTGGGCTCGCTGCTTTCTCACTGCCGCTGGAGGTGGTGGGTAAGTCCCTCTTGGAGCCTAGCTCTGCAGTTCTTGCATTATGAGTTTTCAGACCTTATTTGAGCATTTCTTTTTCCATATTGGGTCTGAAAATGGCAGAGTTGAACTGGGTTTGACTTAAGAACCAGACTGGGTCTGACTTAACTAGACTGGATCCAGGGCCCAAGTGAATGAGACTTAGGAACTGTACTGGATCAGATTTGGTAACTGAACTGGGCCCCAGATGAATAAAATTTTGTTTTAAGGCTGAACAAGCAGGTTAACCTTACCAAAGATTATCTTGGATTACAGTGGCCACAGTGGCTTATCCATTTGTGAGATGCTCAAGTGAAAAAGGGGTCTCAGCCAAGCACTCACTATAAACGGCAGAGAGAAAATTATTTTTCCTCCTCTACAGTTTTGGCTGACTGACACCAGCTGGGACACTCCACTTCCTCCAGGGCTTGCAGACAAGATCCTAGGAAAACTGGCAGAAGCCAACAAATGTGAGAAATCTTACGAAAGTCAGCATCCCAGATCTCTATCTGTGGAGCCTGGTTAAGACAATAAAATTTCATGTTGTCATCTTTCTTTTCAAATTCAGACTGACAGGAAAATAAGAATTGTAAGAAATAGATCTTTGAACTATGACTTGTGAATTTGCTTTTGGGTACCCACTGATTATTGATCCTTCCTCTCACAGGCATAGATATTGCCTTCTTGTTTGCCTTATTTGTGTCCTGAGAACTTGACGTGGTACAGTAGGTTGGGCCTAGACAGACAGAAATGTGGGTTGCACTTAATTCATGATTAGGGTCCTCCTGACTAGTGCCAGCTCTCAGGGTAATTGTCTAAGTCTTTATTTCTTTTGGTTATCTTTGGAAGTGGCTCTGGATCTTGAGAAGGTAGTATCTTTTGCATCACTTTTGGGGATGTCTCTTAATCCATGAGATTGTTCAGTACTGCCAGAAATATTTGCTGTTTTTCCCCAAGGAAACCTAACAAGATATTCGAAAGGATTTTTTTCAGTAGCTCTATGGTCAGAAGTTGGTCAAGTTGGAAGCTGATGTTTATAGCTTGACAGAAACTTTTTGTTTTAGATCTTCTCCCCTAAGCTAAATGAATCTTTGTACCCAGAAGAAGAGAAAAACATTCCAAAAACAAACAACTTTATATCTAGGACATAGGAATTTTTTGATTTCCATCTTAGTTGAAGACCTTCCTGATATAAAGAAGCAAATGAAGGTAATGTAGTTGATGGATGAGTCAGCCTCAATATCATTCAGATTGCAACCCAATTATGTAAGAAATTAAAACAACTATACTGTCTTACAAACTGAGTCTTTACAAGAACAGAAAGGCAGATCTATCTCCAATCAATAACTTTTTTACTTTTCTTCTGCCTTTTCTCTCTAAAAGCCTTTCCCCAAGGTCCTGTCGGTGGAGCATTTCTAACCACTTCTGGCTTGGTGCTGCCTGACTTGAATCAAATTCTGCCCAAATAAACTCTTAGGAATTTTAATATGCCTCAGTTCATATTTTAACAGCATGCATGCTCTAGGCCTTCACAGTCCCTACCATCTCAGTTGTCTTTTAGCAACTGTTTCACATTTTTGTGTCTCAGTGACATTTGAGCTTGAACACCTCTGCTATGAGAGTCCTGGGTGGACTCAGTGGGAGATGGTTCAGGGAAAGGCCAACTAAACTGTTAGATGACTGCTCCTGTTACCCAGTTAACACATTTAATAAAAAGCAAAGTATATTATATTTAATGCTTTTTCAGGCCTTTCATCCAAGATTTCAAAGTTCATTACCAGAAAAATATGTAGTCATGATTGCTTTCTTATAAGACATATATATTCACAGAATCACAGCATACATGCATCTTTTTTAAATTTATCTGTTTTATTTAAAATCTCTTCTTTCAGCATAGAATAATGGATGAAGTACTTATAACTCCAGACATAAAAACATCAAATATTTTTTTCTTTTAGCTTAGCAATGTACAATAAAACAACAAACAGTAAACATAAAGAGCTGAAGTATTCTAAAATTGGTCACGCAGAATCCAAACTACTTGTCAGAATATTTTAAGCAATAAATATTAGGAAGGCAATGCATCTATTTACATGAACCTAAAAATATTTTTATAGCCTTCTATGGTTAAAATATTCTGGGTCATAACAAGCCTCTAGACAATAATCAGGTTATTTCTATAATTTAAGTCCCTTTTGCAATAACTTCATAGAACAGCATAGACATCAAACATCCAATTTGTGCTGGCACTGAAGAGATTCCATTATTCTTTCATTCATTTCAAAGCTCTTAGTTGCAAACCAAAGAAATTGTTAAAGCAAAATAAATACTTTATTAAAGGACATAAGTCTCGAATTCTCTGGAAAGGCCACAGAGTCAGGCTTGATGACCATTCTTCCAGGAACAATCTCCAAAATAAACCACAAGACTGTGCCAGCACCAGGGCTACTGTCTGGCACACCGCCGCTTATGCTAGTGATTCCATGTACCAGAGAGAACTCCTGGAGTCTCAGCCTATGCCTTTGGAAGGCTGGATGTCACTGCCTAGGTCATATGTTTGTCCCTGGATACAAAGTATGATGGCTAGGAAATTTCTGGGCTGTGCCACTGTGAGCAGTGAGTTCATAAGGTGAAAAATTCCCCAAATACAGAAAATGTGTATGAAGGTGCTGAAGAGTCAAAATAAATGACCAATGCCCCCAACAAGCAACAGGGCACTAGATGCAGGAGGAGGAAAAATAAAAATATGTTAAGGAACAAATTCTGGTGGAGTTTGTAGTTTGCTGGGGAAGACAAGACAAAGATGAATCAAGAAAAAATCACATTTATAGATGTATAATTACAAACTGCATAAGTGATCCAAAGGAGCGAGATCAGGTTCTCTGAGAGCCTATGTCAGTAGGACCCAACCTGAATTGGGGATCCAGAAGACTTCTTGAGAAAGTGATTGCTGACCTGAGATCTGAGGAAAGAATAATAGTTACATAGACAATGGGAGCTGAAGAACATTCCAGTCAGGGCATCAAATGAACAGACAACCTGTTAGGAGAGGGAACACAGAAGGTTTGAGAAGGCGATGGACCATGTACCTACTCTAGATTAAAGTTGGGCTGTACATAAGATTTGAAAGATAGATGGGGCTAGATCAGGCAGTACCTATGTCTTCATTCTGAAAGCAAATGTGAATGAGATGTGCAGGAGAACTCTAAAATGATCCTATCATTCTGATTGCTGTGTGGAGAATGAGCACTGAGAGTCTGTAGACATTGTGTGGTTCAGGAGAGAGGTGATAATCTCAACTTGTACAAGAAATGTGAAAAGAGCCCACCAGCCACTTTACGGTATACTATTGTTGCTTTATTTCAGTGTATAAGTTCTATTTTAATCAGTTTTCTCATATCTGTTATTTTGCAAAATTCAATTATATATATATATATATATACCTAAAAAATTTTCTGGTTTTGATAAGTTTAATACCATAAATATTCCTTTTTTTTTTTTTGAAATTGCATCTGGGATGACACTACAGAATATTTGCAATTTATAGACTAATGCATTTGGACAAGTTGAAATTCCTTGAAATTCAGAATTTATTATAAAATGCATTATGGTTTCCAAACAGTATCGGATGGCTAGGGAATTATATTATTTATCACTGCCTTTCAGACTTCCACCTGAAAATTGCCTTTTCCTGATTGTCATATCTACTGACCCTTCACCAATTAATTCTCAGTTAATTTTTGCATAAATAGCAATAGAAATCTACAAGAATTTCATTAATTTTTTTCCATTACTTGAAATTCAGTTAAGACTGAAGATTGTTTACATTAAAGAAGACTGAAGCATAAGATTAAAAAATTGGATTTGGAGCCAGGAGACCTGATAAGTTCTGTTCCCATCACTTTCCAGATAAATGACATTTTGAAAGTTATTCAGTCTCTCTGAGCTTCTGTTTTCTCAACTGCAAAAAAGCATGATAGGGCCTCCACCTTAAGTCCTAGTGACACTTAAATGAGAGGATGTTTCATCAAAGTAATTTGCCTGCTGGAAAACTAGAGAAGTATGTTTAGTTGTTACTAAACATGAAAACGATTTACTAAATAATGGGGTTTGGGGTGGGGGAATGCAGAAACATTCGGGTATTTGTGAGCAAAGGCAATATCCACAGTTTTTGCAGCATTTTAAAAATATGCATAAAAGTAGAGACCAAAACTCTTTTGATGGTACCTGTTTTCCTCCCTTCCAGATTTTCCTTGCTGGTCTCTGACCTCAGAGCATATGAAACCCCTGAATCAGCCCACAGCAGCATCCCAGATGGGCCGTACCTCCATAAAGCAATCATGGTGGTAAATTTAAACAGAGGCAAGGAGTAAGCAAGGCAATGAATACTTAGGTTCCTCCAGTACACTGTTATGATTTAATTTGTTTTATTTTATTTTATCTGTTCATCAGATATACATGACCAAAGTAATAACACTTCTCAGTTCAAGGCACGTTATTATCATCTATTCAAGTGAGACTTTCTAGTTTTAATATTTATTAATCCATTTTATCACCATCTCCAAGGTAACCATTTTGTTGTGCTTATTCCTTTTTATTTTAAAGTGCTTAAAAATGGGTTATATGGTTTTGTTGGCATTTATTTTAAACTCTGAAAATACTTATAGACCTCATTCCATTTCTACTTTTTTGGACTAAGCTCTATCTTTTTAAAACCCAATCTTATTTCTATGTATCCATCAGATGTGTTCATTTAAATGTTGCATAATAACCCAAAGTATGTAGTATGTCTAAGTCATACCTACTTACTCTACCCAAACTGCCACCAACTCCCGCCATTGTAAATAGCATTGCAACAAATATCTTTATATATTTCATGTATAAACATATTTGAAATTTTCTTTGGGATAAATTCTCAGGAGCAGAATTGCTGGGTCATAATGTATATGTATACTTAATTTGCTTACATCATGCCAGATTGTTTTCAGAATAGTTCTACCATCTACTTCCCTATGAAGCTACCTGCATACCTGCTTCCCTGACAATACTCAGCATTATCCAGCTTTCTAATTTTTGCCAATTTAATATTGTTAATTTAACCTTTTTTCTCTGATTATTACCGTCAGCAAGCCTTCAGGTACTTCTTGGTTTGGAGAGTTTTCTGTAAATTACACGTTCATATTCCTTACCTGTTTTCCTATTGCAGTAAATGATTTGCCAATTTATAGGAATTCCTTGCTAATTATTAATTCCTTGCCAGTTTTAGACATTGAAAACACCTTCTCCTATTTAGTCATCTATTAATTTGACCCATGGTGTTCTTCATGAATGAAAAGCCTTAATTTTGATATGATTATATTTATCAATCTTTTGCTTTATTGTTTTTCCTTTCGAAATTGTTGAAGTATTTTCCCATTTCTTGATTATAAAAATTATCATACCTCTTATTCTATCAGGTGTATATTTTGTTCTTTCCAACTTAGTTCTTTAATGTATCTGGAGGCCACTCTTTACATGTGGTTAAACTAGATAGGGATCAAATTTAACTTTTCTTCATGTAGTGAGTCAATTTTCCCAAAAAAACTTCAACTAAAACAATTTCCATTGATTTGTAGTAGTTCCATTAAAGTTTACTAAATTCCTATGGATATATAAGTGTCTGAGTGCATGATTTTCTTCCACTTATCTGTTTATCTGTTCTTACGCCAATAGCTCATTGCTTTTATAACTGGCCCTATAATGTGTCTTACCAGCTAACAAGGCAAGCTCTCTATGACTTCTCTTCAAGCAACAGACAGACATGGACTTTTATTCCTCTCTACAAATTTTACTGCAAGTTTAGTAGTTTCTCTAAAATATCTAACTGGAATTTTGATTGGAGTTGCACTGTTTTTACATACTAAATTGAAGAAAATCTACATCTTTGTAATATGAATGCATCTCATCCAAGAGCATGAAATGTCACTCCATTTATTCAGATTATCTTTTATGTCCTTTATTGAATTTTAAAGTGTGTCATGAAAATTATTTGAAACCTGGAAATAAGACCAAAAAAGTTCTTCCACATCCTTTCAACATCTCATGGGGGCAAAAGCCACAAAAGGATTGCTATGGGAAAGACTTAATTTATCTCATTGTTTACTATTTATAAAAGGTCTCAGGCTTAGTGAGGTTACATGTTAACTTCTAGAATTTGGTTCAGTAGATGCAAATAATTTTGTGTCTGATGAAACAAGTAATTCTAAAGATTTATGGTCCATGGGACACTCATTTTATAACTAGTTCAGCAATCTTATCCTAATATTTCTTTGTTAAATTGCCTATAAATTCCTGGCTTCTTAAGTGCTCTTTCAACTGACCATAACATTTATTGGTTCTCTCCTTAATTAATGAGTTTAAAGTCTTCAACACATGTTCTTTTTGTATTTATGAGAAAGGAATTATTTTATCTTTTTGAAAATTATAATTTGGCAAGTTTTTCCATAAAGTTCTTACATAGTTGAGGTTACTTTAACTCATGAATACTTTATAGTTTTATTGCAAGTATGAATGGAATATTCTTTTTCTGGAGTTTTTTGGTTGATTATTGTTGGTATAGAGAAATTGTTTTGATTTTTGTAGGTTAATACTATATCTAACAACTTTGCTAAACTCTTATATCGGTTCTAATAGCTTCTCTCTGGATTCCATTAATTCTTTAAGGTAGAACAATCACAGTATCAGCAATTAAAGAACAGCTAGATACTATTACACTAATATATTTCTAAGGTAGATAAAATGAATATATTCCTAGAAAATTATTAAATGCCAAAATTAGCCATAATTTTACAAATACCTCTCTTATGTGTGATCTAGTTTTAGCTTCTGACTCTTAATAAAAATTCATATTTATGGTGTGCTATGACCTCATTTGATAGCAACTAAAATCCTATGAGTCAAATGTCATGCTCATTATGTATTGAAGAAAATAAATCAGTAAAGGGTAAGTGCATTATGGGAAGTCACAACAGTAGTTGTGGCAGATCCTTGTCAAAACCCAGCTCTTGTGCAATTTTCTTAAAATCTAGTGCAATTTTTTTTCAGAAGAAAATTTTGTGTGTCTTTCTACTCCTAACCTCCAGGTTGTTTTACTACCTGACAAGTTCACAAAAATAAAGTTGATCATAGCAAAGAAATGTTGATCAGCTAATAGGGTAACTGTATGTCACCCTTAGATACAGAAAGGAAGACCAATTTGTTGTTGGGTAAAAGTGGGGAAAACAAATGATGAGTACTGATCAGAGTCTTGTTTTCTCTTTGGACTCTGGAGGACATAGCCAGGTTCCTGTGACTTAGCAGCTTTTAAGTGCTGGTTGTGGTAGGGTTGCCAGATTTAGCAAACAGATATACAAAATTCCCAGCTAAATTAAAATTTCAGACAAACAATGGATATTATTTTAATATAAGCATGTCCCATATATTGAATGGGACAATGTATAGTATTTTAATTTCAGACAAACAATGGATATTATTTTAATATAAGCGTGTCCCATTCAATATATGGGACATACTTATAATAAAAAAGAATATATACTCATATTCCTTAAACTCACTGAGTCTATTAAACTAGCTTATGGGTTTTTATTTTTATGTATAGCAAGCTATGTTCCCTACTATGGAGAAATGATTTGTGGTAAAAGAAAGACTAAAATCCAAGAAACATAAACAAGAAAGTACAAAAATGCTATTATAAATGTAAACAAACAGAATATGATTGTAATATCTACATCTCACAGAGGCCAAGAATGGGATACATAATGATGGAAAATTCTTTTACAATTGTGTTTTACTTTGAGTTCATAATATTACCCTGACTGGCAATCCCTCTTCATATAGAATCTTTCAGCAGGAGAAAAGAAAAATAAGTTGTCATCTTAAAAAAAATGTACTACAGAAAGGGAAAAAGATTTGGCAAATGGCAACATAATAACAACTTGTGAAAGGCATTACAAAGTCAGAGAGAGCTAGGTAACCACTCACTTGCCCACAGTCTTAATAGGATAAATTCCTCCAGGCTCTTGAAAGATAATGAGCATGGCAATTATTTTCTCAGGGCATAGGAGCAGGACAAGGAATTACTGCTGTTTTCAGATGTAATAATGACAAGCTGAACAAGTCAGAAATGTCATCCTCAAGCAGTTGTTCTCATTTAAGCAAAGAGATGTTAATCACAGGTGAGTCTTGCTAGTGGCTCTCCAATCACAGAAGTCAAGTTCATTTGCAGTTTGAGCATGACGTTCTCAAATCAAATCTGGTATTAACGAGGTATCACAGTAAGGAGACTTGCGGCAACCATAAATCTTTTAATTTCCAAGTCAGTTGTCTATTTGTCTTTGTAGGCTGAGAGCACATATTTATTCTGCTTTCAGAGCAATGTAATTCAAAGAGATGGAGGAAGATAGCATTGATTCATGAATATGTGTTGCTGTGCAGTAGGTCTTTTGACACAATAATAATTGCTATTTATTTTATACATTAAGAATAATTTCCAGGTACAAATTACTACATTCTGTTCAAATCTGTTAAGTTTTCAGAGGAAGTAACACAGGAATTTTGGTGGTATCAGCACTCCTCTAAAGTTCTTTTGTTGGTTTTATAATTTTTATTGTTGTTTTATTGTTTTCATTTTGAGCTTTTAACCTTAATTTTTTATTTAAAAAATTTAAAACCTACAAAACAGTTGAAATAAGAGAACAATAAATACCATTTATCTAAATTCATCACAGTATTAACATTTTCATTTTTCCCTTTCTTCTTTCTCTCTCTCTCTCTCTCTCTCTCTCTCTTTCTCTCTTTCTTTCTTTCTTGGCTAATCTATTTTTTTACATAACTATACATATACCTGTTTGCTGAAACATTGAAAATGTTACAGACATAAGACAGTTGACCCCTAAATACCACATATCTGCTAAGAATAAGCATGTTCTTTTATGCAACTATGATATCACTTTCATATAACCACATTCAAATTTCCCCAATTGACCAACATTGTATATTAAAATTATTTCACTTTTTCAATATAGGCTCAAATCAAAGTTCACACAATACTTTTGGTTTTTTTCTCTTTAATATTTTTCATCTCTTCTAGAAGAGCACTCTACTTTGTTTTTGTTATTGTTTTCATGACATTGAAAATTCAGTACAGTTGTCTTATGTTATGCCCCACATTCTATAATTTTTCTTCATTAAGTTCAGGTTAAATATTTTGGCATAAGTATTGCATAATACCTAGCTGATGCTGTAGAACTTCTATTGTATTACATATATATTATAATGATTCATTTTCCTTAGCATGTAAAACACATAATCTGTGGGATAATACTTTTCATTTATGTGAATATTCTGTTACCCCAACAACATTTACTCAAAAGTTTTAGTATTCTTTGATGATCTTTGCTTGAATCATATTTGACTGCAAAATGGTAATTTTTAAAAATTCTCTCCTTTCTTTCTTATTGTGAATAATCTTCTATAAAGAAGAGATTTCCCTTTTATTTCTTCTCTCTCCCTCTCTCTTTTTTGCCTCTGTATTATTATGGATTTATATTGAATAGGATATAATCCATTACCATTATTATTCCTTTCAGTACTCAAGTTGTCCCATTTTGGCAAGTGGCAGCCCCTTCATCCTGGCTCTATTATTCTTTTGACATGACCTCATCCATCTTGAGGTACTTTCTTGCTTTAGGGCATGACAAAATATCCCAGATTTGCCTTGTATTTTCCTTGCCCCAGACCTGGACTTGGCCATTACTCCAAGGAACCTGGCTTCCATCCAGTTCAAGCCAATATCTATGTGCCACTCGGAAGGAATGGGAAGGACCCACCACCAACACTGCCCCCCAAAAAATGTTTGTTGGAATGGCAAGACTAGTGACACACCTCAAAAGGGCATGAGAGGGTTTATAACTTACATGATGAGGCTTTCTGGGACAATTGGAAAATGTCCTCTAAGCCGAGAAAAGAGACTGACATGGAGTTTTTACGGGAGTCAGAGGCTGAGGCAAGCCCGAGGGCTCCTATGCACAGGCAGGTACTTGTGTGAATTGACTTTCTCAGAGAACCAAAGGAGGAAACACCCAGACTTTCTTATCGGCTTGTCCAGAAGTGGGGCTGAAGGGGAAAAAGGAAGAGTGAGGCTTAAGATGTCAGCAGTCAGTCAAACATCAAAAAGTGGAGTCATAGTCTTTATTATACTGTGCTGCACCTGCAGTCTTTTATATAAGTCTATGAGATAGAAATCTGATACACAGATGCTTAGTATGTGTGCCCAAATCTCCTTCACAGGGTACATGTGAATTGCATGGAATAAGAACACAAGTCAGTTTACTCTTTTTGAAAGAGATACAACCTCTATATCTATAATACACAGCATTATCATCAAAATCGTTATTCCCTTTCAAGATACTTGACATTTGCAAATTGTTTTTAAACCAGTTTTGGACAAGGTTATCAACATTCTGTTTAGAAAATCAGTTTTACAAAGGCCTTGTGCTTTCATGATGTCAGAGGGCTCCTCGGAGGGTCAAAGGTTTTAAACTTATCTCTCAGTAGAACATCAAGATAATTCTCAGAGCTTTACATTTCACATGAAATGTTAGATGAGAGTGGCTCATCATTAAATTGGATTAATAGAAATAACCATTACATTTATATACTCAGAAAATAAAGCTATAGATCTTTGTCAAAACAAATGATAATAACGAGAATAACAGCAACTAACACATATTGAATGCCTCTATGTTCCAGGAACTCTTCCAAACACATTACTGTCATCCTCATAACAGTTCACTGGATTAAGTATTATTATTTTCTGAATTTCACAGTGAGAAAATTGAAGCCCAGAGAAGTTAAAGTGACTGTCATCTGCACTCACGTGGGTAAGTGAAGGAGTCAGTATTCAAACACAAAGCAGGAAGACATTGAAAATTAAGGATTTTAAAACAGTATTTTAGTTCTGAAAGTAGAGCACAAATTGATTTTCACTAAATATAGGAAGTGTCAAACAGGCTCAGATTATAACCTAGTCAGGATAAATTTTCCTTCTGTTCTATTTAATTTTTACCTCAGAATAGTAATGGTGCACCATCTAAGCAAGTAGCCAAATGACTAGGCATTGGGCAAATTGTTTTGACTTTTCCAATCCAAAGAGACAATCAACTTAGAACTTGGTCATGCTCTCAATGTCAAGTTCCCAAGGTGTCTTTCTTCTGCTGAAATCCAGATACAGTTATATGGTGAAATGATAGAGGCATTGATTTCAAAAGTAGTCATAGATTGCTCAGTTAAAAAAAAATATTATTCAACTACTGTTTGACCTTCAACTTTGGAGATAGCACTATAACATGTATAGTGTTACACTCTACATGATTTCTATTTTTCTGAGCACTTTCACACACATATCATTTAAGCTCCTCAATAACCCAATGCTAATTACCAAAATATTATATACACAAAAGTGGAACAAATATCTTATGTAATCAATGTGTATACTGAACCAAGGGGAGTGTATCAAATACTTCGTACAATCTTTTAGCCCATCACTTTGCTCAGATGGCTGTAGCAATCAGCTATGCCAAGAAAATAACCTTTGACAAAATGATCCACCTCAGCTCTGCTGCCTTTCCCCTGCTTTCTGAGATTCTGGGTTATGCTGAGTCACCTGCAAAGCTGGGAATGCAAGGACATTAACAACCCCTGGAACAACTCTTGACCAACAGGGGATACAAAGTAGTAAATGAACATTCCACCTTCCTCATTCCTGATGGATTATTCTGTGGCACATTCCATGCAACTCCAATGGGGCCTTGGCATCACAGAATCTCAGATGCCCCCAGCCATCTTTTTAAAAACGCACCTTTAAAACAGCTTCCTTCCTTCTCTGTTTCACTTTTCTCAATTTATTATACCTATTCTGCTTTATTGGATTTGGATATAGTAGTTAATTAATAAAAAGTTAATATATACATCAAGAAAAGTCATATACCTGGGGACCATTCATCAAGCCCTTGTCATAGGATCTGATTTAGGGGTGAATCTAAGCAAAATCAGAGAGTTTAAGTAATTCATAAAAAGAATCAATTAATGTTGAAGTTATGAACTAGGTCTTCTGTCTCCTTATGGGTTGTGATTAAAACCATGGGTTCTCAAGTCAGCTTCACCTGGGTTTGAAACTAACTGAGACATCTTGAGACTGAGCCTTGACTTTTCTGAACCTCATCTATTAAATTGTAATGTTAATAAAAATAACAAGGCAAACCTTTATTGAGTGCTTCTATGTGTAGATTCTGTTCTAAATGCTTTACATATATTAATCTACTAACCCTCACAGTAACCTGTAAAATGTATACTAATATTATCATCATTTTACAGATGAAGTAACTGGAATAAAGAAAGGTCACTATGTCCAAAATCGCAGAGCAAATAAGTGACACTTCAGGAATTCAACCCCAAATAATCAAGCTCTAGAGTTAACATATTTAAATGCTATTTATTAGCTTTACCACTTCCTCTGTGAGGAAGTGGTAAAGTTAATATGTAATAATAAAATGTAATAAAATAAAAAATTAAGCATTTAGTACAGCACCAGGTGTATAGGGAATGCTTACAAATATTAACTTGAAAAGAAAAATACGTTTTTAAAAAGTTCAAAACCTGATGGAAAAATTGACAACAAATGTTTCTTTTCTATTTATCTTTGTTTCTCTAAATTCTTTTCTCAGACACTCTCTTCCATTAAAATGTTACTGCTCTTCCATCTCTCTGACTTGTTTATGTTTTATCTTCCCCCCGTTCCTTGTCCCCAATCACCTTCTCCAACTTCTCTCGTTTATTCCTTTCAAACCTCATTTTTCTCAATTTCAAGGCTGCTGACAGATCAGCATAAGAAACATCAGAGATAGTTTATTTTCTTGACATTCCCTTTAGAATATCACCAGCATAAATGTTTTTGTGGCATTTGCAACAAAGCATCCCAAAATACCTTCCCAGACGTAATCAGTATTTGCCAAAGACACTTCAGTATGTAAACAGGAGGCTTTGGTGACCTAAAGGGATCAACAAAAAGGATCTCCCGGGTAGTGTGGCTGCTGCTTACAGTCTGAGGTACAAGCAAAAAATAGAAATTAAGTTAAATAAACACTTTATTTGATTCACTGGCAAGATCTTCTCTTTATAATTAATAGTCTAAATGCTAACTCACTTTAACCTTTCCTCACAGATGATACCACTGAGGGTAATTTGCATATGTAAAAGAGTCACATAGGGAGCTTTAATTAAAGCACCTGACAACTTTTTTAATTGTTACATTTTTCAAGACTGCCAAGATATGTTAAACTACAATCTGGACTTTCTTCCCCTTGTGGAAGAATATTGCTTATAGAAATCTGAATGATTCTGGGGAGTACTAGTAAAATGTCAGCAGATGACAGATAGAGGTTTCCACAACTGATACACTTTGTCTCCTTAGGCAACCTTGACCTATCCTAAGTTTTAAGAAAGTGATATCTATAGTGACTTGACTCTTCTTTGGGACTAAGCAGAGTATGAGTTAATTTAATTTATTTTAATTGTGTAAGCTATTTCCCAATGAAGAAACATTCTCAGGTACTGTAAGTAAACTTGACATTTCCTAGGTTTGCAGTAGTTGCTCTGTTCCAGTGGCAAGGAACTGTTGGCTGTTTGTTCTGATTTTTGGACAGCGGTTAATTAATAAAAACTTAATCTACATACCAAGACACCTTAACGTAGCCATATCTCACATGAAAATATCACTTCTTCCCTGAAGAGTTTATACATTGCTTACTCTTTCAGTCATCACTTGTTTCAAATGAATAATTGAAAGAAAAGCAAAATTCTCATGGCTGGTAAGACCCACATATTAAATAGTATACGGGTTTGTCCAGGGCCAAGGATGCATATTTTCCTGCATCTTAGGTAATACTGTTCTCCTGATAAATACCAATAGGCCTCAGTGGTAATCATATAAATATCTAATATCAATCCTGTGTTTTTTTTCAGTTAACTCAAATGTGGATCCTCATATTAAACATTCTGAATCATTGTGTCTTCTTTAGCTTTATCACTTGAAGAAGTCATACATACTTTAAAATGTAATGAAATAAGATTTTTTTTAAGTGGAGAATTTTTAGCACTACTTTTATACAGCACTCTTGATAGAGGAATGAAAATTATTAACAATGACTTTTTTGCTTATTTTAAGAGACTCTTCATTTTTGGCTGATGGTTTTACATCTCTAAATAGATTTCATGGTCCTTGCTCAGGTAGAAAAGTACACATAGCTCTCTTAACTTTCAAATAACAATATCTCCATTCAGCATCACCAAAGTCCAATATCTATCCCAGAACCTATTAAACTAATTGAAAAATCTTTGCTGGTCTCAAGTTTTCACAGAAAAAGTGTGTCTGTGAGGGTATTTTACTCATTTTTATTCCACTATCCCATAGAACGTTCTTATATTCCAGAATGTACCTAAAAGGATTACAAAGGTCCTTTCCTATGATCCTGAGAACTAATCACAACGACTACTCTCAATGACCAAAGAGTCCTGCAAACAGAGAGATCTGAATATAAAGGACGACCACTTGGTGAAACCCACAGCCCAGGGATGTACCATCATTTAGCCACAGGAATTTCAACTTAACTACAGTTCAAAAACAAGAAAGAGGTCACTTGAAAAACCCAATTAAAGATGGTAACAATTTAAGAGGAAATTCAGTTCAAGGGAGGCTCTGGCACCAAAGTTAACTGTGGATCTAAGAGAGGAGCCAACATTTGAGGTCAGAAACCAGGTCATTAAGCAAAGGTATGAGGCATGGGCGCAGTAGGCAATCGGCTCAGAGGACACCTGCGCACCAGGTATGACACATCCCCACTGGGCCTTAAAGACCTATCACAGCAACAGTGCCTGGCAGGAAATATCTTAGAAATATTAAAGCTTTCCTTTCCAACTTTGATGGCTATCCATAGCCCTGTACTGCCCAGAATCATCCTGTGCTGCTGGAGGCATGCAGCTAACAAGTGAAAATGGCATTTTTATAAATGATATTTATAAAATTGAGACATGAATGTATTTCTCAATTCTACATTTTAAAGGAACATTCTAAATAGACCTGACCACTAATTCAGAGCAGGGAGACTTACTAGATGCTAATACATTGTTCTAACATACATTCATTTAGTGCCGACTTCGCCTCTCTCTACACCACCTTTCCTGTAACACCACCATCATCACCAGTCACAACACTAGGAATCATCAGCAATTTTACCAAAAGTAACCAAGAACTCAATTTTAAGTTCGAAATGTTTTCAGAGACTGTCAAAGCTGCTGATGCTAAGTGATCTAAGCCAATGCTTTTCAAACTTTAATGTGCCTACAAATCTCTTGGAGGATCATATTAAAGTCCTGTAGTTCTTAAGAGAAATCTAAGATTTTGCATTCCTAATAAATGCTCAGGTAAAGTCAAAGCTACTGGTCTATGGACCACACACACACTTGAGTCCCTTGCTGACTCAGAACCCTCATTTGATTACTCTTGATACTTTTTCAGATTAGAATTCAGCCTAGAACCAAATCAAATTCTCCACAGTAGGGGTTCTCAAACTGAGATCCATAGGTTTCCAGCTCTGGCATCAGACTGCCGAGGTGCTAGTCCCAGCTCTTCTGCTTACTTCCTATTCAACCTAGCTATTGAATCTCTCTATGCTCCATTTCCTTATCTTACAGAAAAATATGATGTAGAATCTGTCTCATCAGGTCATTGTAGGGATTAATTGAGATGACTCAGGTAACATGCCTCACACAGTGCTGGCATAGTAATCAAACAATGAAGGTTAGTTGTCCTTAGAAGACCCTCAGATGAAACTTCAGGACAATCTATGAAAACACTGAAGTTCTTTCTAAAATGTCCTATGTGCTTAAGTTTGTTTTACCTAGGGAGTCCAGGTTTTTAGATTCTTTAGAAAGTTAATAACCCCAGGAAGTTTAAGAATCATTGATCAAGAATGGCTATGGGGCTCAGAGCTAAACTTACATAAAAGTTGGTGTCCAGAATGTGAGTCTAAGGAAAAGGTACATTTTTACCCAGCATAGCCATAATCCAAACCCCCTTGGTTGTGGGAATAAGCACAGTAGGAGAAGACAGCAGATTAACTTTTTGGTACCTTATAGTTACTTAATGTCATCATCACCATTATCTTATTAACAGGTATTTATCCATTGAGATAAAGTTCTTCCTGGAACTCAGATTCTTCAAGGGCATAAAATAATATACTGAGAAAACTTTTTCAGGCCACCAATAATTTTATGTAAGTGACACACTCAGTTCTTAAACAGGATCACCTGCATGGTCAGCATGCCCTATCCAACAGACTTCTAAGGGGACAGTTCTGTCACAGCATGTCACAGAGCTGAGCACAAAGGAAGGATGATAGTACCATACCAAAGATGTTCTGACTGCTTGTTAGGACAGAGTCAACCGTGAACAAGGTAGGCAGAAGAAACAATTTTATTGTTCCTGAAGAACTTAAGTATTTACAAAGGCTAATGGCACATATCAAAGAGAATAGCAAAAGAAAGCTGGAGAAAATGCAAAACACACTTATGAACAAATTTATGAACAATATTCAGAGTTGAGAGAACAGTGCAAGCCAAAGCTGAGGTAAAGAAAAACATCTTAAAACCTGATTTATCAGTCTTCTTCCTTACTGTTTAGTAGGCAAAAAGAAGCCCAGTTTCGGAAGAGATAGGAGAGAGATTTTTTAAAGTATGTATTATGGGAAAGATGTGAAGGCATTGAATGAAGATTCAAAATAGTCCTTTTAATGCTAAAACTAGTTTAAAGGAATCCATATGATTACACAGAATATTAAAACCTAACACATAGGAGGAGACTTGCTTCTTAAGACTGTGAAGTAGGTATATGAAGGCAAATCTATATGCAAAATAGGCCTTGAGAACTAAAATAAAATATATTCATTGAACATAATTATGAAATCTCAAGGTAAAAAACTGGTTTACCTAAAAGTGAACTTGATTTTAAATTATACAAGTAAACACTCTGCTACAAAAGGTCAATAAAAAGTATACAAAATACAGCCCTTTTGTCAGGATTTCCACAACCACAGCATCACTCCAGAATACCATAAAAATAGTTGAATACCACAAAAATAACTTCTACTTTCAGTTATAATACCCAACTTTAAATTTTATAAGAGTAACTAAAGAATCATTTACATAGTTGATACTATTTTCTAAATTAGATAATTTGCTGAAATTTTAACAAGTTTTAAGTCACTATGCATATCATAATATGAATAGTTAACACTAAATTCCAAGGTTATATTATTTTGTGTAAGAGATAATCACGTGAAAATAAAATTATTTTACAAATTTTGGAAGTGATACTTTTTCTTCTTAATCATAAACTATATCTCATATATTTTGTCTAGTTATAAAAAAACATTTAAAACTCTAAAACTGCTAGACAAAATATAGGGGGAAAGCCACAGGACATTGGATTTGGCAATGATTTCTTTAATATGACACTAAAAGCACAGACAACATGCAGATAGATAAATTAAACTACATTAAACTTTATAACTTCCGTGCAGCAAAGGAAACAACAGAGTGAAAATGTAATCTATGGAGTAGGAGGAAATATTTTAAAATCATATATCTGATATGAGTTTAATATCTAGAATATCTGAAGAACTTCTAGAACTCAACAACAAAGAAACAACAAATTAAAAAATGGGCAAAGAACTTGAACAGACAATTCTTCCAAGAAGATACACAAATGACCAACAAGCATATAAAAAGATGCTCAAAATCACTAGACATAAGAGAAATGCAAATCACAACTACAATGAGATATCATCCCATTTCCATTAGAATGGCCATTATTAGAAGAATAGAAAATAATAAAGATGTGTAGAAGTTGGAATCCTCGTGCACTCTTGATTTAAATGTAAAATGGTGCAATTATGATCAATATGAAGTGTCTTCAAAAAAATTAAAATAAAATTACCATCAGATCCAGCAATCCCACTTCTGGGTATACATTAAAAGAAATCGAAACAGGATCTTGAGGAGTTATTTGCATATCCATGTTCACAGCAGCATTATTCACAATAACTAGGAATGGAAGCAACCCATTGAATATCCATTGACAGACGAATGGAAAACAAAATGCAATATATACATACCATGCAATATTATGCAGCCTCGAAAAAGAAGGAAATACTATCACATAAGTATAAAATTTCAGTTTTGCAAGATAAGTTCTAGAAATGTATTGCTCAACAATATGAATATACTTAACACTATTGTACACTTAAAAATGATTAAGATGGTAAATTTAATGTCATGTGTTTTATCATAATTTTTAATATATATATATTATGTCTGGGTCCTAACTGCAGAAAATAACATTTATCTGGAATACAAACTGGACACAGAGTTTTTAAAGTCTGCCTGGTGATTCCTCACTGCTCTACAGGGCCATGGACCTAGTATTATCAGATCTTCTAATTTTTTTTTTAAGAGAAACTAGAATCAGGAGGTTTATGTAAGCATTTCTGATTTTCTAATGCTGTCAACTAATTATTAAAATCTTATGCAAATAAAACACAACATTTGCAGCCTCTGGGCTAGTGATATCTAAGTTCTCTTCTAGTTTAAAATTTCTGTGGATTAAAATGAAGTTTCCAGTGTCTCAGTAGTTGGCCTTTTTACCAGGTGGCTCTCTTCTGGCTTTTGAATTTTCCCTATGTGAGGTATTCATCAATAAACTGGGTCACTATTACATTGGGGTGACATAGAGGTCTATCATGGTTACAAGTCGTCAGTTCCATGTGGTTTATCATTTTTGGTCAGTAAACTAGATTAGGGATTTTTGAACAGCTATTTCAGGCAAAGAACCCTGTTGTTTTTATTAAATGTACATGCACTTCTAAATACATTTACTGCACAAAAGTTGAAATTCTTTGATGTAAGCAAGATTGGAAGGGAGTGTGAATGATTGTGTGCCATTTCCCACCCCATCAGCATTTCTGTCCTGAGTAGACTCCACAAAGCCTCTATATAGATTTAGAGGAAAAGCTTCAGGAGCTAGAGGAGGGAAGCAGCGAGCTGAACCTCTTCATGCCCTGCTCCAAACAGGGTAGCTGTTGCTCTTATCATCGGTACTGAGCTCCCACTTAAGATTTTGTTCAAAAAGGGGTTCAACTGCTTTCAAGAAGGATATGTAAAAACCTGACCTAGATTAGGGTATCTAGTACACTCACTAATTTTTCAGATGACACCAACAGAGATAAAACTAACTGCACAGATAGAACATATAAGTACCAATAAATAGTGAATAAATAATGGGGCGGGAGAGGGGAGAAATGTGGGATTCTGAGGCTATCAAGCAAACTAAATAAAATGTTATTGTTTAGAACAGAACTCCAGCTTCGGAAAGCATCAGGTGAAGCTAGCATGGGGCTGTAAGGCCCTTTACTCCACAGCCTGCTCGCTGACCCTCCATATGGAGCAGCTTCCAGGCTCAGCTTCAGTGTCTGTGGGAGTAAAAAGTACGTGTAGTCATGAGGTTAATTAGAGGTCTGTAATATGAAGTTTTAGGAAAGAGTAAAGTAACCGAGATTAATCTGCCAGGATAAAAACACCATGAAGAGATTTCATATTAAGACAAAAGCTGCAGGAGCAGCAAAAGAAAAATTAATAAATTAGATTATATCAAAATTTAAAATTTTGTGCATCAAAAGACACTAATAACAGTAAAAGGCGACTGACAGAATAAAAACAAATATTTGCAAATTATACATTTGATAATGGGTTAATATGCAAAATATATGAAGAACTTCTACAACTCAACACCAAAAAAACAAACAACCCAATTTTAAAAAAATGGGCAAAAGACTTGAATAGGCATTTCTCAAAAACAAAAAATAACAACAACAAAAAAAAAAAAAAAAAAAAAAAACATAAATAGCCAATAAGCACATGAAAAGAAGGTATACAACACTGATCATTAGGGAAATGCAAATCAAAACCACAGTTAAATAACACTTCACATTCATTAGAATGGTTATTATTTTTTCAAAAAGAGAGAAAGAGAAAGAAAATAAGTTTTGACAAGGATGTGGAGAAATTGGAACTCTTATGAACTGCTGGTGGGAATGTAAAATAATGCAAACACTATGGAAAACATTATAGCAGTTCCTCAAAAAATTAAAAATAGAATCAGTATATGATCCAAAAATTCCACTTCTGGATATATACCCCAAAGAATTGAAAGCAAAGACTTGAAAAGATATTCGTCCCCCACCCTCATGTTCATAGCATTATTCACAACAGCCAAAAGGTGAAAGCAACCCAAGTGTCCATCAATGGATAAATGGGTAAACAAAATGTCGTATATACACACAATGAACTATTATGCAGCCTTAAAAAGGAAGGAAAGTATGACACATGCTACAGTGTGGATAACTCTCAAAGACATGTTAAGTGAAATAAGCAAGTTAGAAAGGGACAAATATTATACGATTCCACTTATATAAGATACCTAGAATAGTCAAATTCATAGAGACAGAAAATAGAATAGTAGTGCCAGGATTTGGGGGAGGTAGTAAAGAGAAGTTATTGTATAATGGGTACAGAGTTTTAATTTTGCAAGATGAAAAGTTCCAGAGATGAATAGTGGTGATGGTTGCACAATAATGTGAATGTCATCGAACTGTATAACATTTTATAAAATGGTAAATTAGGTATTATATATATTTTACTACAATTAAAAAAAATATTTTAAGACAAAGCCTGTGAAAATCATGAAAACATGTTAGCTCACATGCCAGTTAGTCTCATGAGACACCAGCCATAAAGACTTAACATATTTCCTCTTCACAGTATCTTCCCACTGTCTGGTAGATGTGAGAATCTTGACCCATCAGGGTGAACTCTGAGTACACCTACTATGTCGCACTGATCATAAGGACTTTGACTTAGAGAGGAAAATTTATGGAAACAAGAAAGAAAGCTTAGAAGGGCTGACTGAGCAAAATGAGGTGAGAAAGATAAGTGAAAACATTTCAGGCCAAAAGAATTTTAGTGAACCTGATGATTTGTGTACACTATTTACGAGGCAAATTATAATAGGCAACAAACTACTCATTATAACAAGGTAGATTAAAGTCTACCAGTACAGTTTGTGCGGATGAAGTCTTTAGATGACTACTAACAGGACAAATGTAGAGGCATGAGGAACTGTTTATCAGACACCAAATGTAATAGAAATTAAGGATCCTCCTTCTGAAACATACAAAATTGTTTCATGGATACTGAAACAATTTTGTGGTTTAGGATAGCATGATTTTACACTTTTTAGAATACTGGAAGTTCTGGCCCCACTTCCTCTGAAAAAACAAAGATTCTGATTTTTTTTCCCTTCCCTGCTTCAGAGGGCTCTGAGAACCTCAAACATACTTGGCATGGCCAGTACCACCATTAAACATGCCTAAAAATGTTTGAATGTCAATGGACAGTGAACATTGTAAAAATGACAATGAATAAAGGACATATTAAATTTGATACTTGCATGAATTGAGAATTAATAGCAAACACCACAAATAAGAGAAAATTCTAACAAAATAAGCTGGAAAAAGCTCAAAAATTTTTTTGGTTACAAGTGTAAAAAAGATTTCAAGAACACATTGTGCCAGTTAAGATTTTGGCAAGGTTTAAGTATATAAAATTTCAACCCTTGAAGCAACCATCTTCAAGAACAGATGCAAAGCTCCCAAGTTTGTGGTGGTGCTACTAGCTTCACTGTGCCTAAGGAGAGCAGTGAAGGAAGAAGATAAAGGCATGGGAGGGTAAAAACAGAAGAAAGATATGCAAGGAGCTGCCAGCGAGCTCCATCAGCAAGCAGTCCCCTAATCCACTGGCAGCACAGTGGTGACAAAACACCTGCCCACAATGCCTAAAGCACATATCGAAAGGATGTACTATGTTTGAAGACATTCCAAGCTTCAGAAGCAAAGGCCTGTCCAGGTGGGCAAAACATAATTGGCCTATGTGATTTTCTTCTTTATTGAAATGCCTCTTGGCCTCGAACTGCTGAATACTCATGTCATAAAAGTCATATCGCATTTCCTAGAGATAGCCATTTCAGTGTTTGGGGCTCATACAAATCCCTACATGCATAATGATGATCTACTTCACAATAGCCATCCATATGACTACTATTCCTCAGCACTCGACCTTCCCAAGCCCTCCTAGACAACTTCCACATTTTCCCTAAAACATTATCTTGGGTAAGCAGTTGTTCACACTGCTTGTGACTCACCAATCATGTCTCTTTTGAATAAAGTTCACTAAGACTTAATGTACTTTCTGTGTAGAATATAAAGAGGAATAAAATCACATTTTTGTAATCAGAACTATATTTGCCCTTATGACATAGCAATAAAGGAGAATAAAACATTCGCTAACTATCAAGCAGCAAAAGATGACATTACATTGTCCAGCTTTATGTTTTAGTGGTCATTTTTATTGAAACATAATCAACTTAAATTTGATGAAACAGAGACAAGATTATGGGAATAGCAACCATTCCAAACCCTGAGAAGGCCTGGACTCTCGTTCCTTGTTATTTCATTACTCTAAAAGTATTTTGAGATTCAGGTCTAGGAAATTCCTTTCAGCTCAAGTTAAAGACTTGCTCTCTTTTTCTCCAAACTCTTTTAAAGAAAACACAGATTCAGAATTAATGCAGATTGGCTATGTGGGGGTGGGGCTGCTTTTGTAATAAGATATATATCTGCATCTCAACTGTATCATTTACTAGTTACATGACCTGGCATGAGTTTCTTTACCTGTCAGAGCCTCAGTTTCCTATCTGTAAAATGGCGCTGACAATGCTTACCTCTGTTGCTTTTTGAGGGTATTAAATGAGGTAATGATGGTTCCATGTTTGGCACACAGCCAGCCACATGGTGTTTCCAAAATAGAAGGTAAAAGGAGGCTAGGCAACTTCTGCCTTCTAAATGTTCTAAGTAGGAGAAGGAGGATGAGACGAGAAAGAAAGAGGAGGAGTATCATAGAACAACACACTGACATATCACAGGTCTTCTAAGACAACAGTCCCCAAACTTTTTGGCACCAGGGACCAGTGCTCCTATAAGAATCTAATGCCTGATGATCTGAGGTGGAGCTGAGGCAGTGATACTAGTGTTGGAGAGTAGCTACAAATATAGATGAAATCTAGCTTCACCACTCACCTCCTGCTGTGTGGTCCAGTTCCATGGCCCAGGGGTTTGGGGACCCTGCTCTAAGATATATAGCTGTCTTTATGTTCTTTCTATTAGAAACACATGATAGATTAAAACACTCATCTTATGCAGCCATTTCATAAAGCAGGTACAGGCCTCCATAGTCCAAAGGGTTCCATTGTATTTAACTGAAACTTATGTTCAGATACATTCGGATGCAAGAATAAAATCATTTCTTAAACAAATTGAAAGACATTTGAAGATGTCCCTTTGCCCCCAGTCTCTAATATGAGGGCTAAAGGATTTTTGTATTCGTCTTCCTTTCCCACTCACTTCAGGCCTGCCATGCCCCACTCGATGTATCTAGCTTATATGCATCTTACATCTGTGTTTGGATGAAAAAAAGAGTCTATTCATGTGCTGATCTAGTCTTTTGGTTCCTTTCTAATTAGTTTTCTTCACATCACATCACAAAATGATAACTTCAGGCAAGCCTCGAAGAGTAAACTGCAGCCAACTAGCAAATTCAAAACAAGCCCAAGGTCAGCAGCACACAGGTGAGGTCAGTGTTTATTTCTTGGATATTAGAAACATTTGACATGAAAATGAAAAAGGGGGTTAATTAGTTAATGAATCTGGCACAGCAGCATCTGGAGGGGCAGGAGAACACAAGACATTGAACGAGTTCAGAAACCAAGAAGACATTACGGACAAACTGGGTCATTGCCTACATGTTCCTGCTTCTCTCCATAAGATTTGAACTTCCTTTGAATCCTGTCATTTAAGAGTGCAACCTTTCCAGCTCTGGGAGGCTTGAATGCCTCTAGTGAAATGCCAGCATAACTGAAAATTTAATAGCTTTCCACCTGCAGCACCTGTGCAGACAAATTGTACCAGGCTATAGACAAGTTGAAGGGCCGCAGTGTGTTATAAATAGAACAGCTGGCCCAGTCAGTGTTCATTTGTTGAATGGTTTCTGTAATCCCAGCTTGAGCTGGAAAGGAATCTCTAGAAAGGTAGTTAACTCGGAGCTTCCATGCAAGAAGCATCTGTCATCTAAACAGCTTTGGGGAAGATGCCTGTCCTCTCAACTGTGGCAAATGAGAAAGACTGCCTCCAAAAAGAGTGGCGATATGAATATATCCTTTCTGATGTGACATACAAGTCTCTGTTGTCACTAGCTCAGGTTGTTGAACAACATCTGACCCAGAACCAGAGTCATTTACCCAACACCCTCCTTGAATAAATGAACACTGAGTTATTCACAATACTTTTTGGTCCTGTTCCACTGAGAGATACTTAGCCATCAATTTATCCATTGAGAATATGTATCGTAAGTCATTGTTTGTACTCTAAAAAGTCTGTAAGTATTCTTACCAGGAAGTGAAATTAGGAAAAAAAAGAAAAGTCTTTTCAGGACTAGAGTAGTAGAAACCTTATAACAACCCAACTAACTGCAAAGTACTTTCTTGCTCCCAGAATTATCCCAGTGAGTAAATGCAAGTATATATTATGGAGGTAGCATATTTTTCAAATAGAACGTGTTCCTTCTTTGTATGCATTGGTTGAAACATGCTGTATCTTTTCATGCAATTATTTGTTAGTTATTTAAGTCCTTTAATTGAACTGTCTCTTGAGATCTGCTTCTTTGTTGATTCATACCCACTAACCATCACTGACCCTAATCTCCTCCTTCTCCAGAGATTCTAAATAAGGGGAAACAAGAAGATTGCACATACACAAAGCATATGTTCACACCTGTCCTCCACTAATAAACCACATACTTGAAAAATCGATAAAGTTAAAAAGAGACCCTTCCATGCTACATGCTCACCTGATCTCATATAATCCTACTTTTACTCTTGGCTTGTCTTCCATTTCTTTGGGAAAACCTGAACTTATTTTCTCAATAAGCAAACTTAATGGTTTTAGTAAATACTCACCCTATGTCATCCTCCACTACACAAACCTTGCACCTTGTCTGGGCACCCCCTGACTCTCCGTGATAAAGGAAGGGAAAAGTTCAAAATGTCCCGTGAGAATGAGATTGGATGCAAGAAGCCAACCAAACCTTCAGTCCAGAGTAGAATGTTCTGCATTTCACTCTTGGAGGAAAAGGAGTTCTTTAAATGATGGCCATTTAAAATGATATTTTATTAGAACTATGTTTTAACAACAGTTTAGGGAAGAACAAATGACATATTGTTACCTACAGATACTTTACAATTTATAAACTGAGTCAGCACATGATGGCTCCAAAACTATTAAGATGATTATTATGAATGACTTCATAGCCTAAGACAGTGGCCTACAATCCTTACCCATTACTGGTTCCATCCTCACAGCCTAATGACTATTCCTGCACACAGCTTTACACTTTAATATTTTTATCATTACTAAGCCATCAGACATTGGAGCAAAGTCAAAGTAATAGAAAATTATATTCTACCATTATTTTTGAGCAACCAGTAGTTCCCACTTGAATGAATTTTATTTTACACCAAATTAAATAATACAGCTCTAGTCTGGAATGTCAACGCTACACTTACTTACTGGAAGTTGAGTTCATTAGATTCCTGGACTTCAGCACAGAAAAGCTGAGCTCTGCTTTTCAGGTCTGCCACTGAGTTACCATGTAATCATGCCTAAGTCAGCCAAAATCCCTTTAACTTGTCATTTTTGCATTTGTGTGCTTTTTCTCTATTTGTAAAATGGCAATAATCCAAGTTCTCCAAATCAGGGATGTTATTTCAGGATTTATTTTTAAGCTACGTTCCTAGAAGCTCTAAAATCCTTTATAGTTATTTCAGGTGTTACATACAAATAACTTGGTCAAAATTTTTTTTTATTTTTAATGTATATTTAACATTGTGGGAATATAGTAAAAATCACAAACTCACATGTGTTATCTATTAGATCTTAACAGATTTAGTTGAACACTCTCCTAAGATACTGTCTGATTAACTTGTTCATTTTGGCAAACCTCAGTGAAAACCTCCTTCTACCAGATCTTGCACATAAGTGACTTTTCTTTATATGTGTTATGAATCAGCAAAGTGTAATTTAGCCCTGGTCTTTTTATTTAAAGGACATTGCCCGGCTTCTTCTCATTTCTAAATAGGTACAATCAAGTCTCCACATGTGTGAAAGGTTTTTCCAGGGTCTACATGCTAAGCCAGTCCATCTTGAGCATGTATGATACCTGATCTTATTATGGAACCTGTGGGCAATGTCATAAGATGATGCTAGTGGTGTGGTAAGAAATCATTAGAGACAGGTTACAAGGGCTAATTGGTTAAGGGAAGATTTTGCAATCATGTTGGGGAATCACACTGGATTTGCAGGGTGACAAATTCGGATTGTAAAGGGTTAGATGAGACCCCACTCTGAGTTTCATGCAACTAGATAGGCTCTCAGACAGGTAGAACTGAAGAGAATGAAGAATCCATGTTCTTGGAACATTAAGCATCTCCCAACCAGATATCTCTTGATATAATTTGCTCAGTATATATGCTTTAAGCTTATCACAGTAAACTGTACCTTCTGTGAGATTTATATGATAAAAGAACTCCCTTTTCCCTTACCAATAACCCAGATTTACAATAACATGCCTCTCTCATTTAATATGCTATGTAAGATTCAGCCTCATCTGCCTGGAACATAGTCTTACCACATAAGTCAATCGCTGAATACCAAATTAATTTCTAACAGATAATATCTTAATATTATTAAATTATATCTCTTTTAGTACTTTTTAGAACTTTTGTGTGCTTCTTGTCTGACTTTGATGTTTATGATAAAAAATATAAGCAATAGTTAGATATTATTGATGATTCCATTTTGAAATGACATTTCCTACTATACCTTCCCTGGGTTCCTGGATAAATAATAATTGCAGAGTATCCTAAGAGCATACAACAGTCTTTAACTTTTTCAAGTACCTGTATGTTGAAATTAGTATTCCCATATATCTCACACTTTGGATTTGTACAGAATATTCTATTTGAAAAAAAAAGAATTGCTGACAAAAAAAATGTTTTAAAATTTCTATTTTAAAGATACAACCACTGATACTATCTGTAAACCATCCTTGTAAGTAGAACCAAAATATAGAATGTGTAGTCTAAGCTGTTTTTTTCAAGCTGTGAGTAGGTGTCACCAGTAAGAGAGGGAGACTTCTTACCTCATGCCAACCCGACACACAGATGGAACAGCTCTCCAAAATCAAATATGTGATCAATGCATGATACTAAAAAAGTAAAGCTGGGGAGGCACGAAATTTGTGCTTCATCTGCCTCAGAAAAAATTTTAACATGTCTCATGATGATAATATCATATTATCAACATTTATTATACATTTTGGATGTTTCTGGCCTGGCTTTTACATTTATGATGAAGAATTAAAGCACTTTCAAAGGTTGAGCTGCGTTAATACATGGGTTCCAGCAATGCTCATAACCTTCCTACCCCATTGAAACCCTCCCTTTTGCCTCTATTCAGTTCCCTCCTAGAATGGGCTCCAAATTCAAAATCAAGCTGTTCCTGTAAATTATGCAGTTATGACCACCCATTTAAAGTTGTCTTTAAAAATATTGATAAAGTACCTTTCCTTAAGAAAGAACTGATACTTTGTTTCCATTTTTTCTCCTTTCATTTTTCAAATAAGAGAATGAGTGGCACTTTTTATTATTCATTTTTAGTAGCTAATAAAAGAGAATGAATGACTGACCACCCATTTCCCTCTTATATGCATCTTTTAAACTTAGTCAACAGCTTTCAACTTGATCTAGAATTCCTATGACATCAATCACTATTGTCTGTATGCAGACAATTAAACAAAACTCGATTATTGCAAATGACACCGTAATTATTCTTAAATCATTAACCATTTTATCTTAGAATGTTTTCCCCTTAGCATCTCACATAACTGATACCTACTGTTAGATGCTTAATGTGAATGTGTTTAATTATAAAATCAATAGTACCCTTATGCTTTTTGTATCACTTCTACATTATATAATTATTTAAACAATACTGTAGTTAAATAACGTGTATAGGGAAATATGAGTTAACCATAAAGAAAATTTTAGTTTTTCTGTTATTTAATATATTTTCACAGAAGGCAACTTGACAACTACTTTTTTGGTCAAGAAAATGACTCTATATGGATTCTCCCAGAATCAAACCCAGTAATAAACAATCCAGTTCAAATATGAATTTGGGAAATGGAAGAAACTCCAATAGGAAAGTAAGAAAGTGAGATAGAGAGGAGGAAGCAGCCTTAAAGGAATGCTGTTTGCTGGGGAATAGTGTGGATAACTGGAGCTAATCCACAGAGAAACACAATTATTCCACCTGAAGGGGAAGAGGGCTGGGGCATTTATGTACCCATTCCCATCATTCACTGGTTGAGGGCTGCTCCTGATGAGCTATTAATTCCTGTCACTTTCTCCCTGCTGTCTGCACAGGCAGAGAAGACTTTTACAGCTTTAGAAGAAGATCTTGGGCTGGAAACCGGCATATAACTGCAGCTGGAAGTCTGCTGAGTGCACAAAATGGTCAAGTCTCATAGATATAGAAGAGGCACCGAATGAGCCGCCAATAGGAGACACGTGGCAAAAGCAAATTCACAAATGATCTAAGCACAAGTATAGATAAGAAGAAATTTCTCTCAGGTCTTTCTGCCTCTCATTACTTTCAAAAGTCCCTAGACTGACAGATACATTTTCCTTAGCATGAGTATGCCATCTGCTCTGGAAATTTCATCTAAAGAACATCACAGCCCACTACTTTAAGAGAAAGACCTGTGTCTTCATATCTTTGAAATTCTAGTCTGTGTACCAAAAATGAAGCACTTCTCATTCTGGCGGGCCTGCCGTTCCTGCAGCAGAGGCTTTACAAGAAGCTCTTTTTTAGCACTTTGCACCTGTCCCTTTGTGGGTAGCACTTTCAAAGAGCTGCAAGATCCATGATTTGCAAAAACACCTCTGCTGGTTTCCTTCCCTTCTGACTCCCATTCCACCACCTCGTCCTGAAGAGGGAGGTTTCCTTTTGCAGTCTCCTTCCAGTCTGACTTTTCTTTCACCTCTTCACTTTCCACATTCCACCAATGACAATTTTACTCTTAAGATCCCCAGTTAGAACTTTAAAAATAGATTTTCAAAGAACATCTGAGTGTTAGAACTTAAAATAACTCAAGTATAACTATTTTCTATAACAAGCCTTAATTCTAATCTGTTTTAAATAGTATTTTGGGCAAAATAATATTTCACACTCACTTGTTACTAGTCCCTTTTTACTACTGATTTTCCAAATCATTCTTTAAACCTTCAAACATAAATTGTTCTAATGTTATCATTGTTCATTTTCAATTATTTGCATTAAAAAAAAAAGACTATCATGAGGGGAAAACCTTCTATGTTATTTTATCAGCTTAATTTCCAGACAAAAGCTTTGAAGTGGTCAACAGACAGAAGAAATATGAGTTCAAATAAGCCACAAAATAGGAAAACAGCCCAAGAATTAGCAAAGAAGGTCGCATCCTAGTACAACAAATCCCATTGAGAATACTGGTTTGTTGTAGCGATATTTCATAGTAACTAGTAGTTTGTCAAAAATTACACTTCCAGCATCAAAAGGAATAATAATGAAACACACTCAGAAATGGAAAGTAAGAAGGCTCTACAGAGAGAGTAGCTATTTGGAACTTATAAATGGTTCTAAGTGACTAACAAAAAAGATAGGCAGCATTTTCACTGCTCAGGGAACTTCATTACTTTCAAAACACATGGTGTTGTAGGGTGGGAGATGAGGAGTGTCTACCATGATTAGGCTTCCTTCTTACGTACACTTGGATTGTGACCCATAATCTAAAGGTAGACATAGGCACACATACACAATGAGAAAAAGAAACCTTTCAGAATCTTCCGTCAGAATGGCTAAAGGCTTCCTTCTGGAACTAGTTCCACAGCAACATGTTACCTTCCTCTAAAGTAAAGCTAAAGAGGCTTGAAGAGTGGCTCCCTTCCTTGAGTCAGGCCTGTTTTCTCCTTTTAAAATAAACAATAGGGTAAATATTTTAGGATACTAAGAGACTTAGACCAGTCTATACATTAACATGTATTGAACTTAATTCATGTAGATGCACTGAATTCATCTTTCTGATTTTAAGATCGTTTCTTAAATTTCTGAACAGATCTGGATCTCATGCATATACATGTACACATGCCCATATACTTTGGTGGAAGAGAGGGTCTTGGATATATAAGGTATTCAGCAATGAGTTTTAAGGAGAAAGAGATGTTCCACTTTTTAATAACCTCTGCTGAAGCAAAAGTGATTATCTATGGCAAGGTCCAATCATAACTCTACTTCCTCATTTGAAGCAAGTTCAAAAGGCATGGCCATCTCTATTCTAAGAGAACAGTACTGCATTTTAAGCTGATACCAATTTAGAGCAAAGAATTTCTTTGAAGAAATTTGTAAGAAGTACATGTTCCCCATCTCTTACAACTTGTGGCATATATCTCCTCAGGTAATGCAACTCATTTAAACAACATGGTTGTTCATTTAATCTTTTTTTCATGAGAGAAAGTATAGAAAGTGTTCGTGAAAGGAATTTGACCAAAGGTTCCTAGAATGTCCTTTTATCCTCATAAGGCTGGGTGTCAGAGAGAAGAGAAGGTAAAGAGGACCAGGAATTATAAAACTGTGATTTGGAAAGGCCTTTAGCTGTGATATACTTTTAGCACCCTGCTCTAGAATTCCTCAAATTCCTTTTTTTCCCCATCAGCTGTTTTTTCCATTCAGGTGCTATCTGTGCCAGACCCCTTTTCTATAGTTATGGCCCTTTTAGTTCCTGAGGCAATTTAAAATAATACAAAGAAAGATCTGCCTTGCAGAAGTTTAAGAGATTTCACTGATTTCATGTTGCTCTTAATGAAACTAAGGCATGGCATCCTCTGGCTTACCTTCACCTAAAAAAAGAAAAAAAAAATCACTGCCCCACTTGATTCCAGTGACTTATACAGTCTCATGTGTGACAATGGTCCACACACAAGATTTTGAGCTTACTGTCCATGCCCAGTTAAATCCACACTCTACACTTATATAACTACATGACTTTTCTGAAACACATATCTGATGAAGACCTCTGATTAATACATTCAGTGAATCCCCACTGCCCACAGAACAGTTTAAACTTGCTAATGTGGCCTACAGAGCCCTGCCTCCCTTTATAGTCACATCTCCTGTCACTTCCCTCCCTTGGATTTCATTCCCCAGCCATAGTGAAGAACCTACAATATTCTCCTCATCTTAAGGATTCTATGGTCCCGCTTGAAACTTTCTCCTTCCATCCACCTTTGCCTGGGAAGGTCCATGAAATTTTCTACTCACACTGCAGATCTCCAACATTACTTTCTTTAAAAAGTATGCTTGGGTCCCTCATCCTCTACTGGACTTAACCGATGCTCCTGTTTGTACCCACAGAGACCCTACTTCTTATAGCAAATGCTTTATTTTCTATCTCATAATTGCCTACTTATTTATCAGGCTTTCCAACTGAACTATAAACTCTTTAAAAACTATTTATATCTATTGTATACAGTATTATATCTTAAAACCTAACATAATACTTCACACATGATAGTAACTCAATAAATACCTATTGAGTGGATGGATGGTTTTATGGATGGATGGATGGATGTACATATGGATGAATGGACAGATGAACGAATGAATGAATGAATGAGAGAAGCTGGCCAGTTGTATAAGGTTAATCATTATTCTACCCCCTCATTCTCTTACCTGCAACCCAAATCATAACCTAGTACTTCTGGTGGTACTCTCTGGTCCTGTAGCACTTGTGAAATTCCAACAACCTTCTTATTCCAGACATCTCCACTTCTGAAAATTTGTTCTCTTCGACTCTAGTGATACCAGTATTACTAAATATGATCAGTGTTCTACTGCATATGAAATCTTCTGAGTCAGGTGCATCAGCTACATCAGCTTTGCCCATTTCAGAGAGCAACACCCAGTCTTTGGGGCCTAGAAAATGCCATTGTCAGAAATTCATGGCATTTCTATAGCCTCAGCCCTCCTTTCTCTCCATAGTCTAAAGAGCACATCAGAGAACTTTCTGGACCCTCATAGTTGTAAATAAGCTCCACCTCTGAAACACGATCTGGATAAAATCAAACATAAAAACTTACACAATAGATGAAGCCAAGGTCTCATTCATGATTTCCCTTCTGGGAACTAGTGTGTAGTTCATTGTTGTCTCTATAGCCATAAAAGGTGAACTTGAAACTCAAGTCTTTACCTGGTCCCCAGAAACATCCAAGCTTGGGTCTAAGACCAGATCTTCATTCTGTGGACCTCTAAAGCCTGGTCACATGTCTGGAAGTACAACAAGAGTATTTACGTCTATCTGGGGTCCTGGAATCTTTCACATTGCTCCCGGAACAGCAAAACTTCAGCCAGAAGAGTAAAAACTATGTTAACTCCAAGTTCACAAACCTCCTCATCTCTTGTTAGTCACATGCAGCTAATTCTAAAAAGAGTCCATTCTGAGTTGAAAACATGACTGTGAGCATGAGACTAACTTTGGGGCTCCCCCTTGGATATGGGCTTCCAGACTTACTAAAAGACCATGAAGCAGAAGATTCACCCCACCTCAGGGAAATCCAAGGAAGTATTTGTCATTGTTGCTATATTCTTTATTTTAAAGAGATTTATTTTTTTTTTTCAACCTTGATCACTCATCAAAAAGTATTCAAAAGTTCATTAGACAAAGGAAGAACATGAATCTGAAAAATGAAGAGAACCATCTGGCATTTAGTAAAAAATATTAGAAAAATTAAAAAAAAAAACAAATTTAATAAGCAAATCTCTCCAAGGATATTTCCATAGTTTGATATCCTCCCACACACTGAAAATATTATTGCATCAAGAATGTAGAACTGCTAACCAAATTTAAGGATTCCTTAAGATTCCATCAAATCGAGGATGCTTCTCTGATAAGAAGTAAGCTGAGTAACAGCCCCAGGGAACTTGGCAGTTAGTGAAGCTCTTCCAAAGGCTTAGGTTAGAAAAAAAAGTTTTTCTTTACGTCTCCACTTTGGCCCTAATAATACTATGTTCCCAGTATTGTCAAGTTTATGTGCTTTCCACATATTTTCATTTTTCTGTTACTATTTGGACTACATCCTAGACCTGACATTACATAAATTGTATTCAAGAAGCTATTTTTAAAAGTTGGTAAAAAATCTTGAATCTTAAAGTCCCTGGCTTACCTTCATCCAGCTGCATAAGAGTTTTTAAAAATAGCAGTTTGTTAGCCCATAATAACAACCCTATGCTAGTTTTAGACATATAAAAATGTAACATGATATTTAAAAGTTCTAGTGGCAAAATCATCAAGTCTCCCAGATGGAAGCAACAGAGTAAAGTGATGAAAAGCATGGATTCTGACTTGCTTCAGTGTGTTGGGCAAAACTGTTGCTTGGCTTCTGTGTTATTTATCTGTACTTATCTGTCACTTGAGGTTTATAATTGTACCTATTCCCTGGATATGTTGTGAAAATTATATAATTATATACAAAGGCATCAGAAGAATACCTGACACAGAGTAAGTACTTAGTAGATATTTACTATTAGCTATTGGAAATATTTCTCCATAGAAAAGACTGCTCTATCAGTGAATGACTCAGGGAGAAAGAGTGAATTATAGAATCACAGCATATTGAAGGTGATCTAGTTCATACTCTATGTGAAAAAAAATGTATATGCATGTAGAAAAATTTCTAAAAGTTTACATATCAAATGGTTAGTCACATTAGCAGAGGATTAGAATAAATTGGGGAAGGCAAAAAGAAAAGCTAAGTTTTACTCAATTTCTGTATCATTTAAGTTTTTAGTCTGAGATTTCTAATATACTGTTTGTGTATTTTTTAAAAATGTCAAGATAAATATTTTGAAATATTCCTGACATGTCTGTATGTTATTTTGGAATTGCTGGTATTAATTTTTATCTTTGGATCTACACTCATTGGGTCAGCAGGTCATTCTGGAAAGAAGAGAGAGAACAGAGGTGAAGTGAGACAAAAGGAGTCTGTGGAATAGGAACAACTCATAGTGACCTTATTGTGGTAAAGGATATGATGAAGGAAAACAAGGCAAATGTTCCACCCTTGTGATGAAAGTGATTCCTTTGGCTAAGAGTGGAGAGAGATTGGAAGTGGCTGGACAAGAGAACCTAGTAGAAGGGAACATGCACACAAGTTCAGACCAAGCACCCTAAGACCACTCTGCTTGTTTCTGTGCAAGTGTGTGTCTTTAGCAGCCAGCACTTCACCCATGGCTCCTGGGCAAAGAGAGGTATCTGGGGGTGGGGAAACAGGTCCATCCAACGTATTCTGAGTCCACTATGCCAGGACATTCATAAACCCCTAAGCTGTGGAATGGCACAGCCACTTAGAGGGCTGATGGTTGGGGGTGCACAGGAAGCCTCTGCACCTGCAGTTGGTGGGCACAAAGAGAATGAGCTCAGAACTCCCCTGGGCCAGAAGTTTTCTGCACATAGAACAATCTGAACAGGTGTGCTTTCTTTCGACCAGGCACACCTCATTGATCTAGGAATTTCTTAGTACCTGGTATGACTATAATGTACAGTAACCTCAGGCATGAATAAATCCTTCATCCATCCTCATACACTCTAGGCTAGTATGATCTGGTCCCAGCTGAACCCAGGGCTATAGAACAAAGTTTCCAGGTTTGGGGGGTTGTGCCCATATTCCTTTTGACCAGACAGGAATCATCCTATCATATAATGATGGCATCTGCCTCATATAGTCATTCTGCAGACTAATTAAATCGTCCATACAAATGTGTAGAAGGGTGCCTGGCTCATGACACTTTTTCAGAAATCACTAATTTTATTATCATATTTCTCCTCCTTATCAGAAAAGGTTAAAAATTAAATTCTCATGACTCCTCAGAAAAGGTAAACTAGTTTTTCTATTGATAATGATTCTGACTCTAGGTTTAATAAGTCATCAAAAACTACTATTCAAAAACAGGGGACTTTAAAGTATTGAGGGGAAATGCAGAGAGCCTCACAGAGGGAAAAGCTTTGCCAAGAGACTAGGAAGAACATCCCCCAGGAATGACAAGAGAGAGTTGCCGGGGCCCAGAGCAGCAGCGTGTTCAGGTCAGATTCTTGGCAGTTCCATGATTAGGCCAGGAAATCTCAAAGTGGATTGTCTACTGAGAAACTTGTGAAGGGAGCCCCAGGCCTCTGAACTTACAGGTGGCTCCAAAAAGCATGACAGAAGTAGCTAGAATCTGTCAGGGCCAAAGCAGCTATTGCATACAGGACAATGGGCAACTCTACTGGACTTGTCTAAGTAACTAGAGCTCAAAATACCCTTTTGACTTTATCCCCACCTCCAACACACCACAACCTTAAAAACACATAAACACACACACACACACACACAGATTAAAAACCAGGAAATGTTACAGTGTGTAGCAGATATTCTTCATAGTTTGTGAAAAGGAACCATTCCCCAATACGTTTTATGTGAAATTTTCTTCTAATTTTGGGAGGTTTCTTGGCATTTTTTGGTTTTCAATTTAAGTGAATTCTTAAGACAAATTATCCCATGACTTTTATCTAAATCATCTTAATTGGATGTGAACTCAAAGCTCAGTTTAAGTAGTTGTCCAGACTCTGATTTGCCGAGAGGTGTTCTTGGTATGAGTTTTGTTCTTAGAAGGGTTTGAAACTCAATTTCAGGTCTCCAAGGGCCTGCTTTTGTGGGTTGCCAGATAGCAAAGCTTCCATAACTGCAAGGACTTCTGTGAAATTATGTCTTTTCAACAAATGCTGTCTAAATTGTAAGGAATAAACTTTAAATGTTTGTGAGGAAATTAAGGAAGGAGATTGAAATTTACTGAAATGGAGGGTGGGAGGGAAAGGAGGGTGTCAGGATGGTAGAGAGACAAGAAAAGCACCTTAAAAAAAATAGAAAGGATTTGTCAAAGAAGAGAAAGCAAAAGAAAACATTTCTCCATACTGTTTTCCATAGGGGCTGTACCAGCTTACATTCCCACCAGCCATGTATGAGGGTGCCTTTTTCTCCACAACCTCTCCAACACTTATTATTGCCTTGTTGATAACAGCCATTCTAACAGTTGTGAGGTGGTATCTCATTGTGGTTTTAATTTGCATTTCCCTAATGGATAGTGAAGTTAAGCATCTTCTCATATAGCTGTTGGCCATTTGTATGTCTTCTTACACAGGTTCCTCAAAAAATTAAGAATAGACTTATCATATGACCCAACAATCCCTCTTCTGGGTATCTATCTCAAAAATTTGAAAACATTTATTCCTAAAGATATATGTATCCCTACATTCATTGCAAAATTACTCATGGTGGCCGAAACATGGAAACAACCAAAGTGTTATTTGATAGATGACTGGATAAAGAAGATGTTACACATATATCCAGTGGAATACTACTTAGTCATAAGAAAAAGATGAAACTGTCATTTGTGACAACATGGATGGATCCTGAGAATATCAGGCTAAGCAAAATCAAATGGAAAAAGTCAAGAACCATATGATTTCACTCATATATGAGATATAAAACTGAAAACAACAAATGGATAAGACAAACAAAAATTCGTAGGCACTGACAACAGTATGGTGGTTACCAGAGGGAAAGGGGGGAGGAGAGGAGGTAGAAAAGGGTAAAGGGGGTCAAATATATGGTGACAGAAGGAGATCTGAATTTGGGAGATGAACACACAATGCAATATACAGATGATGTATTGTAGAATTGTACACTTGAAATCAATATAATTTTATTAATCAATGACACCCAAAAAATTTAATAAAATTTTTAAAAATGAAAAACTGAGTAAAAAAAGAAAATATTCTTAATGAGTTGTTAATCTGAAGCTACAAAATTAGGATTATTGATGTGCAAAGACTATGGCATAAAGAAGATAGAATTTATCAGAACTTGCCAAAAGTATGGTGAGAAGCAAATTATAAATTCACTACAATGGCATATAGGGGGACCTTGGGGAGTGGCAGTTAATGCTCATGAAATGATAATAGCAGGTGGAAAGTTGTTTCAGGGGAAGATCAGTCTTACAGAGTATATGTTAGAGGTTGACAAGTGTGAACAAGCAATGAAATCACGGGGGTGCCTGATTCCTTCATTGAGTGAACCCAGCCCCATGGCCAGCATTGAAAACAAGCAGAACTTCAGGAAATACTTGTGGCACTAGAACTAAATTTTATTCATCAAGATGGGAAACACCCTCACCTCAGATTTTCTCTTCAAACACCACATTTCCTGTTTGAGTGTAATTTGGCCGCCTCCCTCACCCTTAAGCTGTGAACTAATAGCGCATTAAGTGGCCCTGATCCCCTAGCTCATGTGTTTCACATCAGTGGTATACCAAAGGCGATAACCAAATACTGGGAAACATGAGTATATGAATAAGAAGAGATACTGATAAAGCAGCAGCTTTCTGTGACATTGTGGCCTAAGTCAGCTGTGTGTGCCTGGCATCACCTTAATTATGAACATCCTTTAAGAGAAGTTCTAAGAAGGCAGAGACTGGCTAACTGAATTCTCTGCACCCTCACAGTCCACTCAGTGACCTCAATAACAGCTTCAGCCTCCAACATCTCTTCCTCTCTACTCACAGTTTTTGATTCTTTCCTCCACGTTTCTCTTGGGGTGGCTGTGATAAAAGGTGGAGAGGCTCAGGCCAGCCTAGACTCCCCTGGGGTCCCAACAGGATACTTAGCATTAACACCTTACCTTCTGGGAAGCTCCTTAGATCTTCCGATTTGGGGATTTTTCATTTCATCTGTGCTTCAAATTGCTGGCTAGAGGTAGCCCGTTAGAAGGTGGCTAAAGGCAAGCAACAATCTTTAGACAACCTGGCCCTTCTTGACTCTCAGGAGACGTCTTCAAGGATGTTTCAGAGAATACTGTTTATTCTAGAGAAGAGATAGAAATAATACAATTGTCCAAAAATGCCTAGATCGAAAATAAATGGTGCTACATGCATATGACAGAATAATATCAAAGTTAAAAATAAAAGACCTAGATCTACATGAACTGACATGGATAAATCTTGAAAATTTAATACTGCTTGAAAGAAAATAAGATACAAGATGTTAGATTATAACAGTTGTGTAAATATTTTAATCAATTCTATATATTGCTTATGGATACATAGATATATATATGTAAATAAATAAATGCAAGAAAGTAATTAAAATATGGACTGGAAATTGCAAATCTTTGATGTTGGTTACCTCTGGGGTAGGGGAAATCTAAAAAAAGAGGGTATAGAAAAGGTTTTATGTGTTTTATAAGATGCATTATAATGAATTAAAATTATCTACAGAATACATTATTTATATTAAATATCATCATTTATCTAGGAACCCCCAAAGAATTCACAAATAAACTAATAGGAACTATAAGCTAGTTCAACAAGGCAGATGGATACAAGATCAACAAATTTTGTAAAATCTGTCAAGTTCCTCTACATTAGCAATAACAAATTAGAAAATGTTTAAAAAAAATAAGAAAAAATAAGATATTACTTAAAATATTTTATTAAACTTAATTGTGTTCAGTCATCTTAGAAGAGCACTCAAGCCATAGGCCTCAATTCTCCACTTTAGGATCAATGCAGTTTTTGTGCGATAATGTGAATACAGCAACAATTGCTTCTTACAACACTTTATTCCCCTCTCCATGCTTTACAGGCAAGTCTCTATCCTGGCAGCAACAGCAGTGAGAACCTTCAGTTTATAATCAATATCCTATGAATTTATGAGGCATAAACCCTAGGTGTTTGAAGCAGTCGGTAGAAGAGAGAAGGCAAGAAACATTCCAAGGAAAGGAAAGGAAATAATGTAGACCTGGCAAAGAAGGGGAAAGGTATAATTCCTGATGGACTCAACAGCAGATAAAAAGGAAGAAAGGTAAAGATTACAGAGTATACAGAGGTGATCAGAGCATGAATATAGAAGGGTAGCATAAGTCTCAAATTCTAAATTCTTTGGAATGACAGTTAAAGGAGCACTAGGCACGCTGAGGCAAGAGATGTGGATATGCAGATGATGTCCCAGATGGAGAGGCTGGTAAGCATGAAACCAGTTAGGAAGCTGGTATATTATTGTCAAAATAATAATGACAACACCAGTTCACTGGAACCATTGTTGATTCAATAAAGCCTCATGGAAGACTCACTACACATCCTGAAAATGTCTGTGGGACTTTAGAATTAAACGTTATTCTTAAGTTGGCAAAATCTCTCAACTTCTGATTATTTCCTCCAATTCCATTAGTCTAAGGCCTGGCTTTGGCCCCCTATTCAGATTAGGAAGACACATTACTCCCCCTTAACCTTGAAGCCTGTGGACAACCTCATGCATCAAGATGAGTCTTCAGTGCCTCCTGGGTGCCTTTAGTTCCAGTGGGTGGTAGCAGTGGTGTGTGGATGAAGTTCAGAGAAAATGGGGGTCAAAACCTTGAAAGGCTAGAATTAGAATTTATTTATAAATTGAAATATTAATATCAGAACTGAAAATATCGAAGCTCACTGGCTCAGACTCCTAAAACAGTGATCTCCACCCCAAATACCTGACTGTATTCAAATGGCCTCTTTTTGAGTACTATAACAAAGTCTCACCATCTCAGGAGGACCCTGTTCCATTCATAGCTTCAAGACTAAGGACTTTTCCCTCTGCCCTGGTGTTTGCAAAACCACAACTAACAGTCCTTCATTCATGCCAGACCTCAGGAGATATGAGGACCACCCTTCAGGCTACTGAAGTTTCCCTTCTCGGTGCTTTCAGTTGGACATCATTTCCACAGCACCTGCTACCTTCCAAGTCTTCATCTGAACTCAGTGTAGTTTTTCATGGTCTCATGTGAACTGTGGTATCCAGCCTTGGAAAACAGTCACACAGAAGCCTAATTGATCCCAAGAGCTTGGTTACTTGTTGCTTCTGGAAAAAGATGGTGGATATCTTTGGTACTTCTGGGAAACCTTATTCACAAACCACTAGAGAGATAGATGCAGATGATAGATATATACATACACACATGAGAAATAGATGCTTTTTTTTTTTTTTTTTTTTCAGAAAAACACCACAATATTTTATTAGCTGATGCTCAGACCAATGGAACAGAATTGAGAACCCAAAAATAACCCACCTATATGTGGGCAAATAATTTTCAACAGAGGAGCCAAAAACATACAATGGAGGGAAAAAAGGCTCTTCAATAAATGGTGCTGGGAAAATTGGAAAGCCACATGCAAAAGAATGAAACTAGACTATCTGTTACGGTGCACTAAAATTAACTCGAAATGGATAAAAGGCCTAAATATAAGATCTGAAACAATAAAATAAATGAGAAAACATAGATATTAAACTTATAGGCCTTGGTCTTAGAAAGGATTTTATGAATTTGATCTCAAAGACGAGGGAAGTAAAAGCAAAAATGAATGAATGAGACTGTATCAAACTGAAAAGCTGTTGGACAGCAAAAGAAATCATCAACAAGACAGAGTCAACCAACTGAATGGGGGAAGATATTTGCAAACAACTCCTCCAATAAGGAGCTAATATCTAAAATATATAAAGAACTCATACAACTCAACAACAACAACAAAATCCAATTTTTAAAAAATAGGCAGCTAGATGAATTTAATTAAAGAACATATCCAGGGAAGTTTTGCAAAACAGCCTTTATTGCATATGATGTTAATGTTAGACTGAGCTCTGGTCCCTTCATCTTCCTTCATACCACTGGTATTCTGTCTGCTACTATCCAAATGGTCCTATCTTCTCCCTGGAAGTGAGAAAACAAACAAGGCAGAACAGGAAGAGGCAAGAAGTGATACGTGCTCTACCAGTTGGAGCTACCCTTCACTTTGTCTTAAAGCTCAGAGCCACACACACCACAATGAGTTTGTTTACAGATTAACTACAGCAAAATGAAGGTTCTGGGGTATTTCCAGATCTCTTGTGACCTCATTTTTATGTATGTCCCTTTCCATAATCCCCTTTCCCTCAGAGGACTCTGCCCATGGGCCACAGTGATCCCAACTCAGGCTAAAGGCTCTCACCCCTAACACCTCTGCCCCTGCCCAGCCCCACCCTTTCCTCAGACCACTCCTGGCCCTTGAGGTTGTGCTGAGCACTCTCTGCCTAGAAGGGCCAATGGCCGTATTTCCTCTTAGAGCAAGGTCAATCCTAGAGATAATGAGAGCACACCTGTGAAAGCTCTCCACTTTCTCGTTTATGTAAATGGAAGCCAATTCCCTGGAAGTGCTGGGTGCGCCCCAAGTGGATGCAGCTGCAGAGCCACCAGGTAACCCAGCACAGCCCTGCAGCCCCTTCCCCAGCTACCTCTGGGCCTTCACGGTTTAGGCTCAGAAGACTGCACCAACCTCAGGCCTTACCTCTCCCAAGAAAAGGCCACACCATCTTCCAGGATCTTCTGGTCCATGAATCTCAGTTGCTGTGTGGAAACCGAAACAGAGAAAGACACTTTTTAGTTAAAGAGGAATGGTACTCTGTTAGCCCTTGGAAATTCTTGGAACTTCCTGCGGGGGCTAAAAAACTCAGGATAAATGCCCACTTACAGTCATGACTTTATTAAATGCCTAGGCAAAAAGCAAGAAGCCCAGCTGACTGCCCTTCTGTTGTTGCCTGAGCTGACACAGCCCCCAGCTCTCCCTTATCGAGGCCTGAGCCTGGATTGGAGAGACGGTACTGGCTTGGGGAAGGCACAGCTCCCTCAGCAGACCCATCCCCTGCTCACTTCCTGTCCTTTGGAGAATGAAACACACAGCCTGGACACTGGCTCCAGGTTCTTCTCATGCCAAGGTCTTCCTCTGTGGGCTGCTCCTCCTCGTTCCCCTTTTCTTCTTGCTTCTCTGGCTCCTCCTCTTCCTCTTCCTCCTCCTCTTCCTCCTCCTGGGTGCTCTCCGATTCCATGTTGCCTGTCAGCTGAGCCATGGTGAGGTGAAAGACGTGGCAGCTGAAACCCTCTCTGATCCCGAACTGCACGTGCTCCTGGAGGCTCTCCAAGGTGGAGAAGACCCGGCAGCAGGCCATGCACCTGAAGCCAGTCTCCATGGTCACCAGCCAGTCAGGTGTCCTGGCCCTGGGTCTCTCCTCAACTGTGGGTGACCCTGGTGGGCTATCTGACTCTGTCCTTTCCTCATGCTCTTTCTCCTCCCCGCTGGGCTCGCTGTCAGACAGAAGGTTTCTGGTAGACACATCAGAGGGGGGAGTACCTACTCGCACATCCTCAGGAAGGGTCACTTCTTCCATCCTCGGCTGCTTTTCTAGTGACTCTGAGGTTTCCTCTGTCTCCCAGGAGACAGCCACACCCTTTTTCATTTGCACCTGCATGTAGTATATTTTCATGCCCCTTTCCTCTTTGTTTACATTCAGAGAGGACACACAAGTCTTATAGGATGAAGGGGATGAGAAGGAGACATGTGGTGAGGGGAAAGCAGTCTCCCCTCGTTCCTGAACCTGGGCTAGGGGTGATCTAGGCCGGGGACTGTCTCGATGTAATCTCCGGATTCCTGGGAAAGGAAATTAGAAACATAAGAATGTATGGAGGGACATGTGAAAGCTGAGGGAATAAGTATGACTATGTGGGATAGAGGAGGGACTGTGGTGGGATGTAACTGTGTGATGCACTTGGTGTTTGCTGTTCACATTATGGGGTAGTTTATCTGGTGTCATCTGCGGGCTTTTCATTCATGGGTGTAGGGATATTGGAGGGGTGTCTGTATATAGGGGTATGGAGTATGGTGGTGAGGGCTATGGTATGTGGGATGGTGGTGGGCTGTGTGTGCTTTGACAAGGATGTGAGTTTGTGATACCATCGGTGTGTTATTTGTGAAACGTGGGCTGTGGTGTGGGACAATGGCATTGTAGGTCATGTGTTTAGGTTTTGTGTGTGTGTGCTAAGAATGGATATGGACAGAGTGTGGTTGTACGATGAGGTGCGTGGGCCTGGGGTGATGATCCCGCTCCCATGCTGAAGCCCTATGCTGAGGAAACATCCTCCAGAAGCAGAGGTAAAGGCAAAGCTTACATGTTCCTCCAAAGGCTATTAATCTAGTCCTTCTTCCTTAAACCTCAAGCCCAGATCTTTCAGGCCTCTGCTCGGTAACTTCCCCACCGGTGTCGCACAAGGGCTCACTCTGCCACAGTGAGTGCATATCCACACTCTGCTAACAGCTACGCCATCCTCCCAGGCTCCTCCGCAGAACCCTGATCGCCTCCAACTGCCCTGAACCCTGATCACCTCCGATGGCCCTGGATTTCCTCTGAGCCTCATGCTTGGACCTCTGTGCCTCCTGCTGTGCACCCAAGGAGCCCTGCACCTAACGAGCCCCACACCCTTACCGCCATGGAGGAGCTTGTGTGGAGAAGAAACACAGGAGAAGTATTCGGAAGCAGAGGAGACCTCCCCTGCCCCTGGGCCGCAGCCTTTGGCCACCTCGGTCGATTCAAGCTGAGGAGCATCCTCTTGTGACTTCAAGATTCCTGACGAAGGTATGAAAGCCTCAGAGATATGGTGGGTTAGGCATGTTTGTGAATCATTCATCTGTGCAACATATATTTACAAAACGGCTGGCACATGTCAAGTGCAGTGAACACACAAGGCCTACAGCCTGGTTCCCAGTGGATACTCCAATATTTAATTATAATCAACAATTACTTTGTTAGTGTCTTGTTAGGAATGTAGGTCTGGGTGGTGACTGTGAATATGTCAGAAGTCTGAGAGTGATGTGTATCAGCTAAGTCTTTGATAAGTGTGGGGTTGGTGTGGTGACTAGGGTGGAACGTGTGTATCTATTTCTATGGAGAGTCTGTGTGCATGGTTTGTGTTCACAACTCAGGAATTACGCAACATATAACCTGATATACAGTATGGTTTGTATTTGTGGTGTATATTCACTCACTCATTCATTCATTCATTCATTCAGCAATCATCAGTGAGCAGTTCTATGTATCAGGCACTGTTCCACTATTCTAGGCTTGGATAATGCTGAACATTCTAGTAGGGGAAGACAGACACTAAACAGAAATATGAGAAGAATATAATATATGAGCTGGTGGTAAGCATATAAGGGCTGCCAGATTTAGCAAACAAAAACAGAGAATAGCAGTTAAATTTGAATTTCAGATAAGCCATGAATAATTTTTAGTGCAAATATTCCCATGCAATATTTGGGTCATACCTACTTTTAGTGTAAATATGTCCTACACACTACTTGGGATATAGTCATACTTAAAAACTATATGTGGTTTATCTGAAATTCTAATTAAATTGGACAGCCTATATTTTATCTGCCAACTCTGATAAAGGTTAGTGAATCTGTATTTTTTTGTGGTATGTGCAAAGTGGGTCTGATAATACTATACGATGTGTTATGTGTTGGTGTATATGACATGTGACTGGTTCTTATGGAGGTATTTAGAAATAGTTGAAGGTAGCTGTGTTTGTGTGAGGGCTAGGGATATGCACCTAGAGTTTGATGTGGAAAGAGAGGACAGGTTGTACGTAAATGTAGTGTAGGAGTGATATGTGTGTATAGCTATATATTCTGTGTGTGGTTTAATAAAGAAGCATGTGGAAATGTGCAATGTTTTTCTGTATCAGAGTGCACAAGTGTGTATATTAGTGACTGTCTTGTGGAACACCTTTCACAAGAATTCTGTTTACACTCTTACATGTATTGAGTGTCACCCAGGTCCAGGCATGATGATAGGAACCTTACCACACAGACTACACAACTGATGAACACTCTACCCTCATTCTCCCCAATACACACACATAGATGAAAATATTCTGAAGTGCAAGAGGTAGAGACAACCAGTGCCTTCTCCATCCAGTCCCAGCTGCTGCTTAAAAACCTGCCTACTTTCCAGGCCTCCATTCCCAGGGCTCATCCTTATAGTCTTCAGGCCCAGGGCCTTGTGGAAGCTGCTGATGTCTAATGTAGGGCAGCTGCCTGTGGTGGATCTCTGGGGGACACTCCATTTTGTGCCACCTCCGAGACGTGACCACCCCCTTTCTCAGGGCAGACACCTGTTTACATTTAATGCATTCAGTCTCACGTGGCCTGGGGGGCACACCCATGTCTCTCCGAGCTCCCTGCAGGTCTCCGACAACATTTCCCATGCTCATCCACCTGGCTCAGTCTCTGGAAGCCCCATCCCTTCCTTTCCCTTGGTCTCTGGGAAGCTCACACCTGTAGATTCACAAACTCGTGGATCAACCAGCAAATTCCTCCTGCTGGAGAAATAAAATCTCCATGCTTTCAATATGACACCATACCAAGACAAATAATCTTTTGAACAAGTCTTTCACTTCTCAAGATACTTCTCAACAAGGCCTTTAACTCATTTTGCTTCTCTTTCCTCTTTGGTAAAATGGACAGTGCAATCTATGGATCTCTATTAGCACCCTTTATATGCACCCCAACCCCAGTGACCCCAAGGTAAGACCAAATAAAGAGAATAAAAGAGAATGAGCAGACTGAGAAAAGCTGCACCCCTGAAGCTGTGCAAGTGGGATCCCAGCTTGCTGTAAGTCCACATAGGTCTAGGCCTGAGCAGCCTCAGGAGACAAGCGCTCAGGTCAGCAAGGCTGACTTTCCATCTACTGGGGGCATCTGGCCTTTCCATGTGGTCTCACACCATGGGGACTCTCGGGACAGGCCTGGCAGCATCAGCCAATACCAGGTCTCTCCCTCCCTATTTCATTCCATCCACCTTCTTAGGGAAAGCTCAGGCTGGCAGCCACCCTTGCGCCCCAGACTAGTTGCCCAGCACATACCTCCTCCCTTCTCAGCAGTGTCCTGGGACTCTTCATTTTCTAGATGTTTCCTCTTTTGTTGCCGTTTCATAGCTAGAAGAGTCCCTTAGAAGATGCCTAATGTCCAGCTCCTCCTTTTCCCTGTAGGTCGGCCCTTCTTGGCTCTCAGGAAATCTGTTGAAATGATTCAGTACAAATAAAAATAGTTGAGTCTTCTAAATGGCTGAAGAACTCAAACCACCTAGAGAACCCACAGCACTGCCCAGTGCCCACTACAGCGCAGGGCTGTTAAGGTTCAAAGGTCACCAGGCCCACAGCAGAATTCTCTGACCTCAGTGATGACATCAGAGCATTCTGTGGACCCAGGTGCAACACAGTGTCTGCCACCACACAGACCCTATTTGAAGAACCATTCCTTTTCTTCCAGTGGACCTTCTCCCATGAATTCAACTCTCACATCTTTCAAACATGGCAGGATATTTTGAGATGTTAATCTGTTCCTGTTTAATTTTTTTTCTCTTCTCCCTTTATTTTACCCTTTCCTTTCTGCATTCAAGTAGGTGGCAGACTCTGTGTTTATCGGCCAAGGAGTGGCATGAGAAGGCTGGCAGCAGCAATAGCATGCTCATAATCTTGGCTTTTGTTTCTAAAATCCTAAACACCACATATAGAGAGGATACTTCAGCAGAAACATAACAGAAGCAGGATTTTTTAAATTAGCTATTCCCTTCTTATCCTAGGAGTGCTGAGAGATGCTATTAAGTCAGAGAGAGATGTCTGTGGATCATGGAGAAGAGGCCTCTCATGGGTGACTGGAGGGGTAGATGTGACAAATGCTGCCAGAGGAGATGGCTGTATTGTGCATACTAGGAGAATCATGGCAACCTTTCCCACACATGGCACAGGGGCCACCAAATCTAAAGGAGGCATGGCAACCAAGCTGATGGGCATCTATGCTATAACCGTGTGCTCCAATAAACAGTGATGATGCTCTCACCACCCTCAAACCCTGGCGCTGTATGATTTCCAAATAGAGATGGATGGAAACTCACACAGGACACCTGCGGCATCAAGGATTAAAATCCAAATTAAGTGGAGTTATAAAAAAGTTCCATGTTGTTTCTTGCACACCTCTGTCTGTGGGCTGAAATTTATACCAGTTATAAGTGGCGACCCATCTGGATCCTCTTGATTCTAATCTAAGATTAGAGATACCTCATTTTGAGACAGTGGCCATAATCCAGTGGAGTACAGGGATGACGTGAACGCTGAGAAGTCACTACTGACATTAGAAACACCCAGTGGATAAAGGTGGGTCCAAATTTAAAAGGGCACTGCAGAATGTCTTAAAGTCGCAGGAGAGTGAAGACAGGCCAAATGCAGCACTGTGAGGATTTATTGGTGAGATTAATCATCCTGTTTTTTGGAGAATTCCTAGAAAAGGAGGGGCAAGGAGGATTTTTAAAAAACTTTTGCAGTAGAAATTTTCAGACACACAAAATAAAAAGAATTGTATAACAGGAATGCAGCTTCAAGTACCCACCTCCCAGTTTCAACAATTATCAATATTCTGCCATTCTCGTTCTGTCCCCCCCCCCACACACACACACACACAGAGACACACTCTTAGCTTGTTGTTCATTTCTTTTAGTTTAGGTGTTTGGGGGGTGGGAAGATGATGTATTTCAAAGCAAACCTCATATTGTCATTTTTCTTTAAATGCAGCAGTATTTCTCCAACAGACAGGACTTTATAAAAACAAAACAGTAATATCTATCCAAACAAGGTCCATATGTTGCAACTGGTCGATATAATTTTTAGGTCTAGAACAGTTCTTCCTCCACCACCACCCCCTTTTTTGTGTTTTGTTTTGTTTGCCATTTCTTTGTTGAAGAAATTAAATTATTTATTCTGTAGAATTTTCCACAGTTTGGAGTTGGTTGATTGTATTCCTGAGATGTCATTTAAAATAGTCACCTATTACCTGTATTTCCATGTAAACAGGTCATTAGATATAGAGAATTGATTACATTAAGTTTCAATTTGTTGTTGTTATAAAATTATTTCATAAGTGATGCTATGTACCTTCTTATTACGTCATTACAAGAAGCACATAAAGTTGTCCCATTTTTTGATAAGATTGATCCCTCCATTATAATGTTCCTCATCTACCTTTCAACAAACAGCATTAGCAACCTCTGATGATCATTACTTTATCAGGAGTTGAAATTTCATTAGAAGTTCTAATTCCAGCATTCCAAGGAGAATGATTCTTAAGGCATCTTTCTGAGACCTTGAGTTCCCGAAAGAACTGAACCTCTCTTCACAAAAGGAAAGATAATTCCAATGGCACCAACTCAGGTTCTCTAAGCTAAGACTGATGGGGTTTATCTCAGCAAGTCTGAGCTAGGCAGGGAGATACTTTAGTCCTTCCTCCATTTCTCCATTCATTCTTCATTATGTAAATATTTACTGAGTGCCTGCTATGTGCCAGGCTCTCAAAACCCTGCAATTGAACACTTACTAACAAAACAGATAAGAAGCTTAATTCTAGAAGAGAAAACAGACAATTAAAAAAAAAAAAGTGGCACATGTAGTAGGTTAGATATTGACAAGTACCATGCAGAAAAATAGAGCAAGAACCTTAATTTGAGACTATTGGAAAAGCGGACATTTCTATTAAATGGGAGGTCATGACAGTCTTTGCTAGAAAAGGCTCTGTTTCAGTAAGACCTGAGGTCAACGAGGGAGCTTAGAGCCAAGGTTCTCTTTTCCAGGCAAAAAAAAAAGAGAGAGAGAGAGACCAGGGTCCTGAATCGGGGGTTACTTGGCCTGTGTGAAAATCATGACAGGAGCCAGGACAACAGATGGCAAAAAAGCACATAAAATGATGTTTAATATCATTAGCCATTAGGAAAATGCTAATGAAAATCACGAGATATCACTACACACCTATCAGAACAGCTATGGAATTCAGGGAAAGAATTAGTGTGCTTCTAAAAAAAAATTTCTGAGCACCTGTGCAAATCTTCATAGAAGGCACACTGGGTAAAACCTCTTGCTATCCATGGGAGGACAAATTAACACTGGAGGAAACATTTCAGAAATCACACTCACTGCAGAAATATGAAGTTCAATGGTTACACTTAGGAACTGCAAATCTGAATATTTTTAAACTAGAATGGACCTTGAAGTTCTCTAACCCAATTTAAGATTCTAGTACCAATTCCATCATGGGTGCAGGGTGGGATTGGTAGTGGAGGTGGTGTTCCCCTCACCACTAAGCATTCTAGGACAGCAGCTGGGTGACCTACAATTCAACTTAATTCTGACGCTATCTACCCAGACACAGCATAGATTCTACAGGTTAAGGTCTCAGTCCTACAAGACTGCCCTCCACCACACACACATACTCAGGCATCAGTCACAAGCCCCATTTATCACCTGTGCTTCTGGTTGACCTGCTGAATAGACTAGAGTTTCCTACAACCCTGCTTTGGATTTGATTAATTTGCTCACACAAAGTGGCTCACAGAACTCAAAAATATTTTACTCACTAGATTAAAGGTTTCTTATAAAAGGATATAACTCAGGAACAGCCAGATGAAAGAGATGCATAGGACAAGGGATGGGGAAGGAGTGTAGCCTCTCCATGCCCTGAGCTCTCCCTGAATCTCCCTGTGTTCACCAACACAGAAACTCTCTGAACCCCCTTCTGTGGGATTTTTATGGAGGCTTCTTTACATAGGCATGACTGAATAAATCATTGCCACTGGTAATGGATTCAACCTCCCAGGCCCTCTCTCCTCTCCAGAGGTCGAAGGATGGGGGGGACTGAGAGTTCCAAACCTCTAATCACATGGTTGTTTCCACCAACAACCAATACTCATCCTTAAATACTTTCCAAAACTTACCTCCTTAAAGGAACAAAAGATACCTTTATCCCTCTCTTCACTTAAGGAATTCCAAGAGTTTTAGGAGCTCTGTGTCAGAAAGGGATTGATGACCAAACTGGTATTTCTTGTTATCTCACATCACCGCCCTCAATTTCTATAGCATTACCTTCAAAAAGTTGCCCAGTCTATGTTTCAGTACTTCTAATGTAGAAAACTTACTTCCCCTCAAAGCAGCTTTGATATCTATTTATAGAAAACTCAGTAAAATTTTAATTTAAGAAAAGGAAGGATATTCTATATCCCTGGGTCTTTCCCCCATTCATCACAGTTACACCCTTTAAAGACCATATCAACCAAGAATAAGCTTGATTATTTTATTGTATAAAATGATCCCCTCCCCCACCAAATCCCAGCAGTTTAAAACAACGAAGGTTTATTTCATGCTCCTTGTACATGCCCACTGTAGGCTGGCTAGGAGTTCTGCTTCTCAGTGTCCTCATTCCTGGATCCAAGCTGACAAAGCCATCACTACCTGGAAAATTGTCAGTCGTCACGGCAGAGAGAAAGAAGTCTGGAGAGACTCACACAGGCATTAAATGTTCTGGCCCAAAAGTGACACACGTCACTTCCATCCAAAATTGTTGACTGTAATTTTATTATGTGTCTCCCTATTGTCTAAGCAAAAATAATGAGCAAGAATAATTACTGACAGTACTGCTGAATATCACAGAAACCATATTAAAAAAATCCTAATCCCACCCCATTAAATATAAGACCTGACGAAATCATCAAGCTATGCATTCACAAAACTAGGGCTAGAACTCAGATCTCTTAGGTCATAATTCAGAACCTTTTCCACAATGTTATATTAGGATTTTGACACCAGGAAAATGTAGTTAGGATTATATGACATTTGCTTAGTTTTTGTTTTCTTTTTCATAAATAGATTCAGGAGGGAGGGTTTGAAAGCCCATAAAATACTTGTGTTAAACTGAAAAGCAACTGCAAAATAATATCACTGCCTTTTAAAATGCCTGACCTAGAAAGATTAGATGTCTAGCAGGCTTTTATATTATGAATATACAGAATACAAAGGAAACAATCTTCCTAAGACTTCAAGAAACAGGCAGAAAACTCTTGACTTCCATTCTGCTATTTCAATTATCTTGTTGACATTCCAAGTCTTTGAGTAATAGTGATAACAGCTAGAGATGAACCAAGATAAAAGTTTATGTAATAGTGTGGCAGCCCCTGCAGAATCACATACTACAGTAAATGCTTTAGCTCAATCCTATTTGCTCATAGGTCTGTGCAAAGTGAAAAAATGGTTCTGAAACATTTCTTTCAAATAGCTTTTGTTCTTATTTCTTTAAAGATAATGTGGCTGCCAAATATTTGCTGAAAAAAACTGTAGATATGGGAGGACAATTTATTCATTAAGATATGCTGCTTATAAAGTGCTCACTTAATGAATTAGAAGCAATCTTTCACTCTTCCCTACATTGTGGACAAATGAGTATGTCTTTCCCCACCTTCAATCCATCCCGGTCATAGTTACACTCTTAAAGAATATTATTCCCCTGCTCAAAAATTAAGTAGCTTCCCAACATGAGCAGAATAAAATCTAAAATATTCAACCAAACATTTGAAGTCTCACAGGATTGAGGCCCCTACTGAGTTTTTCAGACACCAACACAACACCGACCTTCTAGCTTCCACACGAACAGGCCAAACTCCCCTCCCTCAAACAGAGCTCAAGGCATTCCTTTCAAAAGTACAAATTTTCAAAGTACAATTTGTTTTTGAGTTTAATGAAAGTCTTACTTTCTACAAGAAGCCTCTCAAGATATGTAGTGAGAATGGACCACACAGTTTTATAGCATATTAGTGTACCTCTATGATAGCTCCTCTCATATTCTTTGTTCGTGTCAGCTTGTGAACGAATGTGCCTGATTTCCTCACGACACAGGGTATGAACCCTTGGAAAGTAGAGGCCATGATTCCTTATCTCTGTATTCAACACAGCTCCTTGCACTTAGGACAAGCTCCCCTACGTGCTCCTCCAACCTCTCCCCCCCCCCACCCCACCAAAAAGACAAAACAAAACAAAACAAAAGCTTAAATAGATAAACTGCCAAAGTACAAGATCTTCTTCCTCCCTAGACCAAACAATGCCCCTGACCAGTTGTTTCTTTTATTTTTCCCTATACCAGCACAGAAATTCCATCTTTGCAGTTAGTCCAGACCAGTCACCATACTCATATATCTGAACCAAAGTGAGAATCTTGTTCATCCCGTGTCCTGTGTAATCGACCCAACTTCATTCAACTATTTTTTCCACTGCCTAAAATTTAACCATAGTGATTCAGTACTTAGAATACTTAACTTTCAAAGGTTTTTATTAAAATACAATAACCTCATAAAACTGATACCTTAACTTGAACCTTTATCAAGTCACTGTTTAGCATGGACTAGGAGACAACAGGCTGAGAATTGGGCCATGTTGTAAAAGGATAGGAGATGTGGAGATAGGGCAAAGAAGAAATGATATTTGGTAGAGAGAAAGATGTTGGGTGTAGTAGTGAGAAAGTACCAAAAATAAATATTCAACTTCTTCATATAGTTAAAACAGACTAGAGCTTTCTGAGATGGTGTTCCTGTGTGACACAATGTATTAAGATTACAACACATCTGTATCCATTGCAAAGTAATAATGTTAACAAACTGAGTTGAGATTCATGCAGTTCAACTACAGAGTATTTGAAATTTAATTATAAAAGAGCCAAGAGACTGGGGCAAAACCCACAACTGTACAGGACACCGTCCCATCAGCACTTAGCTGCTATGTACAAATTTCAAGCAAGGGAAGCAAGACTTACAGAACAGGCTCAGATGATGCCTGGTGCCTTGGTATAATCTGAACTGAGGCACATTTTACTCTAAAACCATTTGGTGGGGTTTTGAAAATCTCCATGAACCTAATAACCTTGACATCATCAGTTCATGGAAGTAAATGAGATTAACAGGCTCTGACCAGGGGCTCAGTATATCTTCCAAAAGATGGGCAATGTATCCATAGTGAGGCAGGAAATATGAAGTAACTGAACATACCGTGCTTAAAATGCCTCTTACTCTATAAATCATGTTTCCCTTCTTGGAGAAACTTGCTCCAAGGTGTGGCAACTGAGGTCACTAATATTAGATGTTACAATGAATCTACAAGTGCCTGCACTGTGGAAAAAAGGAGTAAAACAGTCAGACTCCCGCTCTTTTTGCTAGAATCTTTACTGGTTGATTCTATAAGAGTTTGGATATAGGATATGAGCAAAAATCCTTCTATCAATCACTTTCAGCCTTTAAGTGAGTAAAAAGAGGTAAGAGGCTCAAAACAGTTGATGATTCCTACCTGACACAGAGCTGGGAGCAGTGCAGCTAGAGTATGGGTAATTTTTAAGGACACTTTTAATCGTGTGTGAAATGCTTTGAATGGTTCTCTGTCTCTTGGGTGTTCTGAAATTTCCATCTCATTGAAATGTGGAAAAGAATTCAAGTTCTACCTTCCCCCAGAGAGAAGAGGCAGCCAAAAGTTTTACAAATCTAAAGTTAGAGTTTGCACATGCAGCTAAGTTAGACTTACTGTTGCAGCCCAGCAATATAGGATACCTGATTTGATACTTGATAAAATCATTGTTAAATAACATTAGTAAGAACACAATTATATGAGATGGTGTGCTAAGTTGAGGATAATGAATCATACAGTTACAGCCGCAGGCCTCTGGGTGCCTATAGTCGAAAGCAAGTATGTGAATATATTGAAAAGGCAAAATAAAAATGGCAGACCGAATTAGAATGGTTCAAGTAACTTCTCTACCTCTATGGATTCTTCTTCCCATCCTATGTCATCCATCTGTCCCCCAAAAGTATATACCAACCCTGGGGACCAAGGTAGAGTCAAAGCCTGGAAGGACAACCCAACAGATGCTGAGATGCTCAGGGCTGGGAAGGACTTTGAAGCTTGTGAAATCCAATCCCCATGCTACCCTTGAATTTCTTCTCCCATGGCTCTACCGAGTAGTTACTTGACCCATGTTCCAGCACTTTTAGGGGCTGGGAATCTATCACTTTCCAAAACAAACAAAGGAACAAACAACAACAACAACACCTCTACATATTTGGGCAGGTATAAAAGAAAATTCTTCCTTGTAAGGATATCTCTACTTCTCCAGAGCCAGTGGTTTCTAGTTTTGTCCCTTGGGGCCACAGAGAACAAATCTACATTCCTCTTCAATAAGACAATCCTTCTAATATATGAAGACTGTTATCTCAGCCCTTCAAGTCTTTTCTTCAGCTACACAGTCCTACTCTTCCAAACATCTAGGTTTCATTTTTCCATTGCCATTGAATTTTCTCCTAAATGTGTCCTAGTTGATGTATATTTGTCTTAATGTACATTCTCCAGAATGAACACAGGATTCCAAGTAAGGTCTGATCCAGGCAGAGTGGGGTTCTTACTTCCCCCACCACAAATACTCCTTCTAAGACTGGATTTTTTGTTAGCCACATCAAAGTGTTAACTCATGCTGAGTGGATGCAGCCATTTTGAAGCATCCAAATCAAAATTAAAAACTGATATTTATACCAAGTAATATAGCCAATGGTATCTAGACCTCTTCTATCCCCCACCTAAAGACCATCCATAAGCCTCATCTCACAAACATAAAAGTATAAGAAATAAGTGAACCTTTCTGTTTTGCACATTTCTTTTAAAAAGCTGGAAAATATTTGATTTGCTCAAAATTCCTCAAACTACCCCAGGTCAAAAATTGTCTTCTCAAAACATTATGCAACTTGTTGAGTTAATTCCACAAACCTTTAAACCCACAAAAGGATACCTAAAAAGTTAAGCCATTCAATGTCAAATGGTATTCTTCCAAATTAATAGTAGAATGTAGGGGAAAGAGCATAGATCTGCCTTTATAACCACCTAAGTTTGAATCCCAGTCACAGTGATAAAAAGCTGTTGGCCAGGTCATCTTATTCTGAACCTTGCTTTCCATCCCTGGAAATGAGGTTAATATCCCAGCTTGCTTTGTCTTTACATAAAGTGCTCGACACAATGCCTGGTCTATGGGAGACAGGCAATAAATGGTATGTTTTCCCTCACAGTACAGATTATTACAGTTTACATCTCATTTCACTTAAAAGGTCACTAGCTCTTAGAGAAAGGAATTGAGACCTGCTTGTCTTCGTATCCTTCATATCCTCGAAAACTGGCATGAGGTGACACACAATATAAATGTGGGCATCTGGCTTAAAATTCAGCCATATATCATATAAAAATAATCACATTTCTCTTCTGGCCTCTCAATTTCACAAGGGATATTTGAAAATTCCCAGGGATCATCTAAGATTACCTATATAAAAACAATAGACTCTCAAGTCTTAGGCAGTCACATGCAAATGATGTTCTAAGTCTCATCTATTCGGGAAACAGGGTGGCATTGACATTTCTAATATTTTTAACGTTGATCCAGTTTTAAGCTCTATTTCTCTCCTAAAGTAATGGTGTTCCAAGACATGGCTAAAACAGGAGGGGCAAGAGGAGGCTGATGGGGAAAGCCAACTTCCGACCTATGGCTCAGCGAGCTAAAGGAACACTCTGTTGGTCTCCAGTGTCCATCCTGAGCAATACAATTAAGAGAGTTCACTCCCACGCTGCCACAGCCAGGCTGAGCTAATTGTTACTGTTATGGTTTCAGCAATTTGAGTGGGAGAAGATAAGAATTATGCAACAGGTTATTTACTGGACAGCATCCTAAATATCTCATCGATCTGCTTTGCATTTGGCAAATTTTCCTTTCATTAAAAGTGCCATGCTCCACAGTTTACAACAAAGCAAAAATGCCTCTGGGGAAGCAAAGCGGCAAAGTGGAAAGAACTTGGGTTGTGGAACAAGTTAGAACTGAGTTTGATATCCAGGTGTGCTACTGACTTGCTGTGACTGTGGGCAGTTTTCTTTAGCCTATTAGAACCCCAATTTCCTCATCTGTAAAGAGGATAATTGTCCTGTTGTGGTTTATGAGTAGTTGAGATCAGCCCTAGGACCTCGGGCATGTGTTTGTTTATATGTTTCTACTTTAAGGCTCAAATGGTCATCTGCAAAATGAAGATCATAATAGTACTAACTTCACAGAGTTTGTGATGAGGATTTAAATGTGTGAATATGTGTAAACTGATTAGAACAGTGCCTGGCACAGTAAGCACCGCCTAAGTGTTTATCATCACCATCATCATCATCATCACCCCTGTTATAATGATTGAAGGACACACGTAAAGGGTGCCTTGCACAGAGAATGACTTGCAGCTGTTACCTAGGAGGTGCTCAATAAACATAAGGGAAAACATCTCCCCCAACTACTAGAAATTTTGCACTCCTTGGGTAGGAGAACCCTTTCTACAATTCTATTTTCAGAACTGTGGAGAAGGAGGGATCGTGTAAATATCAAACCTGGTTACAAAGAAATGACTCAAGGGAGGTGGAGAAGGAGAGGAGGGACAGGAGGTAGGAGAGGGATAAAATGACACAGTCCATAGAAAAGAAAAATTTCACGTCTTCTGACACCCAGATTACTGCTTTGGGTTTTTTGTTGTTGTTGTTGTCCCTGCCCCGCACATCATGCTGCCTCTTAAGCTACCTGGCTGAGAAACACATTTCTACAGAGTTCAGACTGGCAGGTGGCATCTGATCCTTTTTGAGGTTTACGTAAAGAGTAAAGATAAGACATGGGCTCAGGATGGTTCGAGGAGATGCTGGGAGTGTAAAGAGAGAGGATGACTTCTGGCAGTATTCGTAGGAGTCCTAGCTCAGAGTGGGGATGAGTCACCTCCCTCTGGACAGTAGACAGGGCAGTGCACCCAGATACTTGCTGTCCACAAAGCCAAAGCCAGCAAGCTCTGCTCCCGGTATAGATTTGTTTTGTTTTATAAGTACAACATCATCAAGTTCCAGAGTTCTTATTTCTCAGCACCAGGAGTAAGAACCCTTTCCAGCTGATTTGGTGTCACTCACCACCAGGGACGAGCAGGATGTTGCTCTTCTGATTGTAAAAGCAGAACTCCATCCACTTCCATGGGTTTCCTTCATTGGCTTCCTTTTAGTCAGAGAGAAATCTGACTTAAGCAGCTTTGCCTTTCAAAGCAGTTTTCACTCCATATGCTCAGGATTTAAAAAAAAAAAAAAATTAATTAACCAAAGAAACAGAAGTCAAGAATACAAGAAAGGACAGGAAATAGAAGGGAAAAAATTAACTTCACACTGAGCACAGAATTTTGATACTTTGGGTGCCCTACGCTTGAGTCTAGGTTCTATTTCATGCTGGAATTTTAGGTCCCTCTGGCAGCTAATAGGTAGTAGTCTCCCAGAAAATACTGACAAGTATTTTCATGAGGAATCAAGGGGAGGACAAGGCAATTGTCTTAATACAGTTTTTAATATTTCACAGCTTTATCCATGGCCTACCTACCCTCGTAAACTTATATCTCAGTACTAAAAAGAGAGCCTTACATCTAAAAATAAAGAGAAAATGCACTAGCCACCTTGTCCTGCTCTGAGATCTATGCATATCCCAAAAGAGAAAACATGGCATTATCCCACCTCTTTCTGGCTCACATCAAGAACTTCAAGAAAGGAATCAGAGGCAGAGGCAAGAATGGTCCCCAGGAAGGCTGCCAACTGAGGGCAAAATTCGTGTCGCTCTGAAGGCACCCAGCCCACCAACGTGAGAGCTAGGGCAGGCGGGGAAGGAGGCATGTCATGAAACCCACAGGGGGCGTACAGAACCGAGCAGCACACAGAAGACATGTTCTGGGGACTCCGCTGGGAGGTGGCGGGAGGACGGGGGTTGTAATAGCCAAAAGGATAAAAAGCTAAAAATATGGGTTATTGCCATTTATGTGACTCCTTTTAAAATTCTGGGCTAGTGTGGCCTGAGAAAATGAGCTGACTTGGTAACATCACTGCTTTTGTTCTTTTTTTATAATTTTATCTGCACACAGTGTTAGAATGAGCACCCCTAGTCACCTGTGTTCATCCAGACCGACTTTCTTCTGATGCAGGTGCTTCCAGTAAAAGAAATACGATTCCTGATTCTTAGAATTTAATTATGTGCTGCTCTTCCTATATTAAAGTAATTCAAACCATTGTACTGCTGGGATATATGATTTGTATTACTTTTCTTATGAGTGGGATGGGTTGATGCTGAATCATCCATTTTCTCATCATCCAGGTTCCCTTGCAACTAATCACACACATTTGAGAAACAGCAGGTCAGGGTTAGGGGCACAGTGTGTGTCCATGAGAGAATTTCTCTGCAAAGAAGCAATAAAATATAAACAACCATTAAATCACTTAAACAAGGAGGCCATTAGACTGAGATGGTTCTAATACCTTAACATTCTATGTAAGCAAACCAAAACCTAAGCCTATAAAAGCCTCAAGGTTAAGAACTCAAAACCTAAGGACGTCCAATTACAGCCAACTCCACTTTCCCAAATAGCATCTGCATCTTCTGCATCTTCTGCATCTTCTCTATGAAATCTTTACCCTGGTTCCTGTTGGAGGAGCACTCCTAACCACCACCCACGGGACGTCACCCAGTTTAAATCGATTTGCTCTCAAATAAAGTCTTAAATTTTTTAATATGCCTGTTTATCTTTTAGCAGAACTAAGCAACACTAGTCCAGAAGACAACAAAAGATGTTCATTAATATTAGCTAGAGCCTAGCCTTAACCTTCTGGGCCTCAGTTAATTCATGAGTTAAAAAAAAAAATCTTGCCGATAACATCTCCTGTCTCTCATTAGAGTTCTTATGAAGACCAAAAGAGATCATTTGAAACATGTTTTAACCTATAAAGGATCATAAAAATAAGGGGCTTCCTAGGTCATTGTAGTAATGGAACTTTGTTTTCAGGTAAGTTAAAATACTTGCTTCCTTAACTTTGTTAAATAACAAAATTCAACCTAGTAAATTTAAAGATCTAATTGTCTTTATTAAGTGATTCATGAATCAGGCAGCATCCCATCTGGTAACTAGAAGGGCATTTCAAGGAGTTGTACAGAATGGAATGTTTTTCTAGGAAGAAGGATGTGGCAGGGAGTTCTTAGCAAAAGAAAAGAAAGAATTATTTTTAGACCAGGACATCTTCTTTATTGGGGGATGAGGGAGAGGCAGGAGAGGGACCAGCAAGGGTTTTATCATGCAGATTGCCTCTTCTTCCTATGGGGGATGGAGAGGACCCAGATGACAGATTACCTCGTTGGTGTTGACCAGAAAATTCCAGACCAGTTAATTAAGATCACATTTCTGGTGAAGGTCAAAACTGCAATTAGGTCAGATATTAAGTCTAGGTTTGGTATCATGGACTTTAGCACAAGGGACACCATTTGGGGCCTGTGGTTTTCTTTTTTAACACTGTGATATTATAGTTTAATAATTTATAAAATGTACCACTCCAGCTCATATTCTCATGTGGTTACATGAAGTACAGAGGCAAAGAAAAAGACCAAATGCCTTCCCATCACAATTTCTGAGCAGCTTTAGCTCATATTAGAAATCATTGGGTGATGCTGCATTATAATATCTGCTATTAAGCTCTCTTTCAGAGAACAAAGAAAATATGTGCACATACTTAGTTAATCTTGCTACTGCTATCTTAAATACACAAGGGTATCTTCTTAAGGCACTTTGCAAAATCAATATGTCACCAACATACTGAAACGTAGCCACACACATCAAACATGTTACTAAAAGGAAACATCCTTCCCATGGAAAAAACTAGTGGCTTTTAGTGAACAGAATAAAGAAAGAAATTAGAGTTGTGGGTGGTGACAGCAGCAGAAGTAGTTCATCCTTTTAAACCCTATTTCCTCCAAAGTTTCATGTTAATAGAAGATTAACCTCCAAGAAGTGAGTTTCCAAATATTGCCTAGGAGAAATGATGTCAAAGTAATTTAAATATTTTTCAAATAACTTTCCTTAATACCCTCTGCAACTGAGAATTCTCACAGGCCTGTAAATCTCAGCAAAGTCATTGTTTCCAGCTTAGAGCTGGAATCCTGCCTTTGGGTTTGGCTTTCTCTCTTCCCTTATGGATGAATAACATTTTCAATTAAGTTGTTTTTCTTGTTACTTTGGGAACCAGGCTCATTTTGAATAAACATAATCCTCGATTTCAGGTTCTCTGGCCTTACCTTCTCTTTCTCATCCCTGCTAGAACATGAGATTCACATTCCAGGAATTGTGTGCTGTGCAGAGGAGATGCTGTGGGGGTGGAACGATTTGCTTTTGAAATCTCAAGAGCAGGTCAGCTCAGCGATGCTTCAATCTTCTGTGTCAGCTTCCCAACTGTAAACCACAGACAAGAGTGACATTAATATGAATCAAATGAGACCTCGTTCAATGACCCCTCCTCTGTGAATGCTCTTCTGCCCACCTTCCCCTCCCTTGGTGAGAACAACCCACTCGCCACCTTGTGTCCCTGCTGTGCTGTGTTCAGACTTTGATCACAACATTTCAGTCTACTTTCTTGTTTATATTTTTGTCACAACTAAAAACTTCTAGAAGGCAGGACCTTTGCCTTATTTATTTTACGAATCCCCAAAGCATGCATGCCAATATTTGTTACATAATGAGCTCAAAGTAATGTCTGTTGAAAAAATAACTTGTTAATTGACTAGTTGATTACATGACTAATACAGATAAAGTGCTTTATAAACTTCCAGTCACTAGACAGATGTAAGTTATTATTATACAAAATTCTGTGAATTAGCTTTGAACTTAAGGTAATTAGTCAATTGCTCAAAGTCAAGAAGTAATGGACCTTATAAATGTTCTTATTTCATGACATCCTTAGTTTTTATTTGTTATTTGTTTAATCCAGATAGCCACCAAGAATTTACACACCCGAAAATAATAATACACTAAATAAGCTGTCCATGCAACAGAAATATTGAAAAATATTCTGCTGGTTAAATTAGTGTTGCCTCTTAGAGAGGCAATGGTGAAAGAGTATTTTTTAAGTTTTTCCTTGAGTACAAACTGGTGTCCTGGTGAGACCATTAATACTAACTCCAAAACAAAACACTAAGGGGCCTATCCTCAGATGCCTATTTTGTTTTTACCAATTGCTCTTCATAGGAGAAAACAAACAGAAAGTAGTTGAGTGTTTGGGATTTTTTTTTCAGTATTTAATTCATAAATATTGGACACCAGCTACATGTTGACTAAGTGCAAGACCTGCAAACAAAGATTTCAATGTGGGTGTGGGTTGCATAAGAGTATTTTGACAAAAAAAAAAAAAACAAATACGATAATCAAGGCAGAGTATAAATGCCATAGTAGATAACTCCTAGTGTTATGGGTCTAACGACAGAAATAACAAACAGTAGGAGATCAGAAAAGGCTACATGGAGATGACATCTTTGATAAAAGTTAAGCTTTGGACAATATTTTAATTCACATAGACAGGGAGGACAGCATGGTAGGGAGCGGGGAGAAAGGGAATTCTGAGGCATGATGCTGTACAGAAACTCCAGAAGGAAAGACCAGCTCTCATGGCGGTCTTTAGTATTCAGTTCCAAAAGTTTCAATTTCATCTGGTCCTGGTATACTAACTTGCCTCTGCTAATAAACAATATGAGATTAGCTGAATTTAATATAAAATAACACTAACAGTATTACTGCAAATACCTCTCCCTTTTTCACTGCAGCAATAAATATTATTTTGAAGTAGTGGATCAAATACTACATTTATATAATATCACTAGAGAAATTATTCAAAATTTGAAATACACTTTGTGTAAACTAGAATCATATTTTCTTTAATTTTTATTAGAAGCCTAAACAAATACTTCTCGGCCCTTTCTGAAAATGATCTGTGCTTACTTAACATGGAAAGACCCTTTTAATTATTACAGCATAACATTTTGCCAACTTCTACGTCATTTGGTCCTTGCCAAATTCTGGTGTCTAGCATTAGAATTAACTTCTTTAGATTATTTTTAAGAGCTGGGAAATGCAGACATATAACCATAAAACATTTCTTAACTCCATCAAATTCTAGAACAGGCTATTCAATCTGTGAAAGAAATAAACTATTGGTTTAATGGAATGTCTCCAAAACTAGTGTTCTGCAATATATTAATAGGTGTTTCATTTTTTAAAATGAGACATATTAATGGAAGAAAGCTAATTAGATTTGTTTGTTTTGCTTTTCTTTGTTTTATCTACAAGACTCAGAGTCATTAATATGTTTTCTTAAGTTGTGAGTCTCCAAAGAAGGCACATATGTCCTCCATACTTATTTTACAATAAAACATTTTTTAATCACATCTATTAATTCCCAGAATGCTGTTTCAGGAAATACCGATCTGAGAAACACTTATCTAATTAATTAGTCTAGAGTAAAGATAATTCCACAAGTCAGCTTTGGAAGATCAGTTTACACCCATAGAAATTTCTCCTTTCATTCAACAAAGAGCACACTGAGCCAAAAAAAAAAAAAAAAAAAAAACCAGACTATCCAAAATAATAATAAAATAAAAAGTTCTGTGAATCCTGTGGCAAACGTTACTCAGGCAATTCTTTCCAGATGCCAAAACAAAAACTTTAAATATTAATTCCAAAGAAATATTGAAAATTTTCTATAGTACAAAACATATTTGATATGCTAATAAATCGGTAGTCGGTTGCCATGTATTAGATAATACACAAGCTACTTTACACAGGTTTCTTCATTTGCTGACCACTTACCATCAGAAGGTCTACTTTAACAATTTACCAAAGTGTTTCTATAAAATTCACTATTCAAATAAAAAATTGCTTCAATAAATCTTCTTATGCATGCCAGAGAAAACATTTAGGTGGCACAAAAGCCTTAGTAAAAAGTTCCCTCTGAGCTGTTTTTGAGATGGTTCAGGGCTTCTGTACTCTGATAGACAGTATTGTATATTATCGCCATCACCTCCCTCACATTACTAAGAGAAAAATCTACTGAAAGAGCAGAAAGGTAGAAATGCCTGTGAAGAAAGCAGGTCTAAGAGGGGTGGAGGAGCCCATATATTAGAATAAAAGGGAGACGTGGAGAGGCACATGAAGTAAACTTGTGAAAGACATAAACTTGGCCATACCTGTGTCCTCCATCTGCCAAGTTTATATTTTTTTTAATGCATGAAAAACTTGTAAAAATATTTGAAATTATGGTTCCAGAAAACTTTACTGTTTTATAGATATCTAAGAGTAATTTAGCGATTTGGGGGTAAAATTGTTCTGTGTGTTTGAGTGGACTAAAAATGCTTCACAATTTTTTCCCATTTAAAATAATGAGATACAGGCTATCTCTATTCAAAACTTTGAAATTCAAAATATTTGCTCAGATTTAAATAAAAAAGAATGTCTGATTATGTATTTGAACTATTCATAGAGTAGGTAGTTTAATACCTGCCAAAGTATTTATACCTTTTCCAAGCAGACACTTTGGGGGTATGGGAATATATGACATTACTCCAACAATACTGTCATTACTCAAAATATTTTTAACACCTTTTAAAAATCGTCTTTAGTTTGTGACGTAGACTTTTAAATCTCCTCAGTGGTGAGAACTGACAAAGATATTCAGAGCCAGATCTGGAAAATAAAGTAAATATTCCTTCCAAAAAATGGTATTTTGATAAACTGAGGTCTCCTTATAAAGTAATGACACCAAATTTCTTTTGTGACTTATTAAGTGATCCTGAAATCAGTAGGATAGGAGGCATTCCAAAGTGTTTCAATCAATGGCAGCATCATTAGAAAGATATCTTTCCAAAATGAATGTAAAAAATAGGACGTTGTGTTATGAACATTTAGATATTGTTGTTGAAAATAGTTCTCAATACTTTTTTTCACATTTTGTTAAAAAATAACTTGTCAACTTGAAGCAAATCCCTAAGAACTAGATAAATATCCAAATGGGATATTTTCCTTTAAAGTATTATTTGAAAGGAGAGATGAGACTGCTCTGGCTCACTCCCATTTACAAGGCAGAAAAAAAAATCTAAGAGGAGATTAAAAAAAAAAAAAGACAAGGCTGGGGGTTGGAAAATGAGAGTTAGTCAGCAAGTACTATTTGACCTGAAGGTCAATTAGATTCACAAAGCAAGGAGAAGATTGTTTCAGAATCTCCCAACACCTCCCAAAGCAACCAGACAAATTTATGACAGTTTTCAATCAAAATATTTACCTTACTTGAATTTTGAGTAACCTTAAAGCTATAGTACTTTTGGCCCTAAGCAATACAGCAATGGGCACTTAAGACACCTGGATTCCAGTCCCCATCCTGTCCGTGCAGGTAGGGCCTTAATCTACTAATGCCTGAGAATTCTGTTTTGTTCACTAATGAATCCCAAGCACTTACAATATACACTTCTAGGTGCTCAATAAATCCTTCAGTAAGAAGGCTTAAGTTCTCTAGGCTTAAATTTCCTTATCTGTTTAATGAAAATACTAGTTTAGACCAAGAGATTTTAATCATAGGATATACTTACTAATAGAGCCTCATCTCTTTTACTTCCTTTCCCTTTTCAATGGCAGAAATTCCTCCCCAAACTACACCAAAAAGCTGATTGTCAGCTGCCTCTTCCTCAGGCCTGATTACCATCTATATTATCAAAAGGCACTTTGCTTTCATGGACTCAAGATTTTCTGGAAATGAAAATCAAGTGGGGCAGAAACTGCTGGTTTCCTACAGAATACCCTTCTTTCTTTCTTTCCCAGTGGCAGAACTCAGTTTGTTGGGACTGTAATGTGTTCAGCTAAAACAAACAAACAAACAAAAAATAATTCCCAACCTCCCTTGTGGGGTGCTCTAGTTATGCAACACAGCTCTGGCCTAAGAAATGAATATACAATGTACAATAAATGGTGTTGGGAAAACTGGACAGCTATTTGCAAAAGAGTAAAACTAGACTATCTTGCACCATACACAAAAATAAACTAAATATGAATTAAAAAGTTGAGTATACGTCCAGTCTGCTTACAGGGGCTGATGTATGGGCATTAGTACAAGGATTTTTTGATAGGCACTCACATTAAAGAAACTATCATTTTCTTACTTCTGGATTCTTAATGGTATTGTCAGTGATTGAAATGCTAGAAGTCTGACTTCCAGATAGCCTTATAAAGCACATTTTTAATATCTCTGGACTTCAAATTCCTTATTTACAAAATGAGGATTATGTACCACTGCAAGTATTTATAACAGAGGAGATTCAATGAGTTACACAGGTAATAGAGAAGCTAGAGCCAAATGGGATGATATGGTAACCCAGATATGAGCAACAACAGGAAGCCAATACCACCTCTAGGCCAAATTGCTGGGATTCAACAAAGGCTGGAACCATGGTGGGCCTGTAAAATGGGAGTTGGAGCTATGGGATAAATTCCGTTGCTGTGAGAGAATCAGCCTAAGGTGGAGAAGGAGGAAGGGAAATACCCTGGCTTCTCCCTTCTCCCTACCCCCCACCTCTCTCTAGTGTCTCACCAGTGCCTCCACTGGCTGAATTCAGTGAGAAGCCAGTGAACAGCTTTTACTGCTCAGTGCCTTTATGACAGAGAACACACCTAGCATAAGACAGGAAAAGGATCTGAGGCTGAGCAAGTGTAAGACCGCCAGAGTCCAGATCAAAGGTATGCATACTTTTTTCAAGAGCAGGTTAAATGAAAATAAAAACATAAGTTGCAGGACTGCTTGAACTGATGGTAATGATAGCTAGAACAGATTAGTGACTGGCATATAAACATTAAACTTTACTTAGATAAAAGGCAAATATATATATATCAAGGCATTATTTATACTTGTAATCTATTTGTCAAATAGGTCTGATGCAATTTTAGTTGAATTAAAGTAGTTCAAAATTATGTCATTAATAAAACTCATGTCCATTATATCTGCTACATGATTTCTGGCAGCTGTAGTTAATAGGACTTAATTTACATGTGTGCTCTTGTTTGGTCATTTTTCAAATTTAACCAAAAGTTCCAGGTAGCCAGGACCCAGAGGTTAGGTTGCTATGTTGGTCTAAAGACCTCTTACTGGAATGTGGGCCAAGATACCACAATTCCTCCTAGTGGTAATAATAGTCTCCATTTCTCCAGGGTAATACCTGCACCCTCCCCTGAGGCAAGGCTCCCAGAAGCTTCAAGGAAGGTGGTGTATCTGTCACATGGCCATCCAACACTGTCAACCTCCACCAGGCCACAGGGCACTGGTCCTTGATGAGGAAGCTGCTAAGCCTGGTTCTTACAGACATGCAAATGATTCATAAGAGATCCCAGAACTGCTAAGAACTAACTCCCTGTAGCTCTAGCACTTACCCATCCCCAGCCCTTTTGGGGACCAGACTTCTAAAATCTTTGGGTATCAATTAGAGCTAGGCCATTACTGAAACTCCTCATCCACTTGGACAACCATTATGGTGTTTTGTTTTCTAGACCAGGAGTGCCCAAACCCCAGGCTGCAGACTGGTACCTGACATGGCCTGTTATGAGCCGGGCCGCACAATAGCAGGTGAGTGGCAGTTGAGTGAGCAAAGTTTCATCTGTATTTGCAGCCTCTCCTCGCACTAGCATCAATGCCTCAGCTCCACCTCAGATCATCAGACATTAGATTATCATAGGAGCACCAGTCCCTGGTGCCGAAAACGGTGGGGAACACTGCTCTAGACACCTGCTAGACACCTCATGTCAGCCAACTGTGCTGAAGAGCACACAGGTGAAGCCTAGAACTTCTATTTGATGTGAGCATCATTTTTATGCCCTCTCCACCCAAAAAAAATATGAATTAAAGACGATCCACATAAACACAAACTTCTGTTCTCTATCAGCCCAAGGAAATGTTAAATTCCATGAATAAGAAGCCCCTGGTCCCATCCTTCAGTTTTTCCTCCTCCTTATCCAAAGTACCAGCCACAGTAACTGGCTCCAGGAGGGCCAAGAGATGGCTGAATGGAGAGGATCACATTGCAGCCTTAGCCGAAGAAAACTCACTGGGCAAAAACAGGAGCACTCACTAGCGAAGCAATAGACAAACATAATTCTCTTCATGTCTTAAAAAATGCACTCCGAAGATCCCCCCTGTACCCAGCATAAAAATTTAGGAAGGAGTAAATATGGCCGACTGTCAGGTTAAGGACAGGAATTCATGAAACTGGGAAACTTTACCTGAGAAAAAACAATTTTTAAGGAAAGTATTTATTTAAGGCAACAAAAGGGTCTATCTTGTTCACATTTAACATTTTAATGGTTGGAAGGTTAAGGTTTTAGAGCAAGAATTGTTACCATTCACCTAGGAGCAACTGATTATATTTTAGTGAACTGTACCCTCTAATAGTTATTTAAGGAGGCCTATTGTAATGTCAAGCCCTGATCTTTTTCCTGATAGGAGGCAAGAGACGTAAGAATTACCTCTATAAAATGGCACTGAGTCACAGCAGAGCCAACCTACCTACCCGTCTGCCTCAGGGGAGCTACAAAGATGGAAAGAGCAGACAGGAAGTCTGAAAAGGACAGAGGAAAAGGGGCATCTGAGAACTCAAATTTCATGATAAATTCACTTTGCAAAAAAACCTGGAAGGAGACTCTGATGAGGTGACTTCAGGTAGTTACTTCCATTACAGGCTGGGGTTCTACAGCTGATTTCTCTGCCCTTAATCCTCTTTTCCTTCCAACCTCATCCTTTTCCCTGAAGGATGCAGATAATTAACAAGTGCCCCTAGATGGAGTCCCCTGTCATCATTCCTTAATGTCTTTTCCAACTGTCCAAGCTAAAGAGAATCTGGGGTTTTCTAAACCAGTTCAACATATGGACCTAAAACAGAAAATGTACACTTATGGCTACTGTCGATGGCCTTTCCACAGTTAAATGTGTTTTCTTCAATCTTGTGCTGCAATTTAAATGTCCAATTCTACAGAAAATTGTCCGTTTGGAAAAAGCGCTATGATTTCCAGCACGCAGAGGTTAAGAGAGCACTTTAGGGCAATCGATTTCAAGGGAAGCAAAACAGGCCAGCACCAAGGGTAAGAACAGGAGCAGGAGCAGCGGCTGTCTTCCTGCCACCAAGAGGCTTCAGGTGGACACACAGGAGGGAGTCTGACTGAAAGAAAACCTGGAAGGAAAGGGAGGTCGGCATCAAAAAGCACCCAAGATTTATACCAAATAGGAAGTTCAGATAATATTGTTGCTAAGATAAAAGTAAGAACCGCAGGTTGTCAGACCCGACTTCCCTAACCTGGGCTTTAATTTTTTTCTCTCAGCCATGGGGGCACATTGGAATGGCCTGGGGAGCTTTAAGGAAAAAAATCTGAAGTCGAGTTTCATGTCAAACGAATTAAATAAGAATATCTGAGGGAAGAGGGAAGCACTGGGAGGTTTAAATGGCTTCCCAGATGATTCTAACGTGACAGGAGGGTGAAGATCCTCTGGACGTCACCACCCCTGCTCTGATCAAGTAGCCACGTCTGGCACACCTCTGGTGACAAGTTCAGTACCTTCCATGGAAATCTATTCCCTGTTAGACTGTTCTGATTGTAAGGACTTTCCATACGCTGAGGCTCAAGCTGCCTTCCTGTAACATCCACCAGATTGTCCTGGGTCTGCCCACAATGGCTATGGAAATTTGCACAACACGTATATCTTCAGGAGTGATATAAACCTGCAGGAACTTCTTTGATAGCACAACTGACAGGCCAAGGGCAAATTCAAGGCCAAATTTAACAAAATGAAATCCAATAGGTATCCACTTAGGGCTATCTTCTACTTAGGGCTAAGAAGGAACTGCACAAGGAGAGCAGCATGCATTACATGACAGATTTCCAAGTAGGAATGGATGGTTAAGGGCAGTGACTCGACAAGAGTCATCAGGGTGATGTGGCCACCCACACTGCTGCTGCTCTCCCAGGCTGCATTGACATGTGATTTCAGAAAAAGGGATACTCGGGAGACAGGCCTACCGGAGAGTACTAAGGTGGCCACACGTCAAAAGAGATAAACAGAGAAGAATGACTCCAACGGTGAGGAATTTTTAAACGTTTCAAATAAAGAACTGTTACAGGAAAAGCAGATGAAAAAGAAAACATTAAAATAGAGAAGAGGAAACTAGTGTTTGAGTCTGTACTCTGTGCCCGGTGTTCTGTACACATCAGATGATCAGCTAGAAGGCCTCTAGGGTTACTAATCATCTAACGGGAAGATGTTTACATGATCTCAGGGATAAAACTAGGAGAGCAGGCTTGAAGTTTAAAAGAGGCAGATATCCCCAACTTTTTTTCTTTTGGGGTTTCCTTTGGAAAAGACTAAGGGCAATGATATTCAGTTGTTCAGATGCAGTTCAGTGGTCCACAGACTTCTCTCGTTTATTTATTATCTTCTTTGTTTGCTCCACATGTGTATTTTGTAAGCCCCACTGCCCACTAGCATTTCTCTCCCTCTTCATAGACAACAATGTAGTTTCCTCTTCCATTTTCATGTTCTCTTTTTCATCTCCTTTTCCCCTAACAGCTCTTTATTTCAAACACTTATTTTATTTGTATATGTTCTTATAAAATTTTGTGTATTCTATAAATGTTCTTTTCCTATGCTTTGCCATTTTCTACCAGGGTTTGTACTTTTTTTCTTGTTAATTGCAATAGTTCTCCGTGTCTTCCAGATAATAGTTCCTTGTTGGCATTAGCCACTTTATTTATTCTAATCTTTGTGATAACATTGCCCACATATAATCAAAATCAACTTTTTTTCTTATGAGTTTTACTTTTGAAGTTTTATTTCATAAATCATCCCCAACCTCACGGTCACAAAAAAATTCTCCAACATTTTCTTCTAATAATTCTATAGTCTTCACTTTCACTTTTAGCTCTTTAATTTCTGAAATCCACCTTTGGATGTGGTATTATGACAAGATCAGTCTTATTTTTGTTCATTCTATGAGTCTGTTTTTCCAATAGCATCTACTACAATCCTTCCTCTCCCCGCCCCCTGCCACTGACTTGTGGTCTCACCTTTATATTAATTTCTGGTTGATATATGAGTCTGTTCTTGAGCTCTCTATTCTGTTTCATTGATCCATTTGTCCTTGAACCACTATGACACCGTTTTTATTCTATGGCTTTGTAGTATACCTTAATATCTGCCAGGGACTGTTACCCCACTTGCTCTTTTTCAAGATGGGCTTACTATAAAGAAGTTCTGGAGATCTACTGGCCAACACTATGCTTACAGTTTACAATACTGTACAATGAAAAATTTGTTTAAAAGGGTGGATCTCATGTTATGTGTTCTCAATTTTTTAAAAAAGAGATTGGCTTACTATTTGTGGACTTTCATTATTCTGTATAAATTTTAGAGTAAAGGCTATCAAGTGCATCAAAAAATCCATATGGAATTTTTATTTGGATTGAATTGAAATTATAGATAATTTAGGAAGAATTAATATCTTCATCATATTAAGTCATCTCATTCAAAAACATGGACTGTCTCTCCATTTATTCGGATCATCTTCTATGTCCTTTATTTATATTTTAAACTTGTCTCTATAAAGTGTGTACATACTCTTGGATAAATTAATTCCTAGATATGGTGTTTCTTGCAGGAATTCCTATGTATGGACTGATAAAGAAATGATATCAGTATAACAGAGAAGCCTCTGGTTAATGTGGGATTTTCCCAACACATTCATGTCCTGCATACCAGCAACAATGGCTGTATGCAAAGCAGCTAACCAGCTGCCACTGGCCACTCTGGTCAGGACCCCTCACTGTCTTGGTCTGTCATCAGCTTCACGTCCCCAGTGTGTGATAGTCAGCACTTCCCATCTGTAACTGTAACCTAAGCACCACAGATCTGAAGTCCCAGTTTCTTCCCAGCCCGTTGTGTCCACCTTCCCAGTTTAGCAGCTCAAGCAGATCATGTTCTCAGGGAACGCCCCAGGGAAGCAGTTTTCAACTCAGTCCAAGGAAGGACTTTCTGACCCAACTGTCCAAGGGGGTCGTGGCTACCAGGTAGTTACCACCTCACCTCAGGGAAAGGGGCACTCACACAGCCTGGTCAGAGAGATGTCTGCAGTGTCCCAGAAAGCGTGGTCTCTGTGGTCACTTCCAAGTCTGACATCTGGTGGTTCCCAGTCTCCAGGTGCTCTTTCCATCTCCCAGCCAGCCTTACCTTCAGAGATGCACTCCCCTTCTCTGTGCTTTAAGGTACCTACAACCAGGAGGTCCTGGTGTGACATTCAGTCACCACCCACCATCCGGGGTTTCCAAACCGGAGCAGAGAGCTCAGCTGCTGGGAAGGTACAGAGAAGAAGGGAGAAGAAAGGACCTGGCATCCTTGTGACACACCTTTGGGCACAGGTATCATCCAATCCTCAAAGTCTAGCTGGTACTGAGGGAGCCACACATTCTGGCAGAGGGGTACAGCCACACACGCATTCTGAATCTTATTATTTTAGATCCATAAAATAAGTTGGGCAGTTTTTATTCTCTTCCATTGTCTGAAATATATAGTATGAGTTAGGAATCAACTGTTTCTTAAAGTTTGGTAGAATTTACCTGTAAAATGATCTGAGCCTGGGGTTTTAGGTTGGGGAAGTTGTCAAGCGCCATTTCAATGTATTTAATATATATGGTACTATTCTTCTATATTGATGCTACTTTTGCCATTTTATATTTTTCAAAGGAATATATGCATTTCGTTTGCATATAGTTATTCAAAGCAAAGTAAAACCCATAATTCAAAGTAAAGTAAAATCCATAATCAGAGTGCAAACCAAAAAAATCAGCCATGTACATGAAGAGATGTTTAATTATGAGGTTAACAAAATGTCCAGGATGAGCCTCTACAACCAGAGACTAAGAGTTGTAAAGTTGTGTAGTTCAAATTTATCCCAGTTGGCTGCAGTGTGATGCCATCTAGTGGTAATTGTCCAGACTAGCTTAAATAAAGATAATTCTGGAACCGAAGGCTGGCCAAAACTTCTCGATCACTCACAGCAATTCCAGAAATTTCCTTCCCAATGCTGCATATTTGGGCTCAAGGGACTGCTGCTCCTTTCGAGGCCTCTTCAAAGGTTGCCTGCTATTGCTCCACACACCAGCCCTAGACACCCACAATTGCCCAGAAATGATAAAAACTTGAGCCCACAGAAATTTGAAAGTAGAGGCAGGATACATTATCAATCTCAATATATCAAGATCATGTTATCGTAGAATGTTATGGTAATCTTTTTTTTTTTTTTTTACATTCCTGCTGATCTGTATTTACTTGGTCATTTTCTTTCTGTATCATTTCTAATTTTATTTTCTTTTTCTCATCATTTTTTAGAGTCTGTCAATCTCATCTGTCTAGTAAAAAAAAAACTCAGCTTTTGATTTTGTTACTCTATTTTTATTGAAATAAATGGTTTTTAGTAGCATTTAATCCATATAACATCAAACTCATTTTTTTATGGCATACAAGTGGTTTTTAGTATAGTCATGAGAATGTGCAACTATTATCACTAACTCCAGAACATTTTCATTATCCCCAAAATAGTGCTCATACAATTTATTTTATCACTTCCCATTCCTTTCTTCCTCCCAGCTTCTGGAAACCACTGATCTGCTGTCGCCATGGATTAGCTATCCCGGATACTACATATAAATGGAATCATGCAATATGTGGCCTTTTATGTCTGGCTTTTCACTTAGCATAAGGTTCATCCATATTGCAGCATATTTCAGTGCCTCTCCCTTTCTACGATATAATATTTCAATATCATATTTTGTTCATCCATTCATTAGTTGATGGACATTTGAGTTTCCACTTTAGGGTTATTATGAATAAAGCTGTTATGAAATTCATGTACAAGTTTTGTGTGGACATATGTTTTCAGTTCTTCTGAATATACAACTAGGAGTCAAATGGCTGGGTCATGGGGAAAACCATGTTTAATTTCTTGAGGAACTGCCAAACTTTTCCACGGTGGATATACCATTTTACATTCTCATCAGAAAAATAAATAGCAATTTCTCCTCATCCTAATAGATATGAAGAGGCATCTCATTGTGGTTTTGATTTGCCTTTTCCTAATAACTATTGATGTTGAACATCTTTTCATGTGCTTATTGGCATTTGTGTATCTTCTTTGAAGAAATGTCTATTTAAATTCTTTGCCCATTTTTAATTGAGTTATTTATATCTCTATTTTGAGTCATAAGAGTCACTTATCCTGGATACTGGACTTTTATCCACCACCTTTGAACAAGTCCTTTGGCCAAGATTTTACCTGTAAAGTCAGGAAGAAGTAGCATTGAGAGGAGGCAATCTCCTGAGATTGTAATCCATTAACCCTGGGAGTATGAAGGGCAAAGGCCGGAGCAGTAAATTAGGAAGGGTGCAGGTCGGCTTGCATATGTTATCAACTATTTACCATGCCAGGGCTCTGGCATTGTCCTGATTTTACCATCCCAATACCAAATATTTGGGTCTTTGTTAAGATTTCTGAAGTAAATCCCTATTTTTAGTCCATGATCTTGAGGACATTCTTGATCCCTCTATACTTCATCTGTAAAATGGAGATGTTACCCCTTAAGCACTGTCATGAGGATTATATGAAATAATGTATGGAAACACTTGGCTTACAGTTGAAATATTACATCTTTCTCTTGTTTTAATATTTATTCCTACATTCTGCCCTCCAATGTCTTAATCTCTTATATCCTAATTTTTTAAATATAATAAATGTTTTCTTCCCATACTGTAAGTCAATAGTCCCAACCTTTTGGCACCAGAGACTGGTGCTCCTATAAGACTAATGCCTGATGATCTGAGGTGGAGCTGAGGCAGTGATGCTAGTGCTGGGGAGCGGCTGCAAATACAGATGAAGCCGCTCACCTTCTGCTATGTGGCCCAGTTCCTAACAGGCCACATACAAATACCAGTCCATGGCCCAGTACTGGTCTGTGGCCTGTTAGGAACTGGCCCAGTACTATAAATAATGGGGTCCCTTGCTGTAAATTACAAAGACTTTGGCTGGCCTGCTATGGGAAGAGGTACTTTTGCCTACTTAGATATTACACACACACACACACACACACACACACACACACACACACCCCTCCAGCCTTCTAGGATGAGTTTATGTTCTACAAGGTTAAAAACAAGCTCTAAGGTAAAAGCTAGCCTTGTTTTCTAATTACATTTCTGATTATGGTTTGTTGCTTATCATTTGTTCCTCATAGGTGTTACTGAATGGACTTTACCCTGAAGCTTCATTTGTTAAAAAGAACAGTAACATAAAATAATCCTCACTAGAGCACCAAGGAAGATATATTACCCTATTTTTGTCTAGCTATTCAGTAGCAGAAAGTACATATTTTATTAAAAAGATTCAAAAGACTATTGTTTAATAAATTTCACAGGGAAATCTGATTCACGATTTCTTTCTAAAACATAGTGGGAAGAGTAAGTTATGTAGTGGATATTTGAGGAATTGAGGAATCCATTTTTAGTCAGTGTCTGATATTACAGCCAGCCTTCTAAAAAATAATTTCAGTCTTCGCCATGTCAGGACAGTGATAGGAAAGCTATTTGGCCAAAAAAGGATGCTCAATAAGGAAAAATTAGCTTTGCATATAATATCCATAACAAGGAAGAGGTAATTTTAGACAACTAAGAGCCCTGTATCCCAAAGGTAAGGCATTCCCATGGTGATATTTTTAGTTTCTTATGTGGTTTCTCCTTCATGCCTATAGAGGTTCTCATTTTTAATAAATTCTGATTACATTGATGAAGGAAAATATTCATAAAAAATTCCATACTCCAGTTGGAGTTCCTTACATTACTGAATGAATTAACCTTAATCTGAAGAACAGCTTGACATGTACAATGATTTGCAAGAGGCGTTTCACATTCAATCTTAACACCCTTAGATTCTCATCATGGACCTGTTTCATAACTCATTCAAGGCTAAATGACTAAAAAATCCTATGACTCTTTTCCCTACTAATGTAATCTCTAAACTGGTTAAAAATGTAACTTCTGCAAATGAAAATCATCTTTACTGAAATTCAACAATTTCATGGTAATTATCTATCTATATTTAATTTTTGTGTGCTTTCATTTGGATAAAATTTAATTTAATATCATAAAATAAGTTTCTTTTGGGGCACAGCAATTTTCATATTGTTAAGTGAATAACCATTAGGTGTGTGTCTTGGTGTTTCCCAGAATCACCCTTTTTCCTTTTCTTTTTAAGTCAGTACTTTCCTCCTTAGATTGAAGAGTATTTAACACTAAAGAGGCAAAGATATCACCCAGATTTTTAAAATAAGAAATGTCGTTGTTGGGTTTGTGGCCAACTTTAGCCACGAAACCCAACCTCCTATTCACTCATTCACTAACTGAGAGGTTACAAACCAAACCAAGTGTTCTTCTAGAAACCCCATGTTCCAGCAGCTGGGATCCCCTGAAGGCATGTAGACTTCCCAACTTGAGCATGCATCAGAATCACCAGGAAACTTGTTAAAATAGACTGCTGATTCAGTAGATCTGTTCTGGGCCACAGAATTTGCATTTCTAAAAAGTACCTGGATGATGCTGATGCAGCTATTTCCATGATCACAATTTCAGAACCACTGCATAAATCCCAGTGCATTAACCTCTGGAAAGATATCAACTTTTCTCAACACATATCAACTTCAAAGATTAAACAGATTAGAAAAACTGCTAAAACTTTCAAGAACCCGTTTGCAGCTTGCATCAACTCTAGAGATCACAGGTTATGTAATCACTTGCTAAAGTCATTCCTGCTGATTCTCTTGCATTCTGGATTCTGAACCCTGCTCCCTTGCCTCGATTTTCAGAATTTTCCAGTCTCCCTCTGCTTCACTGCTAGACTGTTGTTGTCCTTGTCTCAGTATCACAGAATTATTGTTATATACCTTGTAACTCTGATAACAGCTGATGAAAAAAACAATTTAGAGCATTTCTGAAAGCAGATGAAAACTTCTCACTAAGTCATGATTCCTCTAAAGACCTTTTAAGAGTTCAGAATTAACTACTGATTCATTGAGTCCCTGTACATTTTAAAACATCTCCAAATTCATAGGGAGGGGAAGTATCTGAAATAAGCTTCTACTATTGCAAATACTTTAACAGCTTGTGAACAATTCAGAGAGGCAAAAACATGTCATCAATGAGCTAATAACTGCAGTAGAGATAGCATAAGGTCAGGAGAGGCGATAATGTGTCTGGGACTCACATCCCCCTTATAGTCAGTTTAATTTATTCCTTCTCATTCCAAGCCATTTACAAATGCACTTAAAATATATCTTAGGTTCTGTTAGAGTCCTTGGCATAAAGGAGGTCTACATAAAGAACTGTTACTGTGCTTATGGAGCAAAGTTATGCACTGATTACCTTATGTCTAATACTGTGTGTGAGACAGTTCAGAGAGCGGTCATGGGTAATCGTTATTAGAATGAACAACCAAAAAAAACCTTTCTGAATTATCATCTCACAACTAACACAATGATTTAAGACAATGCCAAAGCATATTAACAACTACAATTAATTTATGGCAAAAGGCAAGGATTTAAAGATACCAGTAAAACCATCCTGTATTAGGAAACATAGGCTCACCTATTTCACTTGTGGAGACAAGTGAATAAAAGACTCAGAGAAGAAAATTCAGTTGTTACAATATCCAAAATGAGGTGGCCATTCTAGCAACTAAGTACATGAAAAACATGTGTCACCCATTCTTACCATTCTCTAGTTTTAGCTCCCTAATTTACACTTGCCTTTTCTGAAGCTCTGAAGCCTCTTCCCTTGTCACATTTGGAGAAAGGGAAACTTCATACTGCAGAGCAATGAAACTGATTTCCACAAGCCAAATAGAACACAGAGTCTTCTTACTTCAAAAGCACACCTTAGGGTTCCTCTCTGGGTCTTCCTTGCCTTAGGCACCAGAGGCCACAGAAAGGCCTTGGTTAGTCCACACACAGACAAGAGTTTCAGGAGCAGCCTCTCCTGCTTCCCAGGCACAATCCTCACCACCTCTTCCCCTCTCATTAGGAAAAGCTCTCATATCACCACTTAACTCGTGTTGACTGATTATACTTTAGGGAAATGAATTCCACTGCTTCATCTCAACCAGGTGTTTACTTTTACGCATTTTTATCACTGATTAGATTCAAATGTCTTCTCCCCTTACAAGTATTTTTGCCATCAGCAAGTAGATGGAGGGCAAATTTGTAGGGAGCACTTAAGAACCACTTTCCGGAAATGGAGAGCATATGGCAGGTGAGAGGCATGAGCCAGAGGAAAGTGGCACCCCATAAACATAGCCTCAGGCACTGGAGCCCTTCTTTCCCCAACGTGAATGTCCCGACTTTCTGTGCAGTCTCAGCCTGAAAGCAGACAGCACTCCTTTTCTTTTCCCATTTCTTATCCCCACACACCCCAGCACCAATTACCCAGAGCTAGGCTTCTGGGCCTGACTGGCCAAGTGGGGGTGTTTCTGAATGAGTAGCCCTAGTATTTCCCAGGCTTCCTCGCTCATTTTTTCACACTTGGCAGAGAGTGGCAGTTCACTCTATCAATGGCTTTCATTGCTCACGCAAATGTCCAGTGATTCCCCTAAATGAGGGACTTCTGGTAAACAAAACTGAAAAACACAGCTTAGGTTTGAGGCCACAGAAGGGCCTTTTACCTCAGCCTGCTGTGTCTGGGAAGTCGGGGTGTTGCAGAAGAGATTATGACCTAAAATTCAGGATATATCAAGACAAAAGAGATTCTTAAAAGGGAGTGTGGATGAACTACCAGAGACAGCCATCTTTAATAGAGGACCATGACTGGGACCTGATATTTAGGTGGATCAGATGCAGTAGTTTTGCATTACAGCATGCACACCTATGAGGGGACTAATTTTACCATGAAAATGATAAAAAATGCACAAAAGTAAAGAGAATAGTATAATCGACTCATATTACTTCAATCCGACCTAATTCAGTGTGCTTTCTATAACATAAGGACATTTTCCTACATAACCACACCATTGCTACCCTTAATAAAATCCCTTAATATCATCTAACATCCAGTTTATATTCAATCCTGAATTGGAAAGAAATGTTTTTATTTTGAATGGATAACAGGAAAACTGATAAAGCTGAAAAATTGATTATAGTAATGCTGATTATAGATGCTGAGCAACTATCAAAAAGAAACAAAACTTACATAGGGTTTGTTTAGTTGTATTAAAATAACACTAATTAAAACAATTTATTCAATTGCTTGACATTTATCCCCAACGACCACAGATCATAATAACAATTATGCATGTCATTAAATGTGCACTGGATTACAGCCACAATCAAATAAAATGTACATGAGTATAGAGAAATCTGCTTGCAACCTTAAAAGAAAATTGTTTACTTCCAAAGAAAATGAATTGACCTAGATAATTTGTGTTCAGACCCAGGAAAATAGAGTTGATATTGAGAGTATAAAAAAAATTGGACTTCATCCAACCCCTGACAATCTTCTCTCATTACCTTTGCAATGACATATTGTGCTCTTAGCAAGGTGAGAAAAATGCTGATGCGAAACTTCAGCACAATTACAGAAAATGCAATTGTTCTGGGATCTCTGAGAAGAAAATCTTTTCATAGGAAAATCTTAGAATCCGAAGGACTAGCTTTGCCCACTGAAGCTGTTTAATAACTCCTCTTCCTCCTTTTCCTATTCCCTAAGCCCACCTCAATTTGCAAGTGGAGGGTTCAGAAAACTGACCTTTAGAAAATTACTTATTTTGACTCAGTTTGTCATTTGGGAAGCACAGAAGGCTTTCTGCAATGTTATTGTACTATCTTCACAGCAAATATGCACAGTCTCCTTTCTAAATGTAAAAGTAAAAAGGATGTACTCGATTCAAAGGAAAAAGAACTAAACGAAAGGCAAGGAAGAGCTCAATACAACTAAGCCTCCTTCCACTCTGGTAGGTGGTATTTGCCATTAAGGCAGCCCCAGACTTTTGTTCTCATCCTCTGCAGGCCTTCTGGACACTTGGTTCTTTGGACACAAAATCTACTGAACTCACGGACCCCAACCTGCCCCAATGGGATCAACAAGAATGACTTAGAATCTTGAGAAAATAAACCTCTGAAATATTGACCTCATTAGTGGGGTTGTAAGCATAACTGGGCAGCTTTTGTTAAGTTCATATTAGCCTTCTACAAAAAAGGGAAGAAAGGAGAATGACAAGTAGGGAGGGTGCTTAGAAATGAACTCTGAAACCAAAGCACTGGTGAGCTTTTTAAATATTTTAAGTCTGACAGCCCAGCTTACCCAAACCATGCAGCTATAAAGGGAATATAATTATACTTAACAGAAGCCACCTGCATTTTGAAGTTGCCCTAAATTTAAAGCTTCTGGGAGACTTAATTAAATTTAATGAAAACCATAACTGCTAAACAAAGATGTATTGTAGCTCCCACTTAGTTATTCCTGAGGAAATTAAGTAGCAATCAGGAAGACCAACCTCAGCTTTCACATTTATACTTTTAGATATTAGCACCCAAAGTCTATAAATAAGTTAATGTGCTCTCTTCCTTTCATTAGCTAATAACATCATCAAACTACTCACCTGTTCCTGTAGGAAGAAGAAAAAAACAGAACTAGAAGGAGGAAAAAAAGAATGAAGTACAGAAAAGTTATACTGAGTGTGAAATAGGGTATTATCCTAACTGGCTTCACATCCCTTCCTTCCCCCTCACCTCCCCACCCCTCACCTCCCCACCCTACCCCCACTCCCAGTAGCATTTCTTTTGTCTTTAAAGGAATTGTGTTATTTGCTATTGAAGTACAAGTACCTGGTTAATTTAGATCAGGATAGATGGGTGTAAATCATAGCACCAGAATGCACATCCTGTTAGGTTCCCATGGTGATCTTACTTAACCTAAACTATATATAGGTAAAATAATGGTGATATTTTTAATGGATTTTAGCAACACACTTGTAGAGATACAGTGAAAACTTACACCAAGCAGAAACTTTTCTCTAGGATAGGACTGGGAAGAGATGAGAAGAGCAACCAAACATTCTAAGACGGGGCACTCAAATATTCATGTGCATCAGAATCCCTCGGAGAGCTTGTTAAAACACAGATTGCTGGATGCTACCCCCAGAGATTCAGATTCAGTAGGTCTGGGGTGGGGTCTCAAAACTTGTTGCCTCTCTAGCAAATTCCTAGGAGATGCTGATACTTCTGGTCCAGGGATCGTATTGTTGAGAACCATATTTTGAGAACATAGTATCTCAGACGTTTAGAAAGCTGAGGCGTTATTTAAGACATGGTAAGGTACGAGGTGAATCCAATCCAAAAGCAGAACTCAGTGTTGAGAAAACTAAGCCACCAATGATAAGAGGTCAGTGGATAATGGCTGAGTCCCAGGAACCAGCCTCATAAAGGCAGGCTCATCATTGTCAGCTGAGGAATAAAGTCTCACCCTGGGAAAAGTGAACAGAGTCAATGGGGTACTACAGCCAAAATACACCTGCCGGAATAACATCAGGATCTCGGTCCTCAAGGGAACCAGCCAATATGTTGTAGATGGTTCCTGGGGGCTGAGGAATGAATCTGGAACAGACAGATTCAGAGAAGGGAACTTGGGAGAATCTTCTACCCACAAGAAAGATCTGTCTGCAGGTAGAAAAGCACGTGTTCCCTCTTCGGGCATCAAATCTTTGACAACCAGAACCCACCCCTCACTCCCAACAGAGGCACGCTCTTGTCCACAGGTGCTCCAAGTCTCGACAGTTCATGTATAATTAAGCAGAGCATCTGAATCACAGAACTCTATACTCATCTGCCTATGCTTAGAGCATTGTCTGCACCAATTTAATGAATCATAGAACACAGAACCATAAGGTGGTGTTATTAAAACTTTCATATTCATTTTCATTTAGCTCTTAAAACAACCCCATTGAGATGTGCCAAAGAACATCCGTGAGAAGGGATTCTCAGGCATCACACAAATGGCCCTCGAGACCTACCACTGTGTGAAGTTTAGGCCAGCTTCCTGATTCCAAGACAGGCCTGTTGACTTCAAGTCCAATCCTGATCCCATTAGACCACATTCCCTTCCTTTTAAAAAGGATTTGAACCAACTCTACAGAACAGGAGAAACTTAATCTCCCCTGCTTCATTAAGCAAAAACCAAAATCAACAGGTCATTCCAGGAAACATATTTCATCATCCCATGGAATTTTCTAAAACTTAGCACAGACAATTTTCCTAAGGAAGTCTCTTCCTGCCTTGGTTAAAACGGAGCTCTCCATCACTAGAGATAATTGAGGAACCACTTGCCAGGTACATTAAAAAAGGAATTCATGCATCCAGTGGGATGGATATTGACCGATGCTATTGATTCTAAATTCTCTTAATTTCTCTATTACGCTACACTTTAAAAACAGACAACACCCTATTATTCAATAATTTTTATGTGTAAAATGTTTCTGTGGGCACTGTAATTTCAAGACAATGAAAACTCAGTATTTTTATAGCAACAGTAAACATAAATGGCAATGTGTTTTTTCATATTTGCCAGTTAGTTCATTTTTGACAAGTACCCAGTAAGATGTTTCTTACCAGAATCCATGAGTTTGGAATTCCAAAACTAGAACAATACTAGTACCTGACAATGCCAAGTGTGTGTATTTCTTACTCGAAGGTATCTTGACCATCTGAAAGTGTTTTTTTTTAATCTTCGATGCATTCTTTCTCCTTTTCTTTCTATTGCTCACACTGTAAACTTTAAAAATAAACATCCTTAAGTATCAACTCTGTTTATTATAAAACCTTGCAAATGGAATCATTATATAAAAAAATTTTAATGGAATCATTATAAAAAATTCTGCTTGTTAAACCCAAGTAAAAGTATAGGTACATTACTATTTTAAGTGGAAAATCCATCAAGGCAACATGCCACAGACTTAGGACTTGAGTGAGCTATGTTGGACTCCTGGCGCCACAACATCCTAACTCTGTAACTTTGGGTAAGTTTCTCCTTTGGAAAAAATAATGAAGAGTGCACATAACTCACAGGAATAAAACACAATAATGTAGGTGGGGCACTAGCATAATGGATAAGGCAGCAGCATTTTATAGGAACTAAACACAGATTGTCTGTATCCAAAACCCCAATCTACCACTTAATAGTAGAATGATTTCGAGCAAGTTATTTAACCTCCGCAAACCTGTAACCTCATCTTTATAAGGAGGTTAGTGATATCTACCTCATAAGCTTGTTGTGACGATTAACTGGGATTATACTTGTAAAGCCCCTGGCACAAGATGCTACTGGTGGTGGGCACTGGGACACTAGCTCCCTTTCCTGACATCCTTTTCCCAAGTTATCTCTCAGTCTCCCTACTCACTTCTCCCTACTTTGCCATCCTACTTTGCCCAGAAAGAAAAAATACATGTAAGCTAGAGGCAGAATTTCTCTTAGGGAGAGAAACCTTTTTATTTATTCATATACACAAAACCCTCATTAGCTGTGAATAGAAGCCCTCCAATAGCTGGTTGAGAAACAGCTAAATTGTTATGCATAATAAAGTAGAAAGAGTTTGGGAGGTGAGGAGGGCAGATTTCAGAGGAATCAGCCTGTTTGGAACTTTTCAACAGTGTCAGTGGCCAAACCACTTCAAAGAACCAGAGTATCTAGTATATTCCACAAGTAGCTTATGGGGCTAAGTCTGTGATGTAAGCCCTCTATGTTAATCTTAACATTTCAGTAATGGTATACACTTGGATGTATCGTTTGGAGGGAAATATCAATAAAAATGAAAGCTGTTCCACATTTAGATTCAATGCATGATAAGTAGCTGAATAAGGTGACATGAGACTAACGATTCAAAAAAATCCGGAAATCATATCAAAAGGTGATTAGAAAGCTATCAAAAGGCTCACAAGAATCCTTGAAAATGTTGGTGGGGACATTGGATTTCTTACTGTAAGTAGATAGGAACTCTTCTGATTAACTATCATGAGAGGTAATAAGTAGAGCTTGAAATCTTGAGCACCCACCACCTTTACCCCACCAAGACTGCTGACCAGTTTCTCCCTTTTCATCACTGGCTTTTCATTGGACATCTATATACAATATAACTCTTACTTGATAAAGTGAAAGACTTGATTTCAAAGTAAGGTTGGAATTTTAATGTTCGTAGTCTCCTAAAATCTTGAAACTAAAATACCTTCTGGTGATGACCTAGTCCAAGCTCTAATAGCTAGGAAACTAGCATAGAAAATGACTTGTCTAGTTCTCATGGCAAGTTATCAGCAGCAAATGGACTTGAGTTTTCAGCCAAGGGCAACCATTCCCTTCCTTTTCATTAGGCTAGCTGTTTCAAGTCAAAAAGGGAATAAAAAATAAGCCTGAGTATGTAAGGTGGCTAACAAAAGTAGGGAGCTATTACTAGCTGCCTGCATACATTCCTGAGTTGAGATGTTAATCTATTTCATGAATGAAGAATCTCTTTATTTTAAGTATGCCAATCAACGTCAATGCATATAACTTTCTAATGTATCCTTAGAATAAAATATCATGATGAAACTCATTGACATATAAAAGTAAAATTAAATGTAAAGAGAGTCCAGTTTGATTATCAGAACTTCTAAGGTTTTCCTTTACTTTCCTATGGCTTGAACTGACTTTCATGTGAGTTGAATTAAAGCGAACAGTTTAGAAGATCCAGTGCCTTTACAAAAGATACGAGACTGGATCATTTTTGTTGTAGCCTAATTATTGAATAAGTGATTAAACTAATTCTCACTAAATTCATGAAATGAAAATCAACTAAACATTCTAATTAACTTGGAGAATTTTTTTAAATGGCTGAATGATAGTCATAGTTCTACAGAAATTTAATGTTTATAAAGTAATAATTTCACTTTTAATATATACAAAGATAAAAATAAAAAGCTCATTCAACAGGTGGCAATGAAACTCCAAGAAGTTAACAGACCATACTTAGGCCTAGGCCTCTACGTATTATTTTTTTATAACAGTTATAGTATAAGCCTAATTAAATTCAAGAGACAATTTGACTTTGTCAACTATAAGATTTTATCAGAACAATACAAATCATATTGATTTGGATATTGGAGGAAGGATGGATGTCCAGAGCAGATGAGTCTCTGAGGTGTTGTAAAAAGGTAAGTGGGGTTGGAATTTTAACATGTAAAGAAAGGAGCTTTAAGGGTATAAGGTAGGGGTACATTTTCAACTCTGCAAAGAGAGTCAGAATTAAAAAACGTCAGACAAAGAAGCTTCTCTGGTCCAAGCAGTTATACAATACCCAGCCTTCTCCTATTTCACCTTTAATTAGAGAATTTTGTATAATTCCAAAGTTACAGACTAAAAATACTTTAATTAAGGAGTCCACTTTAAGGTAAATCATATTATCCTTAAAGGATAAGGATGGAACATGTTTAGAGTTACTGCTTAGGATGCACAGTGGACTAAACACAAGCTATGAGTTTGAGACCTTGTTTCTTGGTCTGACTCATACCTGTTCCAGTACAACCTGGGACAACTTATTAACTTCTTGGAGTTTCATTGCCACCTGCTGAATGAGGTTTTTGTTTTTTGTTTTGTTTTTTGTTTTTGTTTTAATTGTCCACTCTAAAGAATAGAACTGACAATTCACATGTGGGGAAATACTCATTTCTTAAACATAGAAAAATGTTAATTCTCTAATTAAAAAATAGCAACTTGAAAACCAAGCTCATGGATACAGAAAATAGATTGGTGATTGCTAGAGGTTGAGGATTGGGGGGTTCAAGAAATAGATAAACTTTTTATTTTAGGTTAAACTGAATAAAATTTTTTAAATGCAATTTAAATCAAACTTCAGAAACCATGAATAGATTTGCAAGAATTTCTTTAAATGACAGTAATCCTCAAGAAGTAACAATAAAAATGGATTCACTCAATTCAATGCAATAAGCTGCTTGGTCAGGCATTCTCTCTTCCTTATTCACATCTGTATCTCCAATACCCAGATCCCCAGTTAAAATCTTGGACACAGAGTCTTGGGAGACATTTCTTATCTGTTGTCACAATTTGATGCTGGGGGGACTAGCGGTGTCCTATGTGACTTCCTGGGCAGAGGACTCTTAGAAGCGTGTGCCTGATTTCCTCAGGAATTTCACTCCATACAGCCTCTTCCCTTTTCTGATTTTGCTTGGTATTGTTTTGCTGTAATAAATCATAGTCACGGTATGACTACATGCTGAGTCCTGTTAGTCCTCCTGACAAACCACAAAACTGGGGGAAGTCTTGAGGATCCCCGACACACTACCCTTGGCTACATGTATGGGCCCTGGTACATGTAGCTAAGGATAGTGATACGCAGGCCAATCAGCGTATCCAACATGTCTGGCTGTAGTGATGGGTTCAGGGATTGGCTTATATCCCAAACACAACTAGTGAGATCAGATGGGGCCTTCACTGGGGCTTCAAAGAGAATCCAGTCCTCTCACTTCTACTGGTTGATTTGGGAAGGGACTGTGAGGCTGCATATGTTGGCTGCCTTCTTGTGACCACAACAGAAATAACCTGGAGTTGCCAGGGCAGTATCCACAGGGAGCTGGTGGATAGAGTGGGCTCCAAGATGGCAAGGAATTAGGCATAGATAATAATAAATTGCTTGACCAAGCCCCTTCAAAGCTAGTCCTACCGTTCTAGATTTTTTTTTTCGGTTATATGTATAAGTTTTGTTATGCCAATTTAAACTGGTTTTATTACTTGAAAGAATCCCAACTGATGAAACCTTGAATCATGCTAAAGAGTCTGACAATAAGATGACCAAATAGAAATCATCACAAGTTTCTCAGTTGGGAAGTCACATGTTCAGAAGGCCCCTCTGGTGGGTGGTGAAGGTGAGTGGTGAAAAGACTGGAGATCAGTTGGAAAGCCATCAAAATGAGTTACGAAGTATGAGGGCATATTTGGGTACTGGTAGCAGAGAGTGAAATCCTTAAGTATTCAGGGAAAAAAAAAGTGACAAAAGGTGAAGGATTAAATGCGGGGTGTGAGGAAGAGAAAAGTCAAAGATGACTCTGGTTTCTTAGATTAGGTAATAGGTAATATTCTTAACTAAGACAAAAACAGGAATGGACTCAGCTTTAGGAGTGGATAGTAAGATCACGTTTACTTTGGACATGCATCTGCAGTAATTATAAGACAAGAAGAGTTCAAAACTGACAAGAGTCATTAAATGACAAGAGTTCATTTGGAACTGTGGAATTATGGAAAGATGAGAGCCAAAGAAGATACAGATTGGGATGATGTCTGTAAGGATATGAAAACAAATTAAATCACCTAGGAAAAAAATGTCTACCAAAAAAGAAAAAGCTTAAATCTCAATCATAAATCCTCAAAAGATAGAGAAAAATTACAAAGGAGACAAGTATAGGCCAGAGATTAACCCATAAATTCATTAAGAAGTTAATATATTTCTCACTGGAGGATAAAAGGGGAGTGAAGAATTATGGAGGATGGTGCATTCAACAATATTAGATATTATAAAAAGGCTAAGGAGCATAGGACTAACAAAGTAGCTGCTAAACCTGACTACTGGTAGCTATCTGACCTTTAAAACTGAAAAAGATGGATTAGTAAGGTAATTATAATATCACTTTAACATGTTTTAAGCATCTAAACTATATATTCAACACATTCATTAATGTATGGTGGCATTTGACTAATTTTGATATGCTATTTCTATTTGGAAGGACACTATCCTTTTTCAAGCTCAACAGAAACAGTAATAATTATAAAAGAACAATATTAAAAAACTGCCACTTTTTTCATTCATTGGCATAACAATGGATCATTCTGAATTAAAGTTAATTGTATGATATCAAACAACCTTCATGAGAGTAAGGCATAATTGCCAGATAGTAACTTTTCTTCTGTACCCTTCTACATATCCTGCTCATTCATTAAATCAATAATAATATATTGAGGTCCTATACTATGTTCTAGGACTCTGTAAAACATTACAGTTCTAAATTTCTGAGAACTTTTCCCTTGATCTCTAAAATATAGTTCCCTAAATCTTGTTTCCTGAAGCAAAATACTATGCTGCACTCCCAGAAGCCCTAGTCTGGACTGAAGACATATTCCCCGAGCTGCTAAGATGACCACCATTTGACTATAAGGACACTCCAGGAACTGCCTGCTGCTTTGCCAAAGTCATGGCCCCTTTACTGGGCAGGCCATAATCAATGATTAGCTCAGAACAATTCTGAAAAGGCATTTCAGCTTCAGAGCTCCCCAAAGGATCCACTGAGGCCTTGTGGTAGTTGAGCCACAGCCTAACTTCTCCCTCTGCTTAGCCCTGCTTTCTTAACTTACTGCCACCCACCTGCCCATCCCCCTCCCCTCTGTATTTTGATCTCAAGAACACTTCTAAATAAATTTCCTGCCCATAAATCTCCACCTCAAAGTCTGCTTCCCAGGGAAATCGGCCTGGAACACCCACCTATATTCTCCTCAGTTGTGCTCCATGACTGACCTGAGTATTCCAGTTGCTGGTCACCTCTGTAACCAATTCATCAAAAGAGCATTTCCTCAGCATAAATCATCTGAGCTAAATGTTAGGGAAAACAGTGATACAACACTACTTGCTAGTGACTACCTTGTGATTTACAATTACTGATTAAGGAAGAAAGCTATATATTTGGTAGACTTACAAGCATTATATGAAAGTAAAGAATTTCTAGAAAAACGATAAGAAGGAAAACTATTTGAGAACACAAAGACTTTTCTCTTGCCTTAAAGCAGAAAACTATTAGAGCAATGTACAAAAAGCAAGTACATATACAGAAAGTCAAATTAAAACTTGGAGTATCAATTAGAGAAAACAACAAAACAAAATATAGATGGCATCAAAGTGGCTTTTATTCATTTAATTTTCCTTTCAACTGATAAATGCTATCACAATTCTAAAGAGACTAGACTTGGGTGGAAATTTTTTATTATGAAGATAAGATCTAAGAAGGATAATTATAAGCCAGCTTAGTTCCTTGTAAAAATAATGATAACATGAAAATTTAGTAGAAAATGAAAAATCTGAAAAGTTATCTGAAATCTGAAAATGTTAAGCAATTTCTCCTGCATCTTCGTTTTGATCACTTCCACTGAATCACTATGGCATATTTAAGTAAAAACAGTGTTTTTCTATTTTTATTAATAATGGCGCACATCCTTCAAAGCTTAGCATAGTCTTTAAAAATCGACTGAAGCTTCAGGCTCAGCATGATGTTCCCTTTGGCCTTCAGTCTGCCATTAAAGAATGCCTGGAAAGGAGAGAGGGAAAAAGAGTACAATCTTTATCATGTTACATTTTTTAAAAGATCACTGTTCAGACTGAATATAATTGAGTTAATAGTTCTAGACAACAAAGCCAACTTTTATCTAGCAATGATAGTTTAATGATTACAGATATCATATTTTTTATATCTAAGAAAAATAAAGACTCCTTGTGTATTTTAGAAAACCACAGAAAAACTTACCTGAATTGACAAATCTGGGGGCTCTGCTTTAACCTATGCTTCTGGCTTTAGTCTGTATTCTTAAACATGAATTTGAGACTATATGAATAAAAAGTTTACTGTATCCTTAATAAAAATATTAAATTCAGGACTTTTAAAAGCAGATAAAAAATATTTATTACATCTTCATGAAATAGAAAGCTATATGATGACAAAAGAAGATAGTGTAACAAAGTAGTGAATGGACCCCGGGCTACAGCATTAGAATGACTGGGTTAAAATCTAGTCTCTACCACTTACTAGCCTGCTGAGCTTGGGCAAATCACATAACCTCTTGGAGCTCCAGCTTCCTCATCTATTAAGGGCATGACAACAGTACCTAAATAACACAGCTTTGTTGTAAGTTTAATGAAATAGTGTGTAAAGTGCATAGCTTATTTATTGTTTGGCATGAGGTACAGATTAGAAAACTCATTATTACCAAGCAAAAAGCTGTCACATTAAAACACTAAGAGCTCCTGAACCACCTCTGTATCTGACCTGACAACAGAAACTTATGCAAGTTGCTTAAGTTCTCTCTCAGTGTCAAGTTCCCTATCAGTAAAAGAAAAAAAAAAATCAGTTTTTTATAGCTTATTGAGAAAATAATGAGGAATATGAAGTAAAAAAGAAGTCTCTAGATTATGAGCTAGACTGAAAAATAGTACTATCCCTATGGCTATGCCACCCTGAACAAGCCCGATCCTGTCTGATCTTGGAAGCTAAGCAGGGTCGGGCCTGGTTAGTACTGGGATGGGAGATCACCTAGGAAGACCAGGTGCTGTAGATGTAAAAAATAAAAAATAAGGATTGTAAACTGACAAGGTCCTTGCAATCTGTGAGGTCAACCAAGGGTTGCCTTGCCTAAAAAAAAAAGAAAAATGGTACTATTCATGTATACTTAACATTAGAAAGCAGCCCTACAAATATAATTTCACTTAAGAGGCACAGCTATCAACTATTAACAGTAATTCTTACCCACAGTTGACAGATGAGAAAACTGAAGTTCAGAGATCTTAAATAATCTGTTCAAGGCCACAGAGCCAGCAAGAAGAAAGGCCTGTTCTTGAACTCAGGTGCTCTTTGCTCAACAATATCTACTGTTTATCAACTAGAAGCAACTTAATCTCAAAAGTAAATCCTCATCAGCTGGATGAAAAGCAAAAACTATTTAAATGTTCTGTCCCAGAAACAGTAAGGGAGAATTCATTCAATCAGAATCAAAAGTGCTAGGGATTCAAATCGGAGCTTTTCAAACTGGAATTTCAAAACAAAGACTGCTTTCACTGTGCAGTTATGGAAACCATAGTCTGTGACTCCTGCAGAGGAGGACCCAGTACTTAGACCTGCTTGTCAGGTACTAAAGTCTCAAAGGAACATGCAATCTAAAATAAGAATTACTAATTCCTTAAAATAAATAAATCAACATTTGATGTTGTAGTTAAGTGGAAGAATTTTTACATAAATCTTTGTTCTTCATTTTCTTAGAATAGATTCCTAGAAGAAGAATTACTAAATCATAACATTTCTTAAATAAGGTCTTGACCATACTTCCATACCGTCATAGTTTTCAAACTGTACAGCATGGCATACCGGAGTACCACAACAAACCCACAGGAACACTAAGAAATATTAAAAGTTTTGAGGGAAGTACTGTGACACTGTTCAAATATGACATGAAAACTACTCTTGTTTGGCTCTAACTACTTAATAAACTGCACCCTTAGGTACTTCTTTTGGCTTAGGAGTACTACTCTGAAGAAAAAGTACCGAGACCATAAAGAAAGACAGGTCGGTGAATCTCTGTCAAGTGCTTTCCAGAGAGACTATACCAAACTAATATTCTTTCCACCTACATGCAAATTCTCCTATCCCAATCTTAACAATACTATTTTCTTAATTTTTAAAAATTTGAGGCAAAAATTTACGCTTTAATTTGCATTTTTTAGATAATGGGGAAATGGTTTTTCTTGTATTTGTTAGTCATTTCTATTTCTTTCATTAATTATTGGTTCACATCTTTTGCCCATTTTTTCTATTTCAGTCTTAGTGCCTTCCAGAATTATTTATAGGTTATTGATACCAATATACTATATATCACCATCTTCTTAATTTTTCCCCCCAGGTTTATGGGACTGTCTTATGGAGTCAGACATTCAGAAGTTTTTAATTTCTACACAGCCTGAATTACTGCTATTGAGCTTATGTTCCTTATTTCAATCCTTGCTCTAATCAACAGTATACTAGGCAATATTCTAGGCTAGGATATAGACATCTCTCCCTGTTCTCATAGAGCTAATGGAGTAGGGGAGTCAAAAATAACATGTAAACCAGTAATTGAAGCCTATTATAAATGTTATGAAAAGAAAACACAATGCTATTAGAGAGTATGACAGGAAGAAACTACTTTGGATAAAGCTAGCCATGCAAAAAGCTAGGGGTGGAAATTCCAGAAAAGGCAAATACATAAACATTAAAGGAGTAAAAGCTGATGGGAAGGAACTAGGGGAAACACAATGTAAATGGAATTAGCATTATAAGTGATGAGGCAAGCAACGTGAGATGAAGCTGGAAAGAGAGCAAGTTTGGATTTTATCCAAGTTCAAAAGGAAATCTTGGAGGTTTTTATCAGGTAGAATGACCTATCGTCTGATTTACATTTTTAAAAGTTTTTAAAAGATTACTCTGGCTGCTGTGTCGAGAGACGATTGGTGGAGAAGGAAGACTAGAAGCAGTAAGACCAGTCAGGAAGCTGCTAATAGTAAGCCAGGTGAGAGATGATGGAGACTTGGGTCATGGTGATATCCCTAGTGATGAAGAGAAGAAGATAAATTCAAGATATATTTTGGAGAAAGATCAGGCAGAAATCCTGATGGAAAAGATACAGAGGTATAGAAGGAAGCCAAGACAATTCTTACATTATTGAGGATATTAATTTGGGCAGATAGATGACAGTACCAGAGAGCTGGTTATATAACTATGGAACTCAGAGAAGACAACTAAGACATTTAAATTTTATGAGTTGCCAACATGTAGATGGCTTTAAATACCATAGCATGGATGAACTCATTTAAGGGAAGTGTTATTTAGGGAAGAACCCTGAAATGAGCTCTGAGACACCAATATTTAATGGTGGGGTTAGAAGACGACACCAAAGGAGATCATGAATAGCCAAAGGTGGAGAAAGCAAAACAGGAGAACATGGTGTCATGAAAGCCAAAGGATGAAACTGTTTCAAGAAGTTGGTGGCTACCTGAGTTGAATGCTACTGAAAGGCTGAGTAAGACATAGACAGAGAAATAGTCCTTGGATTTAGCAAAATAGTCATCAGTGACTTTATCAGTGGAGGACTGAATCATTGGAGTGATAGATGTAGAAGTCAGGTAAGAGAGGGCAGAAGAGTAAAGTGAAAACAGAATGTTTAAGGCTGTGCTGCCTAATAAAGTAGCCACTAGCACATGTGGCTACTGGACACTCGAAATATAATTAGTCCTGGCTGAGATGTACTTTAAGTATAAAATATATACTGGATTTTAAAGACTTAGTATTTAAAAAAAGGATAAAAAATATTCTATTAATATTTTTAATATTGATTACATGTTGAAATATTTCAAAGTTCTGCACTAAATAAAATATAGCTGGCCCTTGAACAACAAAGGTTTGAACTGCTTGGGTCCACTTTTACGTAGCTTTTTTTGATAAATATACAGTCAGCCCTTGGCCTCCATGGATATGACACCAGACGATACAGAGGGCTGGCTATATATTTATAGTGATGATAAATAGTATTTATGTTGGGGAGATGGTAACAGAACCAAATGAGTTTAGAAAACCCCTGATATTAATTAGCATTTCCCTTAAGAATTATCATTAAGAATAATAAATACCTAGGTTTTCATCAAGTTTTTACTTCTGCTTTTCTTTTTTACACTTTATTCTATTCTGTATTGACTTAGGTATCTGGAATGATATAAAGCGTACCATTTCCTAAGCAACTGCTTAGTATCATTTACTGAATAATCTATTCATCTCCAAAGGTCTGGTATTCCTGGCAATTATGAAAATGTTTATTTAATCCTACATTTAATCTTTATATATAGACATCTCAAATATAACATATTTAAAAAGGAACTTTTAATTACCCAGTCTCTGCCCCAAAGTCAATTTTCCACTGAGCAGCCAAAATGACCTTTAAAAATTAGATGCTGTTGGCTCAATGACTTTCTATCATACACAAGATCTGATCTACGAGGCCCTATTCCATCTAGCCCTTGCCTACCTCTCCCATCTCACCTCCCACCACTTTCCCCACTACTCATTTTATTAGCTTTACTGGCCTCACACTTAATACTTCAATAAGCCAAGCACCTCCTGCCTCAAGCTTTTGCACTAGCTACTTCTTTAGCCTTAAGGCTCCCTCCCTCCCTTTGCTCAGGTCTCTATTAGGCCTTTTCAGACAACCCTATCTAAAAAAGTTCCTCTGTCCCATCATACTCTAATCCAGGGGTTGGCCAGTTACAGCCTACGGGCTAAAACTAATCAGCTATCTGTTTTTGTAATAAAGTTTTACTGGAACACAGCTCCATCCATTTGTTTATATATATTTCTATGGCTATTTTAACTCTACAATGGCAGAACTGAGTAGCTATAACAGACACCATCTGACCCACAAAACCTAAAATATTTACAATGTGATCCTTTACAGAAACTTTGCCAACCACTACTCTAATACCCCAATTTATTTTTCTTCATACTTGAAATCATATTTCTTTTCCATTTACCTCGAGAACTAAGTTCCACACAGTAGAGACACTGTCTTGTTCAGCTATACCCAGAACCCAAATAAGTGTAGGTACTAAATAAACTCCTGGGAAAGAAATAACTGAGGGATCACTCAGTACCAAATACTATACTAAGCTCTTCATATATATCACTGGGTTTAGTTATCAAACAATCCTTTGGGATTATTATAATTATTCATGTTAACAGTGAGAAAATTGAGGTTTAGAGTGTAAGTGGCAGGGTTAAGATTTGACCTTGATTTATCTGATGACAAAGAAAGTATTTTTTAACACTGCACTACTTTATAGTTCTTTTTAGTCTTTCTATCTAGAAAAACTAAACATTTTCCTTTTATTCGAATTGCTCTATTCCTTGTAAACTTGCATAGTTTTCTTCAAATAAGCATTGTAATTTTCTTATTAGGGTAGTCATTGGTATTTTTTAGTTTAAGTTGTGATTATAAACAAATTTTTTTAAATTATGTCTTCTAGTTGGTTTTGTTACTATGTGAAAGCTACTTTTTAATAATTATTGTGCATTCAACCACTTGTTTGAACTCCTCTATTCTAAGAATCAATCGGTTGATGCCTTTGGGATTTTTAACTACATAATCATAATTTGGAAATATGCTACAGCAGTTACTTTAATTTTGTGTTTTTGGACTGGCCAAAAGTTTCAGAACAATATTAATTCATAATGGTCAGAGAAGAAACTCTTGTCTTAATCATGGCTTTCCACTGAAATGTCTCTAAATGTTTCATCTTCAGTAAGACACTGGCTATTATGTTCTATCCTTCTATTTACAGTTTTCCATGATAATTAAGACGAATTCTTAATCTTATATATCAGGAATGAATGTCTAATTTTTCAAAATACTTACTAATATATGGCTTTTTATCTTTGATCTAATGACACAATATACTAAAAGGTCTAGATGTGGGTTTTATACTGTTAATATGCTGAAGAATTTCACCCAAAATTCAGTTGAAAAAGTATCAGTTGAAACTTTATTAGAAAAATATATCATCTGTCAACCCAGACACTGGTAACTATGTCTTCTTCAGAGTTATAAGAAATCTGTCTTATAAATCAGAATTTGAGAGTCAGCTAAAAACTGTAATTGTTAAATATGAAGCAACAACGATGAAAAAATGAGCATTTTAAGACCAGTACCTTCTGAGGATCAAGTTTGCCCAAGACTACATCCATGAAATCTTCATCTGAAAGTATGATTGTTACATCAGCAGAGCCTTCTGCAGGGCCTTGATATACTTTTCCAGTACCATTTTTTAGGTCAATAGCTAGAAAAAATAGGAAAAAAAAAAAAGTGTCATTTTTTCTTTATAATGAGTAAAACAAACCAACTGAAATGCAGACATTTTGATAATTTTCAAATTAATGTGCTGTTTTTTCTACATTACATATTACCTGTCAATTACAAAAAAAAAATTTTAATCCTTTATTTTTCAAGATGTCCTTTTTAGAAAGTTCTTCAAAAACAGTCAAATCAATATTTTTCTTCATTGAAGTTTACACAGCATAAATATTTTATTTTATTATTTTATTTCATTTTTACTCTCTTTATATCCTCCCTTCCACACACACTTCTACTCCTGACCTATGGAGGTTGCCGTTTCCCCTTAAGAACTAGATTTCTGAAGGCCGGGAGTCTCTTCCCACACACACTCGCAGCATGCACCTGGGGCGTGGCACACCTGGTGCACTCGGGGGGCCTGGTGCACCTGGGTTATGGTCCGTGTCTCCACTTGGGGTGCAAACCCAGGACCTTCTGCATGTAGAGCAGATGTGCTAACCACTACACTATGGAGTCACCCCAACATAAATATTTTAAATGTGAATCAATCTAAAATAACATAGGAAGTTAAGTTGGTAGAGGTTATGTGGGTAAGGCCTTTACGTCAACAAAGGAAAAAGCTGAATTTTTAAAACAGTTGCACGTTGGCTGGGTTGGGGTAAGGGATACATACTATAATCACCTTTCAAATACCTGAATTCATCCAGAGTTCTGTTATATGGATAGCAAGACAGTCAACTAAAGATTTTATAAAACATTTATAGCCCTAATTGTTGTGAATTAACATTAGCTTCTTTTCCCTTAACTGTTTTGACAGAAGGATTAAGACTCCCAGAAACATGCTGAGTAACTTGGAAAACTATTAAAATTTTACCTTCATCGCTCTCATTATATAACATTTACAGCGCTTTATGCCAGAGTTACATTTCAGAAAGTTTTAACTGTCTCATATATGACTGAAACCAGTTATCCAGAAAGCCCAATCCACTCATCCTGCTTCAGCCTCTTGAATGTGCTTTCTCTTGCTATGCTACAATGAAGGGATTACAGGCACATCACTCTAACAGTGTGTAAGGAACTTTACTTGAGGGTCGAGGAAAAGCTACAAATATATAGGAAAAACCCAGAGCATTTAACTACATTCTGCTTAGCCAAGCCCTACTCCAAAGAGAAAATTAAATCACTCCAACTCTCCATAGAAGAGAATTTTTGCCAACGAAACTAAAAAAATAATTTGATAATAATGGTCAGCTTGGGAGAGAAAAGGGCAAGGAGAAGGTAACCTTATTGCTTTGTATATGTCATCCACTCCATTGTTTTCTACTGTGTCAGACAATATGCAAAGTATTAGAAGTGAGACATGAAGAGCAAAGGCACTGTTCTTAATGACATATATTATGAATATGTTTTCATGTATTATTTGTATAGTTAAAAAGAAAGAAAGGGAGAGAAAGAAGGAGGAAGGCAGGAAGGGAGGGGAATAGAGAGGAAAGGAGAAAGAAAAGACTAAAGAAAAGCAAACCGCTGGCATTCAACAAACAACATTCATCGTTTAATTCTTCACAAGTACTTCACAAGGCGCACTGTACATACCAGTCTTGCTCAGGAATAAAACTGCACCACACACATCTTCCTGCTAAAGTGTGGGAATAAGTCTCTTAGCTAATAAAGGTTCTTAGCTATCCACCTGCCCTCTCACTCACCTGGTTTTATGTGCTACTTCATACCATGACTCTCGTACAGCAATGAAACTTTTTCCTGTGGAAATCTAGAAACTAGTGTTAATAAAAGAAAGAAGAGCTAAGAAAGGGAAGGTTCATAGCAAGATACAGAAATTTGGGGTAAAGTTGTGCAACTTTCAATTCTGCGGTGATTCAGTTCATAGTCTATAACTTGGCTTATATGGGAGAATCATCATCTATGCCTATAAGGTCATGGCTAACCTTAAATTAAAATGAAGAAACAGACTGTATATATTTTCTTTTACTGGTAGAATTTATTTTAAAAGCTTTAAAAATGACTTTAGTTCTGTATTTATATAATAATTAAGGCTCTAAAACATTTTAGTTATACTTTATAGCATTTAATGGGAGAGGGAGAGGTTATTAGATGAGAACATGGCATTTGGAAACTTGGGGATCTTTGAAGGTCTCGGGATACATAACTTACAAATCACAAAGGGCTACCATAAGAGAGAAAGATTACTTTTGTTGACGCCTTTTTTCCTTAAGATTATAAATTCTTAGTTGAAACAAGTATATCTTGTCTTTGTATCCCTTACTGTTCCTTGAATAGAAAGTACTTAGTAACTTTGTTAAATGGGAGATTACAAAAGCACATGGAAGAAGCATCTCTATGAAAAAAATGACAACAAACAAAAAACTTAGGATAGAAATAAAGTTTTTTTTTTTAATCACACCACGAAGAACACAATACTTTTGTGCTATTCCTGCCAAAAATTCATAAACTGAATCTAATAATCATGAAGAAACATCAAATAAACACGAACTGAGAAACATTCTACAAAATAAGTGGCCTCTACTCTTCAAATATGTTAAGGTCATTAAAAATAAAAACAAAGTGGGGAACTCATCCAGATTGAAGGAGACTAAAGAAACCTAACAACTAAATGCAATATATGATCCCCCGCACCCCCCCCCCATCTTAGGTCCCACCAGCTCAAGTGGAGGGAGGAAATGCAGCTGCCAAGCACCCTGGCTTTGCAAGGGCTCTAGGTGCGCCACGGCCCATAGGCACATGCATGCCCAGCCACCATGAGGTCCAGGAGGATGGTCAACTCCACCAAGAGGGCATCTAAGAGGGCAGCGAAGGAGGAGTCTAAGGCAAGGTTGTCGGCTAAACCTGCTCCTACAAAAATGGAGGAGGGGAGGAAAGGATAAATCTGCAGACAAAAAAAAAGTGCAAAAATGAAAAGGGGAGCAAAGGGAAAACAGGCCAAGGTGACTAAAGAAATTAAAGAACTACCTACAGAAAACAGAAACTAAAAACGAGAACCCAGCCTCTGGTAAGCAGGAGAGGAAGAAGCCAAGTCTGATTAATATCATTCACCGCATCTTATCAGTGGTCTCTGTCTCCTTTCTTGTATAATCCAGAAGAATACTCTTATCAACCATTTTGTAAATGCAAATTTTTTGGTAGCTTTAGAAACATTAAGGGGAGAATTCAACATCATCTCATTTTTTTAAGTGTAAATGCTTTTCTTTAAAGAGGTGCAATCATTAGCTGGTTGTTTATTTTTTGATACAACCAGAAAACAGTCAGATATTGAATATGGAAGATTTTGATTGTCTTAGGTGTCAGCTTAACATTCCACAGGTGGGGATAGTTTTTATATCCTATAATACAAAGCATACTAAATGGCAGTTTGGAGTCAGTCGTACATTTAATATGTCTTGAACATTTTAAATTACTTCTACTCCCGTGTTTTTTCAAGAACTGCTTCCTAAAGGAAACCACTCCTTGATCTTGGCTCTCCTTGTCAGAATTTTGTGCACCCTCTCTGGACGTGGTAGTTCAATTTTCCTAGTAACTTCATTAATGTGCTGTGAATGACTAAATATTTGATTATGTAGTAAATATATTCAATTGTGAATTAGTGGGACTTCGATGTAACAGCATATCAACATTTGAAGATACTGGTGATATTTAATATTATATTAAGAAAAATTAGTCTCCAAGTTTTAAGCTGTAAAGTCACTGGAATAACTGTTTAGAAAAGAAACACAATTACATGACTTGTTTGGACTTTGGTATATATATTAAGAATTGTGTACAAATTGAAAGCCTATGAACTTACCCTCAAAACAACCAATAAAATCTAGATTATTAAAGAATCTTCAGTCATGCAGGCTCAAAACTTCAGCATTAGTTGTCTCTTTCTTGTTCCTCTTATTTTTCAGACATTATCGATAGCTAGGTCAGTCAATTCTATCTTAGCAATAGATCCACACAGGCTTTCTACCCTCCATTACTGCTATCACCTTGATTTAGGTCTTCCTTCCTTTTAATCTGCAATGCAAACTCTTGCTTCCTTAACTCCAGTATTTTAAATTTCCTGATATATTGCTTCTAATAGTTATTTCTGTGGACAAAAATAAGACATCCCGTCTTTTCATATTTATAATCCAAAACCTAGCAGAGAACTTGACACATAGTAAATACTCAAATATCTGTTGAATGGCCCAATCCTCCCATTCTGTGAAAGCCAATAGCACCTTTCCCATGTCCTATCACTTCCATTTTATCAGATTTATATATAAATAAGTCCCAATCTCTTATTTAAACTCCTTCAGGCCAGAAGTGTTTAAGAATTCAGAATTTTTCAGATTTTAAGAAGAAAATACAGTGCATAAAGCATGTAGCCATATTATGAAAGACCTCTAATGCTGCAACATTCTATAAACAAATATATGATTTCTGTACTCAACCAATCCACACTAGGTAAGATAAGAACAATTAGTTGCAACATGTAAGTTCAGATCAGGTTTTGCCACCAATTGATTATGAGAAAAAAACTTTCCATTTTTAGAGCTTTTGGTTTCTAGAGATGAAGGTAACTGTGTCTTAATTTTCAGGAGCAGACTATTCTATAGGAAATAAAAAGCCTCTGATTCTTTAATTTTCTTTATGCCTTCCTGTCATCCTTTATTTCCTCTTAATTTTTCCTGGTGCTTAGAATAGGGTGGGATCCAAATGGTTTACTAGGACAACTTTGGGCTGATTTCAGAAATTAACAGTAATAAATGTCATAAAATACACTGCTTACTTATAAAGTGTTTCAATGGTACCTTATTGTTCCTGAATATTTCACTCATGCTAAATAGAAAATACGTATCACTATTCATATAAACAAATTTATTGTTTTAATAGAAGGAAAAGCACCAATTTCGGCACTTTTTTTTTTAAAGGTAGGCATCTGATTCCATTTAAAACTATGCATTCTACATGGCTTTTATAGAACTTATGCAACATATATGGAATCAGGCTACTGTGTGTTATAAACCATACTAGAAGCTGGAAATAAGTTAATGTGAAGCTCTCTCTCAGTGTTAAACCCAAGTCAAGTAGGAGAAGACATATAATTATAAATGATCAGAATATGGTAAGATAACTGTGACAAAAGACTGTTCAAAGAGAATTCAGAGATTTATTTCTCCACCTGATGTCCATTTTCACTTTTTCAACCCAATCAAAGGATCTCTGGTAATACAAAAATCCAAAGGATAACCTTTATTCAAAAGAGTAAAGGCATAGGATATTGGGAAAAGGTGTTCAAACATGTCCAGGCATTGAATTACATTTTGGAGTAATAAAAAGACACAGAGAACAAGATCTCTGTGTTCTCAATATTATAACAAATATTAATAGTGAAATATATAAGATAGTCTTCTCTCTTGACCTCTATCTACTTAAGGAAGCACTATCTATGGAACGTAATGTTTTTAATAATTATAAAACAATACTTCATAATCAAAACATTGTCTCCAGAGGTAGAAATAAGAAGGTGCAAGTGAGCGTTCCAAGATATGGTTTCCTTCCCAAAAATACTTCACCAAGGCCCTCCTCTGGTTTCTTATGCAGACCGAAGGCTTATACCTCTCTGTTATACACTCTTGGCTCATAGGAAAAACGTAGGGTCCTCCAGTTTCTGTCAGATTATCTCAGCCCAGTGACATAGAGGCCACAATGACCCTTAACCAGGCAGTCCTCCTAGTCCTAGATGACCAGGCCTCAGAGAGGCCCAACCTAAAAAAATCCAGCTATGATTCTTTCTCCTCCATAGCCAAAACCAACCTGACCCAGCACTGACACCAGAATTTTCCTAATTCTCTCTAGATTCAGACTAATTTGGTTTTAAAATACTCCCTTCCTGTCCCCCATCTAATACACATATATATTCTGCCTAAAGATTTGTTGGTTTTGTTTGGATGGCAAGATAGGAAAGGGAACAGGGAAGATAAGCACAGTCCAGGATCTCTGGACTGGAATGGGCCGTCCAGGCCACTGAGCTCAAACTCCAAGGTCAGTCACTTACGCAACTCTGGTGACACCTGAGTCCAGCCAAGGTAAACTGAGTAGTTTAGCCCTGTTCTCTCTAACCAGGTTCAGGTCTGCCAAGATATGAACGAGGCTGGAACAACTAATAACAATTTCAAATACAAAATATTTTGTAATTAAGTGTTCAGCAAAACCTTTTTAAAACTGCTTATAAAAAGAGAAAAAATACCTTAGGTATTTCCTAAATCAAAACATTCAATCATCTATGTCATTAAGTGCCAAGATGAAAAAAAAATAGAGATGCCAGCATGGAATCATCTTCTAAGTCACCATAAGCCAAAAGACCTAGATAGTTTCTATGGCTGCCAGCTACTGTGATTTAGCTCAGTGACACAGACAGCAAGAAAACAACAAATAGAACTGAAAATAGTTGTACAGCTGAGAATTAAATCAAATGACAGGCAGCAGAAAACCAAAAGAATGGTGAACCATTTCAGAGAAAGCTTTAAGATTCGATTTGACTGTTAGCTTTGATAAGAACCTGAAGAAAAGATAAAACAAACATAAGCCACAATAATAGTTATTAAGCATCAATAATAATTATTAACAGGATTTCAATATTCCCATGGAAATGTAAGGAAAAACCCTTTTCCTAGGTTATTTTAGGGACATAATAGGGAAAAACTTTGGTTATGGAAACTATTTTAAAGAAAATTACTCTGCTTGCCAAAAGAGAATCACTCATATATTTTATAAATCCCTATGGAGTTCTATTCTGCCAATTTTGAAACAAAGAGTTCCAGCACCTTTTTTCACACTTATGGATCTCATTCTTCTTCTTCACAATTATTTTCAAAAGTCCTGTGCTTTATATTTATAACTCAGCTTCTAATATACTTTCATCCATAGGCAAAGGCTGAATTTCACCATAAATAGAAAAAAGAAAGGACAGAAAGAAAAAAGGAAAGTAATGACACCTACATACATAGTGTTATCCTATGAAGTTACTTAGAAAAATATTTAAACACTTTGAAATTTGGGGGACTAAATACATATTACATTTTTGCTTTCCTTTATACCCCTTCTGAATTAATATCCTATAACCACAAATGTCTTCCAGAAGAACAAACAGCAAAATATTAATTGTGGGTAGTAGGATTATACATCATTATTTTCTTCTTAATACCTTCATATACTAAATTTTATATAATGAACATACACTGCCTGAAAGGAACAACTGTTATATTAAAAAGAAAATTGTTTATACTGAACCAAAATCAATTGAACAAAACTTCAAAATATTTTCTGAAAATATGTAATAGAAGATTACTCTTTAAAGTTTTAGTTGATTTAGAATGCATTTTCATTTTTTGATCTAAGTGAGCATTTATAGTGACCTACAATTGTAATGAGAAATGATCTGATTTTCAAGGCACTTAAATAGGCGCTCTTAAATAACAATCTGATAATTTAAATCATTGATATTTTGGAATGAAGAAATCAGTTTCAAAATTGTCAAAATATAATGACTTAAAAATATTTCATCTGACCTCATGAATTTGCTTTATGTTTAAGAGGAATTTGAAGATCAATTAAGATAACTGTTTAAAAGTACTAATTTCAGTTTATTACAATAACATCTTTAAAACAGAACTTTCATTTTAATCTATTCTCTACATCTCTAAAAAACCTACATGTCTGGGTATCCTGAAACCTATTACTTCCCATGAAATACAACTTACCTAAGAAGGTAGGATTACTTACCTTCAAAGACACAGGTTTCAATTATAACAAGGAAACTTTATCTCTATTTACAAGAGTTGCCTTAAAATATTTTAATCAGGGATACAACTTACTCCACTTAACTGCAGTATTTCCATCTTTAGTGATATGCCACTCAAATACAGCATTTACTTTCTTTACCACCTCATGCCCAACATTCTTAAGATGGTTACCAATTTCCTTAAAGACAAGGGTACTCTGAAGCTCACCACCCTAGCAAAAAGAGAAAGTTTAATTTTTAAAGTTTTGTAGCAATGACTCAAAGAGAAAAGTATTACAAAATATATGTGCAATAATGTGATTTTTCAAAAATCTGCACATAAATAAGGCAAACTAGTATTTTTTACATCAGATCTCTTTCACACTGGACAACCTATGTCTTAACTAACTTCATCAGGAAGATACTGGAGAAATCAACTTCTTTGCTTGTTTCTTTATTTGTAAAATGGGATTAAAATACATGAGACTGAATTTCTTTCTAGCTCTAAAACTTTATAAGTTTTTCATTTGAGATTCTTCTTAAGATCTTAATTTTCAGTCATTTATTTAATAATATGGCTTATGACAAGTAAAAATCATAAGATAAAGGTATGACAATGATAAACATTACAAAGTTAATATTTTGGACACAGAGATGTAAACATTTTTATTAAAACCTCAGAATGTTAATATAGAAAAAAATGTTTTAGTAAATATAATATGTTATTATTTTTACGTATGTATATAAAGCTTTATACAAATCTTTAAATCAAGATAAAGTACAAGATACTTAACTTTTTTCATCTATTTTTCTCCAAAATATTGTTTGCTTGATATTTTTCATTCAACAACTGATTTAGGTACCCTAAACCTAGAAAATTAATTATTTTCTCTTGAAAGATACCCCAATATCCCCTCAGAAAAGTTTTTTAAATGTGTTGTCAAAATTTTCCTTTTATGCTAATCAGTTTTGAATTAGTGTCCTTTAGTTCAAGAATTAAGAATCTTTCACAGCTCTTAATTTTCTAAAATAGCCTGAACATTCTTAAAGTAATCTTAACTGAAATTCAGAAATCAGAAAATGACTTGGATACCAGTTCTGGTAACCTACCTCAGAGGGTATCTTGGCTAAAATATCCGATGCTGGCGCAAGATCCACATATGAATTTAAAATGGCGATATCTCCAGTTTCTTGGATCTTATAAGGGGTACAAAAGGGGGGGAAAATAAACAATTCACACTGATGATTCCAATGAAAACACAATTTCATTGTGAAATGGTACAAAATCATTTAGAAGAATTTGCATTTTTTTCTCATATAAAAAAAATAATCCAAATTAAATAAAAAGCTCATAAATTAAACCTCAAGATGAATAAACATGAATGCTTACTGTTTTAATATAACTGTTATTAACCCTAACTGTAGAATCAACTGGAGCCCTTTTTAAAAATAGCTATGACCAGGTCCCATGCAAAACTTCCAATTTAAATAATCTGGGGTGGAGCCTGAGCATTGTTTTTTTTTAAACACACACACACACACACACACACACACACACACACACACACACACAACTGCATGTCTAATGGGGAGCCAGGGAGAGAACTGTTGAATTCTCATAAATAGCAGGAGGCATGACACAATATCCATATGAGGTAGTGATAATTGACATGCATTTTTTTCTGTTAACACATAATAAAATTGGCTACAAATAGACAATAGTGGTCTTTTTAAAATAATAATTCTAGTTCTTATTTCAAATAGGACATGTAGACGGCATAAACTAAATGCTTAAATAGTCCTTTTATCAAAATAGTCATTAAAATAGCTCAAATTCTAATTCCTAATAATTTATCTAAAATTATTCCAATGGCTATTCTTTCATAAAATTATGGTATTGCTACAAATGTATAGGATACTGTCTAAAAATTAAAGTAGCATTTATTAAAACTGATTTGTAACAATCGAGATCATTCTCCCTAGACTACCTCCTACCATATTTCAGAAAAAAAAAAAAAGATCTTTCAAACAATTTTGTTCATTTTATTTCAACTTATTTACAGTGAAAGCATGAAAAGAGACAATTTATGAACAAAATATGTTTTGGTAAATTACTTTCTTGTAACCAAGCCAAGCATATCATTTGGAATATTAGTTATAAGATGTTTTTTAAAATACTATATGAAGGAAGAAAGGAAGGAAGGAAGGGAGAGAAGGAGAAAGGGATAGAAAGATTCTTATAATAATAAGAAAAAGAATAATAGAAAAAGAATATCCCTAATCACTGAGGGGAAAAATAGCAAATATACTGAAAAGATAAGAAGACATGCTTTCAATTTATCAAAATGGCAACAATGTATTATATTTAGATATTAAATTATTTATCAATCCTGTAAGTTTGTATCCATAGAGATTATTTCTGTACTGTTCATTACTAGAATTGTGGGAAAATAAAAACATGTAATATAGTCATGATCCCAAACTAGTTTTGAGTTCATAATCTTATTCAAAAAATAAAACAAAAAAAATAATTAAAGATAAGAGGGTTCCAGATTATATGGAACAAACATTAATTACAAGATTTCAGAAAAAGCCAGAATGTGTGTTTGAGTGAGAAACAGGGAAGAAGTAAGGGACTCCTATAAGGACAAGCAGAGCTTGAACTGAAGCCTAAAAGACAGGAAGAATTTGAAAAGTGAAATAAATAGTATGCACAAATTAAGCAGAAAATGATATTGCAAGCAGCAGGAAGTAATTACGAGGAAGACAACCACAGAAAGAAGAGTTCTACAAAGTTATTTACTTATGAGAGAAATTATAATGCAGTAAAAAAGATTTAGGGTCCTGGGATCTAAGCTTTGAGTCAAGCAGACCTAGGTTTCTATCCCAGCTCCAGCACTTTCTGAGTGACCATAAGAAAGTTATTTAGGAAACCTGAATCTAGATTTTCTTATAGTAAATGTAAAGTTGTTATGCATATTAGAGATAATGGTATACCCTGCTATAGGTACTCAATAACTGGAAGCTGTTATTATAGGTGGTGATGTTTAGTTATTATAGGTGGTGGTGTTTAAACTGCTTAACGCCAACCTTCTATGCAGTACAAAATGATTACGCCACAAAGTATCAGCCTGGCCAACTGTGTTAACAAAAATGATCTTTAAAAAACTTACAAATGAAAGGATAGTTGCATGTTCCTTTAGTATTTCCTTGAGCACTACTAACAGCCTCACCCAAAAATTACTTAATTCTACAGGAAGTCATACTTTTACTTGTATTGCCACTTACAATTAGGCTTAGACCTTGAGACATACAGTGTTATTTTGTGGATTTTTGTGTGATCAAAATGCATATGATTTCTGTCCAGTAAAAAACATAACCATAAAGGACATGATTTTATTGTTCTATAGGATATTAAATAGTTTTGTCTCTAACTCAGCAAAATTATTTTAGAATGCTTTTCCTATTGGACTATATTAAGCACTGTTGTTCTAATTCTCTTTTGAACCAGTTTTATCATCTTGTTATCTCCTTCAATAAGGAATTTAATACATTTTTGTCATGTTCTCACTTAAAACAGCCTGAGAGCCATGCCTTCAATTTTTTGAAGATTATATTTTGACAACAACTTGATTGAATGGTTTAGCCAAAAAGATATGGTTGGTTGGATTTACAGAACAGCTGTACCACTGCTACACAGACAGGAATCATTTTTTTGAAAATAAAATGAAAAACAAAGTACATAGGCATCTTATTTCCAATTAAAAGTTACCACTGATTTAAAAAGAAACTTTCTAGGTTTTGTCTCATATCCATACTAGTAACAAAAAAAAAAAGAAAGAAAGAAAGAAAGAAAGAAAGAAAGAAAGAAAGAAAGAAAGAAAGAAAGAAAGAAAGAAAGAAAGAAAGAAAAAGAAAGAAAAAGAAAAAGTTAGGATAAAACATAATTATAGAGTATGGTGAAATGGGTAGCAAAACATTAATCATACCTTGGTTTGAAAATGAATTCTATTTCCTTCCTTCCACATCTCAATTTGTAGAGTTTGTCCAGGATATACTGGTTTTGCAAAGCGAGCCTTTAAAAAATAAGTTTTGGGGTTAAAAATGTTTTAAAATAAAACTTTTCTACTTGTAAGGAAACAAATTGAGAGGGAGGTTAGAGTGTATACAAGGGAGAAAAGAGAGGTTTAAATATATTTCAATTCATAAAGGAATAAAAAAATATGATAAAATTTGTAGAGAAAGGGTATTGTTAATACAAGCTAATTTGTTTTCTTTCAAAGCATAGTCAGTAAATAGTGTCTAATTCTGGCAAATCGGAAAACAGAAATGTAATTATAGTAAATAAAATTTATATTTCTATTTATATAATATATAAAAATTTATATTTATACTTATATATATATATATATATATAATACACACACACACACACACACACACACACACACACACACACATATCACCACCAGAACAACTTAAAAGAAGCAGTTAAAAGTGGTACTCACAGAGATGTGAAGTACAGCATAGGGAATATAGTCAATAATATTGTAATATTGTAACTAGGTATGGTGTCAGATAGGTAACAGACTTCGCGATCACTTTATAACTTTGAAATGTCTAATTACTATGTCGTATACCTGAAACTAATATAATATTATATGTCAACTGTAACTGAAAAATAAAACAATGAAATGGTACTAATTATCTGGGGAATAAGGTCTGGGGTGGATAAATAGGATAAATAATTCTACTTTTTATTTCATAATTTTCTATACTATTTCATTTGCTGTGTACATATTGGATAATAATAAAAATAGTTAAAAAGAAAAGTATGAAAATAATCAGTGTTATCAAAGGTAAGGCATCAGAAAATGCACTTTCACTGCTGCAGGGAGCACAAACTGATAAAAGCTTTGGGAGCTATTTGACGCTGCCTAATTTTTTTTTTTTTTAGTGTGTATCTTTTGACTTATACATATGCAAAGATAGTGTGCAGAGACGGCTTTCTTTGTAATTTATAACAGATGAGAACTTGAAACCAATTTAAAAGTACAAAAACTAAAATCAGTATGCAACTATCATAGTGATATAAGTATATGTTCATTAGAGTTCAAATGCAGCCACTTTACATTTTCACTTAAGGCAATTAAAAAATAGTAAAAAAAATCTTTTTAAGGTAAACCTCAAGTTTTTGTGAAGGTATATATGCTGATATATGTATGCTCCTAATTAATTTATAAAGCAATCTAATTAATGTCAAAATTTTAACTGTATATGATATTCTTCATGATGAATGTGTAATAGAGGTATTTTTAGCTATAAAAAGAAAATGTGTTGATTGCTAAATGTAATAAAAATATATATTACCTCAGTATAGTATCGATTTTAAAAGTCACTAAAATTCCTTTTCTTCTCCAAAAACAAACAAAAAAACTAACATTCACATTATGCAATTATATACACATACTTTAATTGTCTTGAATCTTGACACATCATTATCTGCAAACTGCTGTAAAACATGCCTGGCACAAAATCCAAATGTACATAATCCATGTAATATAGGCTTGTCAAAACCTAAAAAAAAAAAAGAGAATTTAGCTAGACATAGGCACATTTCTTGTTTAAAAAGAAAGAATCATTAATTCAGGATTTCAAAGTATATCTTTAAACTGCATTAGCATGAATTATACCTTCTACTCTAAGAAACATGGAAAATATTTTGTAAATAATACTTCCTGGGTAATAATTATAAAATAAAAAAAGAAAGAAAAAAAAAAAAAAAAAAAACAAGAAAGAAGCTCTGGGAACACAAATCATTGTTTTGTTTAGCTTTTGTTGTAACCATGAAATCATTCATAGTATTTCAATAACCCTGTAGGTAGACAATCCTTCCCTAACCTTTCAGACCCTTGCTGTCTCTTCCAATGACCTTGTCCTTGCCCTTCATTATAACTGACTCCCACCCGCATAGTCTATCCTAGACCTTGCACTAGCAGGAGCTTCTTTCCATCATAATCTCAATTTCAAGTACACCATTTTCTGAACACTATTTCCTACCTTCCCATATAATTTGCATAAATGTGTTAAGAGAGGGCTATTTTTAAAATGTTTTTCAAACTACTAGTCATAAGTAGCAATGTCTTTAAGTACTATTTAGATAACTGAGCTATTATTTTTCATTGGTATATATTATTAACAACTCACCTACTGCATCAGCAAAATCAGGATCAATGTGTAAGGGATTCCAGTCTCCACTGAGGCGGTACAAAGCAGCCTGTGCAGAAAGAATTATAAATGAAATTAGCACTCAGTGCTTTCTTAGAATGCATTAAAAGAAAAACAGGAAATATGGCTGGTTATTGTACACAAAATGCATCATAATGTACCTAAGCTTTGAAAAATAACTATTTCTAACAGAAAAAGATTAACTATAAATCAAATGCTTTCTATAACACCACCACTGAAAACGGTTGAAAAAGGGGGAGGACTGTCAAGTAACAGGAAGGGGAGCCAAAAGCTACATCTGGGGATAACAATGGTTACCAATGCCTAAAGAGAAATTCACAGAAAAGAATCCATAAATCTACTCTCATTAAAATACAATGAAGAGAGAAAAAAAAATGGCATAGATGATAGAGACTCTGTTGATCCCAATGCCGACCAAATCAAAGTTGTGACGGAAGCAAGGAGCAGCAGCAAGGAAAAATTGCCTAGGATCTAGATTAAAAAGCCATACAACTAGGAAGAAATCCAAGAAAGCACCCTGCAACGGCAGAAGGCAGGACAGGGCGAGGACACAGGGCGACCTGATCCTGAGCTGCTGAGTGACCCTGAGGCTGCGGCAGCAGAAGCGGCAGAGGCAGACACCTCTTAAAGGGGCTGCGGCCCGAGTGGATTTTTGTGGTGACAGACCTGCTCTCTCTGAGCACCAGTGCCCTTTCGGCTGCGTGCAGGGGACACCAGGGACTTACCTTACAAGGAGACACTGTCGGAGTGAGGACCGAGGTGAGACTCACTCGGTACAGAAGTGTCAGTGATATCCATTGCTCCTTGTTGAGCCCTCCCCCCTACCAGTGTGCCAGACACAGCGCCGTCATAGCTGTGACATCATCAAACTGGATAACAGAGGTCACTCTGCCCAAACAATTCCCTGAAACCTTGCCTCTCTCAACTCGCAGCCCCATCCAAGCTGCATCCAGGTGCATCCTCAGCAAGTCAGGTGCTCCTTGCTGAGACTCACACTGGCAGAGGCAGCCGGCCTCGGTTTCTAGTGTGGCCTTTTGAGGCAACTATAAGCACAGCATCTGTGGATTGCTTGCTGAATCTTAACAAGTGGCCCTGGAGGGGTAGAGGCTTGGGCTAAGTTTGGCCTGCAGCTGAACCCCTCTCAGGACTGTGCCACTAGACATCTACTTCACAAATCCACACTAATAAGACTGCGAGACTGAGGAGCTTTGCTTAGTACATAGAAACAGACATGGAAAGGCAGACAAAATAGGAAGATGAAGAAGCAGAGACCATATGACAGAACAGAAAAGAGATCCAGATATAATGGAGTCCAGTAATCTAACAGATGCAGAGTTCAAAACACTGGTTATAAAGATGCTTAATGAACTTTTGGGAAGTGTAGAGAACTCCAACAAAGAGATAAAAATGGAAATGGAATGATAAAAGGGAACCAGACTGAAATGGAGAACACATTATCTGAGATGAGAAGTATATTAAATGTAATAAACAAAGGAATAAACAAAGTATAAAGAAGACGATCAAATGCCTTATCTAGAGGACAAGAAAGCCAATCAGGATACTCAATCGGAATGGCAAGAAAAAAGATGCCAAGACTATAAAAATAATTTAAGGAGGATATGGGACACTATTAAGTCTCTAAATATTCGTCTGATCAGCGTAACAGAAGAAAATCACAATGTTGGACAGCTGTTTGAAGAAATAATGATGGAAAACTTCCCTAACTTGGTGAAGGAAATGGACATAAAACCCCAGAAAGCTCAGAGAATTTCAAAAATCAGGGAGCTAGAGAGGCCCACAACAAGACACACCATAATCAAAATGCCAAAGGTTAAATACAAAGAAAGAATATTAAAAGCAGCAAGAGAAAAAGAAATAATTACTTATAAGGGAACACCCCCATGAGACTGGCAGCTGATTTCTCAAAAGAAACTATGCAGAACAAAAGGGCTTGGCAAAAAATATCTGACAGGATGAAGACCCAGGATATACAACCCAAAATAATTTATCCAACAAAGCGCAAAGCTATCATTTAAAGTTGAAGGACAGATAAAGAGCTTCCCAAACAAAATAAGCTAAAGGAATTTATCACCACTAAGCCAGAATTACAAGAAATGTTGGAGGGACTTCTTTAAGAAGAAAAAGCGTGTCAAAAACAGGAATAAAGAACGGTTAACAACTACATTCCTGGCAATAAATACCTTAAATGGAAAAGAATTAAGTGCTCCAATCAAAAGATACAGTGGGCTGAAAGGATAAGAAAACAAAACTCCTACATATGAAAAGGAAGAGGATGGAAAGGAACTGCTTTGATGGACCTAGAAGGTATTTAAGTCAGACGGAGAAAGATAAACACTATGATTTCACTTATGTGGAATCTAAGGAATAAAAAGGATGAAATAATCAAAAACAGACTCACAAAAATATACTGGACAATTTGGTGATGGACAGAGGGGACGGGGTTTGGGGGGTTGGGAGAATGGGGTGAAGGGTTAAAGAAGTACATATTAGTAGCTGATGGATGGTCACAGGGATGGGGAGCACGGCATAGGGAATGCAGTTAGCATTAATATGTTGGCTAGGTGAAGGGTCAGGGGAGGGAGGGAGCAATGGGGGAGATCATTTTACTAACTATATAGATGTCCAACCAACGTACTGTATACTTTAAACTAATTAAAATAAAAAAAAATACAATGAAGATAAGGTAAATGTTTATAGCCTCTTCTAACCAAGCAAAACTTATGCCAACTTTCTTAACAAGTGTTTTAAATTGAAGCTTGTAACACATTACTAGACATATACACATCAAAGACTTCTCACAAACTTTCATTCTCCTGGTATACCAAATCCTGAGCATCCGCTCATCCTGCAAGAAAACAGATAGCTTGCCATTGAGATTAAATTTTTTGCTTAGTCCAGATTTTCATATAACTTCTTTACTTAGATAAGGCAGGAAGAGTACAAAGATGTATAGATAACAATACAGAAAAAAGTCACCATACTTCCCAGCACTAAAATTGGGCATTGTTCAAACTAGAGAGTACTCTTCAGTGCCTAAAGGAAGAAATTCACAAAACAACTAACAATAAGTATTTAATGTATCTGTATATTAATTTGATTCCTTTGGGTCTGCCTTAAGGCTTCTTCCCTTTTTCAGAAATTGCTATATTAAGCTTTCCAAGACTAATTAAAATGTTGCATAAAGATTAGCTATGTCAGCATACCTGACTTTCTTATTGTTTTTTGTTATTCTTAAGTACTGATTATCCTTTTTTAACAAATTTTATTTATACAAAATAAGATTAGAAAAACATCATTTCTTTAATATACTTAGTAAAATTTGAATAAGCTTTTTCCTTTCCCCATCATCCTAGATGATAGTTCTGTAAATTATTCACTTTTTCAATCTCAGTATTTTTTTCCCTTTATATGTCTTTGATAAATAACTAAATCAAATCAACGAGTATCAAATAGTGGTGACTTATAAGATTCTCTATAAAATGTTGAAGGATTAAATGCTAATTTTTAAAAAGAACATTACAAACAAAACACTAGGCAAATATACATCATCATGTTGCATACAAATGAAAGATACATTTCACGGTCTGAACAGGAAGCTGTCACACACATGAAAGATCATGGGATCTGGCACCAGACCGATCTGGGTTCAAATACAGCTCTGCCATTAATGAATAAATTTATCACCGCAAGCCTCAATTTTCTCATTTAAAAAACTGAGAGGTTAATTAAACCTCTTACAAAGCATTATCCTTGATAAATATTAATACCTCAATAAATGTGAGCTATTATTTTAAAATGTTTTAGCAACAGTATAAGATAACCAAGTTTTTAAGATTAGTACCAGTATTCTTATTCCATAGATGTCATTCCTACAAATGAAAAAAGTGTGATTAAAGGAAAATGAAATTCTTCTTTTTATGTCAATGATAGTACTGCCTCCTACAAACAGCAGAGTTAGCAAAGACAAGAAAGATCTATCATGAGAAATGACTAAAATCAGTTGATTGGATGTGTGACTAAATTCAATAATAAGGCAAAATAACCATTCTCCAAATAATAAGGAAGAGTCAAAGTTTATTTTCTGAATATTCTGAAGGGCTTTCATATTTTAGAAGGAAAGCTGAAAGCTTCTTGTTTTCATTTCTGCCTAGATATAAAAAAAATCGCTAAAATTCTCTTTCACACATACACACACACAAATAAAACTAAGAAAAATAGCTATATATTATCTTATTTGTATATTAAATGTGAGTGGGAGGATTTTCTATATAAATAAATTAGTTCTTAATTTTATTTTTTAAAATTGTACTATTAAGTCAAACTAAATGATAAATAAAAAGGTTCAGAAATTAGTGCTTCCCAAATTTTCACATCCTCCAAAGAAGCATACAGATGAATAAGAAAAAATAAAACTACATAGATTCCAAGCCTGTAGACAGAGAATATTGCAAATTTAAAATTCCTATAAATAGAAAAATAAACACCAATTTCCAGTGAAGCTATCTTCTGAGCATCCTCTCAAGGCTACTAGAGAAGGTAGCAGGGAGTGGGGAGGGGAGTACAGAAGCCGTGCATGGAAGAGAGAAGAGGAAAAGAAAAAGAAATCATTTCTGGACAGAGAAAGTCCCCCTTAAGGACAAAAATGCTGAGAAGAATCCTGGAAGGTTAGAGCACTGACTACAGAGAAAAGAAAAAAAGTGTGCGGGCCTCAAAATGGCAGTTCCAGATAGGCAATACTTCTTGGAGAGAAGAGAATAAAATAAAGATGCCCTGCCCACCCCAATGGTGAAGAAAATAAAGAAGCAAGAAGGAAACTAAAAAAAAAGATTTTTTAATAAAACACCTCCCCACAATGCCCCACTCTAAAAAGCATTGAAGAAAATGTACTTGTTAGACTGGCAGAAGAGGGCAATCTTGAATTCCTTAAAGATGGAATCTTATAAACCATCCCAAACTACCAAACTTATCCACAGAGTGCATATCGTAAGTAACCTTCATCTGTACAAAACAACTTATAAGACTAAAAAATAAAAAATGAAACATTATAATAAATGAAACTTCCTCAAACCAAACAATTACCAAACAGAAGGAAACTATAATACAACACTCAAGCATTTGTGGATTTGAAACAAACACCTTGAATGTGAAATTCAAAAACTGAGACTATATATGGACAGCAAACATTAAGAAATAAGGTAAAAAAATGATTAAACTCTGAAAAGAAATGGAAGAAAAAAATCGAAATCATAATGGAAATGAAGACTAAATTATAAGGTACCCAAAGGAGAATATATTCAAATAAAAATTTAAAAAGGGGCATAGAAGAGAAGAAAAGAACCAAGAAATGGAAATGGAATCGAGAAAGAACTAAAAAAAAGACAGAGAAAGTAGCTGAAAGACAAAAAGGACCCAATGTACATATAATTGGAGTACTTGATGAAAAAAATAACATAAAATAAAATAAATGAAAATCTTAATCCTAGAGATCTTTTTAAAAATGAAAAAAGATCTGAATATACATAAGGTCCACTAGCTACATGGGAAAACTGACCTGGAATGAGCAACACTGAGACATATCCTAGCAAAACTGCTAGACTTTAGGGGTGGCTCCATAGTGTAGTAGTTAGCACGTCTGCTTTACATTCAAAAGGTCCTGGGTTTGTGCTCCAGGTGGAGACATAGACCATACCTCGGGGATGCCAGGCCCCAAGTGCACACTGTAAGCATGTGGGAGGAGACGCCCAGCCTTCAGAGATCCAGGTCTTAAGGGGAAAATGGCAACATCCATAGTTCAGGGGTGGAAGTGGGCGGGGGGTGGGGAGAATTAAAGAGGGAGAAAAAATACTAGATTTTAAAGATAAAGAGAAAACAAATCCTAAGGGCCTCCGGGATAAAAATCAAGTAACTTAGAGTAAGATCATTAGACTAGGATGAGACTTCTCAAAGCAACATATAAAGCAAGGTAATAATGGAACACCATTATTAAATAACTCAAGATTTCTTATCCAGCCAAGCTGTCTTTCAAGTACCTAACATATAGAAAAAGTTTTAAATACATAGTAACCAAAGGAATACTAGACACATGAGCCCTTCTTGGGGAAACCTACTACAGGAGGTGCTTTATCCAACCACATGATGGGCAAAACTTTAGCAAAGGGACTGATGTATTCAATTACAAATCTAAGACTAAAAAATAAGAGAGTGGAAGAATATATAAATGTTAAATGTTCTGAAAAAGTAAAATTAATGCATCCTCCAAAATGGAAACAATTAGGGAGATAAAAACAAGAAAATAAAATAGGCTCCTTAACTGCTAGAAATAAAACAAGTAGAAACCAAACGACAAGAAGAAAACTGAAAAACCAGATAGTAATGAGAAAATTAAGTACTAAGGGTACATAAAAAGATTTCCACTTCTGGCCATTACGAAGTTCCTGGAATGGACTTAATCTTCCACTGTAAACAACTAGAAAAACTTTTTAAGGGGGAAGGGAGATACTATCTTTACACACTGGACAGTGGGCAGTGCAGCATTATGATTCTTGATGTAAGAGAAATAAAAAAGATGAACTCTACAATCGCCACAAGCTTTCTGCCTGACAGCATTTTCCAGACTGCAGTGCAAGAAGGAAAACCCAAACATAGCAAAACAGTCCCAACGACATAAAGAGATAAAAATCATAGTTCTGTGCAGCTGGAATTCTGTGTATGTACTGAAGAGGAAGAAGCTACAAAAAAAAACATTCCAGAAACCTAAATCGAAGTCCCATTGAGGGCCATACAGAAAGTTCCTGGAAGATGAGACACCATACAAAGAAAGAGGTCCTATGGAGAAGATTAGAGGCATCCAGCCATCAGCCAGCACCAAGACCTAAGACTTGTGAAAGAAGCCATCTTGAACCTTCCCGTGCTGCCCGGCCACCATCTGAGAACAGCTACATGACAGGCAACACCATCTGTAGCAGAGGACCACCCAGTCAACCCACGGAGAAGCGAAAAGTAATAAATCACTGTTTCAAAACAAACCAAAAAAGGTAGTTACTTATAATACACATGGTAATTTAATAAAGAATTATATTTTAATGTATAGTATAACCATAGTAAATATACCAAATGATAATATACCAAAGATTAACTTTATTTAATAATGTTGATAGCTAAAATCTTAATTGTTAGAATAAGTAGTATTAGATATGTATCTGGGGAAACTACAAATATTTATTTTCATTCTCCCCAAATGCAAAGCCTAACATCTCATCTATTCATTCTTTGTTCTTTCTATATTTGGAAGATAAAATTTCTATTTATGAATTATATTTTTGAAGATGAGTTTTCTATTTCTATTTATAAAGTACACTTGTAATGTCCCGGCTTAACAATGAAGAGGTTTTCCTACAGATATGATGAATAGAATATCCCAGAAGTAACATTAGTAGAGCTAAAAACATGGTTGGTTGCCAGTTTCTTACTGATTGTAAAGTTACAGTACTTATTTAAATACCTAGCACAAAGTTTATGCTATAATGGCATAATCTTTTCCTTATTTCCTCTTCTGCTTAAAGATATGCTCATTCACAATCATCTCCCCCTACTCTCCAATGTAAGTGCTCCAATTCCTACTGTACACATGCTCTTACAGTCTGCTATCGTTACTCCTTATTCTCGGCCACAGTGCAAGCCCTACGTCTCTAGAAAGAGAGATTATCTATACACATTTTAGTTCAGCTGAGTCCCATCTTTCCTGTCAAATCCTTCTGTGCATCATTCCTTAATGAGTGTCACTTTTCTGAATGTCTATAGCACTTTACAATTCAAGGCTTTGTATTTAATCATTCACTGCTTGGAATAGAGGCCCTAGTTATTCAGACATTTGCCTACTGAGATTCCAAGTGTCCTTTCTGCTCCTTGACAACAGATCACATTTCTTCTATTTGATTTCTATTTCCTATAGCATAGATCATTTTAAACAATCCACAAATCCCTTGAAATTCATGCAAAGTTTTACACAAAATGTTTTTTGAAAAAATAGTATATAGCTTTCATCATATTCTCCAATGACCATATGATACAAAAGGTAGCCATTAAATGAGAAAAGAAAACTGTTTTTGAGAAACCTAAAGATAGAGGTCAGGAACCTCTGTCAGATGATGGGTGCTCCTTGTTTATACAAAAAATATTTGTTAATTTAAAAACTTCTTTATCACACCGCAAAAGTCAACTCTGATAAAAGCTAACAAAAAGTTCTACTCGTTTGAAAAAGTAAATGAAAGAAAATCTCTCTACTACTATGTGTAGAAATTCAAGCCTTGGAAATTATTCATTTTTCTTATCTATAGCAAATACATTTTATTACTTCAGTAACCCAAGAATGAAAGAGCATTGTTGGGTTTTCTGCACCATGAAATCATGAAGCCTTTTCTCTTTTACAGTGCCCTAAAAAATTTAATTTTACTATGAAGTTTTAATTAAATATAAATACGTGTGCATTCTTAAGAAAATGATGAGAAACAGGGATTAGAAAAACATTTAAAGGCAAAAACTAATCTGAGAAGAGAATGTATTATTCTTTCCATCATCCAATTATATAGTGCAGAAAAAAATACAATTAATATCTACCAACCTTCATTCTTTCTGGCTCATGTAATTATATTTCTGTTTGCCAGCAAACATAAATTCTGCAGAAGTTTTCATATCAAAATTAGCATAAAAAATAACTATAAATAATGTGTTGTCATTATACGCTCATTCACAGAGCTTCATGTAACTTCAGAGCTTTATATATTCTGTTCTATATCTGCATGGTTAGTCTTCTGGCCACCTTAGAGAAGAATCTTTAGGTCTCTCAAAAAAAAGTTGTTTTTCTCATTTTATGGCTACCTTTTGTTTCTTATGTAAATCTTTGCATGCTCACAGAATGTTACCCAATAATGCATTTTATATCCTCCATCAGAAAACAAATTATGCCAAATAAAAGAGATTAAATCACCTAGCCCTTCTAAAATGCTTTATTTTGCCTGTCTGCTAAACTTAGCATAATATAATCTGGTCCTAAGCAATGTAGTTCAGCTTTCTTTACCAATATAGAAAAGGATAACTAAAATTTCCCTTTTAATTCTTTTTATACTGCTCTCTACAGCTTTCATGAAGTTCTTCACCTAACCTAGGCAGTCGCCTGAAGGCAACCACTCTGTTGCTAACAAAGTATAATGCTTTTTAAACTGACTAATGAAAAGCCATTTCATTTCAATATTTTATATATATTTTTATTTATTTATTTATTTTTTTGCTACCTAGTGGAGAAAACTGATAAATAAAAATTTAGAAAAAATGAATTCCAACCACAGAAATATGTCATTGTTTTATTACGTTGAAGGATAAAGCCACTACTTTTAGATTCACAAAATTACAGGGTGTCAGTTATAAATTAAAGAGTGTCAGCAATCAGGTGGCTTTATCACTTTTCAAAAATACGATCTTACCTGATTAAGTGAGGTGGTGTCCGTAAGTACAACATCAGGAGGTCTACTGGGTATGGCTACAGCTTCCTGAAATAAAAAAACTATATATTAAATACTAACAAAGTAATTGCTATTCTCATTCTCCAAACTGGTATTTGATAAACAACCATGTTTTAATATAATAAAATCTGCAAGTTGGATACAAATTTTTTTTAATATTATATGTTCAAGAGATAATGACATTTAAAATTTCATTACTGCTAGCTTCACCCACATTATGACCCTGTTTAAGGAATCATATAACCAGAGCCATTCCCTTGACAAGGAGAAAAACTTAGACTCTTCCCCCAATGCAAAAGATGATGACGGCTATAAAAATTCAATAAACAATTCACATTTAAATTGATCTTTAAATGCACTGTATTAAGAGTGTGGGTCTCTTTGCATTTATGGCCTTTCTGGAGTTGGTTGATCTTCTTGGATGTGTAGATTAATGTTTTTCATCAAAGCCATTATTCCTTCAATTATTTTTTCCTGCTTATTTCTCTCTCCTTTCATTCTGGTCCCTGTTACTTGATGGTATCCCACATTTTTCTGAGGCGCTTCACTCTTTTCTTTTTCCTTCACCCTTTCTTTCTGTTCTTTAGACAGACATTCACAGATGAAATAGATCTTCGAGCTTTTTGATTCTTTCTTTTGCCAGTTCAAACTACTATTGAGCCTCTCTAGGAAATTCTTCATTTCTGTTATTATACATTTAGCTCCTGAACTTCTATTTGGATCTTTTTTATAATTTCTATTTATTGATTTTCCCTACTTGCTGAGTCACTGTAATAGTACTTTATTTCTTTAAGCATGGTTTCCTTTAGTGCTTTGAACATATTTATAACAGCTACTTTGATGCCTGTTCATTAAGTCCTCTCAAAGGCAGTTTGTGTTGCCTGATTTGCTTTTTTCCTGTCTATGGATCACACTCTCCTGTCTCTTTCATGTCTTGTAATTTTCTGCTGATAATTGGGCATTTTAGATAATATACTGTAACAACTCTGGATACTAATCATTCTCCTTCAGGGCTTATTGTCATTAACTTGTTTATTGGCTTAATAACTTGGCTAAACTATTTTAATTAAATCTATTTCTCCCACAGTGTACAGCCTTGGGCAAGCTGCACCCTGAGATGCAATTGTTTTAGCAAGGCTCTCTAGGATTGTCTCTCCTTAACATGTTAAACTGTCTGCCTCTTTTGGTATCATACCCAGCTATTGGCTCCACTAAATGGGAGATGATTGCTCTATTGTTTTTAACAATGCCTTGGGACATAAACTGCTCAAGGTCTGATACAATTAAAGTCAGGCCTCTTTATAGGGATAGGCTTTCAGGCCATTCTTAGAGGTGTGTTATGACTGGAGGGCTCTTCTTTGATGTTTCTCTATAGTTCTCTCTAGTAAACTTCGAGTTGAGCTAGTTCTTTTTTTTTTTTTTCAATAAAACTTTTTAATTAAACTTATTGTGGTGTCATTGGTTAATAAAATTATATATGCAATAGTGCATTATCTATATATTGCATTATGTACTCACCACCCAAAATCAAATCTCCTTCAGTCACCATATATTTGACCCCCTTTATACTTTTCTTCCTCCCTCCTCCCCCCTTTCCTTCAGGAAACCACAATACTATTGTCTGTGTCTATGAGCTGTTTGTTGCTTTCAATTTTATATCCCACATATGAGCAAAATCATATGGTTCTTGACTTTTTTCATCTGATTTATTTCATTTAGCATAATCTCAAGATCCATCCACATTGTCACAAATGACAGTGTTTCATTTTTTCTTTTGGCTGAGTAACATCCCACTGAATATATGTACCAAATCTCTTATCTCTTATCCATTCATTCATCTATTCAAAGGACACTTCGGTTGTTTCCATGTCTTGGCCACAGTGAATAATGCAATAAATATAGGAGTGCATATATTTTTATGGATATTTTAATTTTGGGGGAGTGGGGGTTGGGGTAGATAACCTGAAGAAGAATTACTGGGTCATATGGTAGTTCTATTCTTAATTTGAGAAACCTCCATACTATTTTCCATAGTAGCTGTACCAATTTACAATTGCACCAGCAGTGTATGAGGGTTCCTTTTTCCCCACAACCTCTCCAACACTTATTATTTGTCTTATTGATGATAGCCTTTCTAACAAGTGTGAAGTGGTATCTCATTGTGGTTTTGATTTGCATTTTCTTAAAAGCTAGTGAAGTTGAGCATCTTTTCATATGTCTGTTGGCCATCTGTATGTCTTCTTGGGAGAAGTGTCTGTTCAGGTCCTCTGCCCATTTTTTAACTGGATTTTTTGTTGTTCAGTTTTATGAGTTCTTTACATATTTTGGATATTAGCTTCTTATTAGAGGCAAAGGAGTTGGGCTAGTTTAACTTTCTCTTCTCATGGAGTTACCAGACTCCTCTTGATTTTTTTATCATTAAAGTAACCTCATTTTTGAGAGCACCTTTACTTTTGAACTTCCAAATACTCTGTTATAAAATGAGTCAATTTCCTTGGAAAGAGCAAAATCCTCTATTATTACAGCCTGCTTTTTTTGCAACTTGGACAAAAACTCTGCACCACTGCAGCAAAGATAGTGGCCCACTTTTCTTCAAGTGGCATCTTCACTTTACAAGGGTGTTGGACAGAGGTAGTAACTTCTGGTATTCTCAGCTTGCCTCTCTCAGCATGGAACCCCTCACCCTATGAGCAAACTGGGACAAAACTGATCATGACCCCAGTATTCCCAGACTGTCATGGGTGGAACAGATTTTCTACCCTACGAGTGGGGGCTGGTAGGAAGAGAGTCCCATAGCTCTTAGCCACTTTTAACCAGAATAGAGCTTCTGCAACACAAGCTAGTTGGAGAATAAGAAAACCTAGCGACCTGTTCCTCTTGGGAAGATAGCATGGCCCTATTCAGGGAGCTAAGGGCAGAGGAATCCTGTATTGTAGCTGCACATGCCTGCAGTGAAGCTTCTGTCATGCTGAACCATGGAAAGAGGGTGGAAGGAGAGTGATGTGGCTCAAATGCCACAGATTCTCACTGTTCTTACCAAGATACAGCTCTTCTTGAATAGGTGTTTCATTTGCTAATTCCCTTAGGACAATTTCCAAAGACTTATAATTTTTTTAAAATAATTTTCACCAATTATCATTCTTTAACTGAAGAGAGGGACCAAGGAACTCCTCACACTATTATTCCAGAAATAGTCTCTCAATATTGCTTTAAGTAATACTTTATTTACTACGGAAGAATATTTATTATAACATAATCTTATTACTGCAAATAAATTAGACAAAAGCCAGGTTAAATTAGTGTAAAATCCAAGTTATGAAACATTTTTTTAGGAAAAATGTTTTAAATAAAATTTGAGAACTAAAATGTAACTAGAATTACCTTACATAAACGAAATGATTGTCCTTAATGAATAAAGATTTTAATTTCTATAAGAATCACTTGTATGCGCTACATTTTTCTAAAGACTTCTGAGTACTGCAAAGTTTACATAAGAAAGTAAAAACATTCCCACAATTATCTCAGGTACATTATACCTATCTCGGCTAGATGTCTCTCTATATAAAATATACAAACATAAACGGCATTTCAAATCTAAGGAACATATTCTGATTCAAAGAAATATAGATTGCTGAGGCTCTACTCTATGAAATTACATATATTGTAAAATGGTAAATTCAAAATATAGATAAGGATCCTTAACCACACATTATTTTGCTGAGAAGCCACAGTTTACCTTGACTTTATCTGACGTCCGTTTTCCACCAAATCCTCCAGAGCCAATAATGAATAGAGAGAACTGATTGTAACATATAAGCTCCTTCCCAGAATAAGAATAGACTGAAAAGCAAAGAAAAAAAATTTTTTTCAAAAGATACAACTAATTAACAAACATATGATCAACAAATCCTTTAAAAGTTTCTAAAACAAAATCCTATTACTAAAAGTTTTGTAATTTGAAGATACCCAAGTTTTGGTTACAAAGCAATCATTTTAATTCACTCACTACTAGTCCCTGGAAGGCACAGAGAGGAGGATCTCCACAAATCCTTTCTGACTATGAAACAGCGGTTTCTCTCACCAATTCTTAAACCTCCCCAACTGCCTTTCGTATTTCAATTCTCACCACTTCAAACATTTCAAACAATCCCACTATAAAGTGCAGGTAGCCTCGCATTCAAACTTTCAAACATTCTGCCAAAGCATTCAAAAAAAGCCTGGAATGTAAAAGAGGAATTAAGTGAGAACGAAGGAAATAACTTTCAGAAGGGCAGCATCACAACTGTTTTGCTCATCATCATATTCCCAGCAATTAAAAGAGCACCCGGGTCAGAAAAGGCACCTAATAAATATTTATTAAATTAATGAATCAATGAATAAATGACATGAGTGAGCAAGTCAGTGAATACGTAAGTAAATAATGAATGAATGTAAGACAGCTGTCACTCTTTCCACTAAATTTTCTAGTGAGAGTTTGAGCATTATCTCTATCTCCAGCTCTAGAAAACTAGGAATATGATTTTGAATTGCTTACTATGGAAAAATCTAATTATAACAAAAAGTAAGAAAAATCATAGCAATTTGTATTTAATGTAAGATTTTTATTACACAAGGAATTGGATATGTAATTTCGTTTATACTTTATCTATAAATTCTAAAATATTATTACACATTACCAAGCTATAATTAAGTAAAGAGTAGGTCAAGAGAAAATAGTTAAAAATTAAAGCTAAGGTTACTGCAGAACTTTTGTTATGTGATATGTTACATTTGATATAATGGTGAGAAGATAAGAAGAGTTAGAGAATTGCAGCCAAATATTGGCCAACATCTGGAATGACAAGAAAATATAAAAATCTAAAAAAGAAGAGGAAGACAAAAAAATAAAGAGGAAAGAGAGAGAACAGACATGTCATGAGATACTGTATGTTAACAAAAATGATGCAGAAGAATATTTAAGAGCGTCAAAAATGTCCTCAATATATTAAGTAAAAACAAGTTCCAAAATAGTATACATAACACAAATTCCTATGCATTTAGAATAAAAATGATAAGACTATATTCCAAATACCAGACAATATTAAACTTTCCACTGTTCTTAATTTCTAAAATTTTTGACAATATTTCTTTTGTTCTTAAACTTTAAAATAATTTTAAACAATCTATCTTTACCTTTTATTTAATTATTAGTATTTCAACATTTATTAAACTACTATAATTTTTTTTCTCCACTGCAAAAAAAAATATGACTATTGTATTTAAACCACATTCAATAGGCTTGAATGTGCAAGGAAAGCAACTTAACTACCATTTATAACAATGATTCAAAGGTCAAATATGTTCCAAATTCTAAAGAGCTAACCGAAAAAAGAAATTACAACACTGCCTAATTATCAGCTGAGGGCTGCCTAGGTATTCCCTCCTGCCAAAATCATCTCCCGCAAACATGATTCTCCTCTATGTTCTTTATACCAGCCATATTTCTCCCCTCTGTGCTTTGGTCATGTTGTCTCAAATCCTCTGAAATGCTCCACTCTACCCACATATACCCCAATCGACTCGTTCTCCTTCTCCCTATGTCCTAAAAGTTTATCAATATTTAGAATGCTTACCTTGCTTTCTCAAAAATTGGAAGATAAGTACAAACTTATTAATGATTTCTATGGTGAAGTATTATGTTACATACAAATTCTATCAATCTAACAATAAATATAAGAACTGGAAATGTGTTACCATCCACAAGAAGTAATAAACCGGATCCTTTATCTAGAATATCAGCAATAATTGCTTCAGATTTAAAGTTTCCTAAAATAAAAGGTAAAAAAAATAGACATTTTAAAGGTTGTATGATTTTATATGAAGACATGAGAGAATTTAACATAAATTCCACTGTAAGTTCCACAAAACTAAAAATTACAGTTTGAAATAATTTTCAATGTAATGTTAAACACTTCGACATTAGAGGCAATTGGAATACCTGAGTCACTAAATTTAAAACATCAATAATTCTAACAAATAAATGGTTTTAAAATAACAATTTTCAATCATTCTCTTTCCATCATTTAACTGGTGATGTCTTGATAGATAATCAGGTGAAGTCATCATCTTTTTCTCAAACCTACTTTTCTCCTTTGTTCCCTGTATGAGTGAATTGGTATTACCCACCCAGCTGCCCAAACCAGAACTTGAGCATCACCCCTAACTCAAGGATGGGAAAAGCTACATTATACTAAAAGTTTTGACTTCACCATTAGTCATCTGGAATTTTTAACAGGAAAGTGACAAATACTCTACGTTTTGAAAATAACATTATGGCTACAGAGAGATGAACAGACCCAAGGGGAGCAAGTAAGAGATGACAGTAGCCTAAACAAAAATATAAAAGTGGAAGTGGACAGAAATAAAAGGATTCCAGATGTACTGAGGGGAGAGAATCAAAGAACTTGTCTGGATGTGAAGGATGGTAACAGAGAAGGCAAGGATGATATCTAGATTGTTGCTTTCCCCTACTAAATAGCTCTCTGATCCACCCACTTCTTTCTATCTCTCCACCACTATCTTAGTCCACGCTACCATCATTTCATCTGAACTACCACATGGACTTCTAAATACCTACAATCCACTCTGACCAACTTTAAAACATGCTCCATACATATCCAAGGCGATTTTTTCCCAGTCGACTCTGACAATGTAATTGCTCTTCCCAACATCACCACTACCTCTCCCCACCACTTCCCAAGGCTCTTGCAATAAATATAAAAACCTCTAATGTGATCTATGTAATTCTATTCCCTAACACTATTACCAGGCTCTCTGGGCACCCTGGCTTTTTCCTTTGCTCCTCCTCATCTATGCTTCTCCATATCCTGAGGGCCCTTACACAGGTCAATCATTGGCTCTGTCTAGAATGTTCTTTCTTTCCTTCTTTTGCCTAACTTCACAATTAGCTGAAATCTTCCTTTCAAATCTCTCCTCATGTCAGTTCTTCAGAGAAACACTTCTCTTCCCAACCTGATATTTTCAAATCCTTCTATTTTAAGTTCTAATGGTATCACGTGTTTCATCTGTAACATTTATCACATGTATCATCACCAATTCCTCAACTATTTATTTATTGCTGAGTTCTAGGTATTTTGCTAGGGCTGTGAACAGATGAAGTACAAAAATAAATCTGTACTCTGCCCTCATGGAGCATGTAACCTAGTTGATGGGGAAGACAGCCAATAATCAAATAACTAAACACTTCCGAACCTTTGCACATAGAATTTCCTTTGTCTGACATATCTTTCAATCTCCTCTTAATATGGTTAACTCATAATTTCAGATCGCAGCTTAGATTTCATTTCTATTAAGAAGTCTTCCTCAACCCCTCAAGTTCAGTTCTGGGTTAGAGACTTTCCTATGTGTTCCTGTACCAAACTTATACTTCTCATATTATAACGTATTACACAATGTTCGTCATTGCCCATTTTCTCTTTCCATCATTAGACAGATTCTAAGCTCTGTAAAACTAAAGATAATGTCTTTTTCATGGTTATATTACCAATACTTAGCAAAATGCCTGGCACAAAATAGGTATTTAATAAATATTTACTGAATAAATAATTACAGACAATTATTTTCTTTCTCTACTTTTCTATAATTACCAAATTTTGAGAACATGTTATTTTATAATTTTATAAAAATAAATATGAATACTAAAGGAGAAAAAGTTTAAATTTACCCTAGGAATCAAAACCACAGTTCCATGAAAAGTCTATTCTGGGAATCTGGCGTAATTATATTTGCATAATGATTACGTGCTCATGAGAACATTTACACATACTAATATTTGATGATCACATATTCCCTGTTAGACATTCCAGCTGGTAACACTATCAGTCTCACTTTCTAGATGAAATATTGTTTTGTCCTAATATTGTTTTATCATGAGAAAGAAAAGAGTCTACTAAAGAAAGATATCAAGTAGAAATATAATAACAATCAAACTTTTGAACACAGAAAACTTAAGGACCAGCATATCCTGGACTAGAATATGTCCTAGTTCATGATGGAAAATAAAGTACTGCTCTTAGGTTTCTTGCACTCCATCTAGTGCTTATATTTTCACCACAAGGAGCAGTAAATCAGCTTATGATAGTGCCAATGTAGCTAACAAATTAGCTATTAAGAGATATAAATACTGACATCAATCTACTGCTGCTTGAAGTCCTGTGTCTCATCAATTGGTGTTTTACAGAAAGATTATAAATATTAGTCAAATCTTGGTTTTCTACAATTTAAAGAGGTTCGAAACCGTAAGTATTTTAATTTTGAAAATTCATACTTATTAGCAAGTAAACTTTAAAACTTAAAAAAATGCACAGGAGCTACTAAAGAAAAATAATTCATGATAAACAGAACTGGAGGCTAAGGAGTTACGAGAAATTAAGAAAACTATTTTCCACAACTTCCTATTCACATTACTTTTCAGTCATAATTCTTTCTGAATATTTCATCTCTCTCTCTTTGTATTTAAAATCCCTAAAGGATTACACATTTTTACTTCTCTTATAATATTGGTTCTCACACTGACCCATTAGGATAGCTGCATACAAAATATACAGGGAGCTTCCTAGCCTCCACCATTGCCACCACCATACCATGAACACATGACATACGCATGCACACAAAATCTCCAGGGTTGGGATCCCGAATCCATATTTTATTAAAAATAAAAGGTAATATAATATAATAAAAGATGACTTTAATATGCAGCTAGGTAAGAAAATCATCTAAAACCAAATACTGTGCATTACACATGGCAAGTATACAGCAGATATTTGATTAATGTAGTCACCACATGCTGTGCACTGCCTCAGCTAAAAAGAGCTATGTGAAAATGTATGCTATAACAGTAACACTGAAATAAAGCTATTTGGCTTTAAGCAATGAGAATCTCATAAATTTTTTAATAAAATAAGAAGATTGAGGAAAAAAATTAAAGTAGGATTTTAGCTACTTGCTGACCTCTACATTATATAATATAAACTGATATTTTTGTATTTTACCACCTTATATGGCCAGTACATAATTAGACAATATTCTAACATCAGAGTATCAAAACATAACAAACTCATCAAATTATAATGAAAAACCTTTTTTAAGTTTTACTAAACAAGATATTATTCAGAAAAATAAAACTGATTATTAAGGCAGACTTAGTTTTATTTACTCTAATAGAAAATAGAAAAAGTTAACTATACAAATGTTTGCTTTATGAAAGTCAGCACCCATATAAATACCTGAGAAAGAGGAACCATGTTAATAGGAATCATAACTGATTACACACAATCACTAAGTTTAGAACATACATACACACACACACACACACACACACACACACACACGCACGCACGCACGCATGCGCACAAACGCTCCTTTTCATACATCAGTAAATTATTAGTATTTTGAAGTAATTTATTAAATAAGACTATTAAAGGACACAGTTTAAGAGAACCAAAACAGGTACTAGATAATATCAACCTACTCTAATGGCTGACAAGCACATAAATAACTTGTGGTATAGTTTACTTAGGTCACTGTATGCCAATTTAACACACTGACATGACACAGTTTGGAAGATTCGTCAGAAAATAAAGTTATGGTATGATTATGAAATCCATGTATCAAGAACTCACCTGCTCTAGGAAGTGGTTTATATAACTCCAAGTATTGCTCTCCATGAAGCATCTATATTAGGGTAAGCAAAGTTTTATTAGTATACACTTTTTCCTTTGTTCTGCTTTTGGATATAGCTTATCACAAGTAACATTTCACTGTCCACATGCTCACATCACTACTTTCCCCAAATTATCTGTCTCAGTTTGGCTTTGATTTCTTAATCATATGAATTAGAAATGATTGGTTCCCCAACCTAAAGACTGTCAGCTCTTCTGGAACAAAGATGCTTTATATTTGTATTCTTTCTTGACATTCATAAGTCCTCGTTGACTGATAGTTATGGATTATTTGCCAATAGAAACACTACACAAGACTGTATTTTTAGTGCTTATCACTGTGCCTGGAACATAGTATGTATCCAATAAATATCTATTGAAGAAAAATGAACAAAGTGGCTAGTGCTAGTAATATCAGGTCACACATACCAAATACAAACAACTCAACCAAAACAGAAATATAAACCTTACAATCATGTTCAAAGTAAAAGCACTATCAATGTCGACATTTCTTTAGCATAAAATCTTGAAAATTACCTACAAAGACTGTATACTAAGAATACTGTGTAACTGCATAGCCATTTAACCTCAGTGTTTCAAAGCAGGGAAACAATAAGACAGGAAAAACAAAACCCGACCCACATATTCATATGACTACACTTTACTGCCATGGGACACCCTCATTACTATTCTTCCTCAGAACCCAGAAGTGAAAAAAAAAGGGGGCGAGGGGCATGGCAGTGATGGGAAGACAAATGAAGGACTGCCTCACTGGACTGTATGGCCTAGAAACTCAAGGTTGGGAAGACTGAGATTCAAATTCCGTGATGGCTATCATTCCTGGCCACAGGTTTTGAACACCATTTATGATTTCCAACTCCTTACAAATCTGAGGGACGACTTTGAAATATTTGCTTTATTTGAACTTACAATATACAAACAGAATTATATGCAGCAAACACATGGGAGAGTGAGTAAAACAATAAACTGCCTTGAACATATTTCTCGTCTCCCTCCCAACTTCACGAAATACTCTAGTAAAATAAGTTCTCATAAGTTCAGAGCAGCAATGGGCTAATAGAACCTGTAGTAAATGGGTTATCTAATCAAAGTGGTAGAAATCGACTCATAGCTCTATGATTCAACAATTATTACTGGGCTCATAATTTGAACCTTACTCAAGAAATAAAACAGACCGCACGTCAAAAACTTTCTCACAGTTATGCATGCCTTCCTTCTTGAAACAATTTATTCATCTTGCTTCTCAAATACCAAATTCTCCTAATGTACTTCATCCCTCACCAGTCATTGCTTCTCAGTCTTTCTTGTAATTCCTACACACCTCTTTAACCACTGAACAATGCAGGGTCCATAAACTCAAGATTTTCTCTACTTACACCCATACATTAGGTGATTTCATCTAGTTTCGTGTCTTTATGTATCACTTAAATCCTATGAACCCAATTAGACCTCATTCCCAAACTCTAGATGCATATATCCAACTGCCCACTTTATATCTCTGAATGTGTAATAGGTATCGCAAATCTGTCCAAAACCAACTCCTGATCATCTTCATCTATCCTCACCTTAAAATAACTGTATATATCTATTATACATAGTAATGTCATATGTAACCACTTTACATATTAAATATGTTGTATGTAATTATAAATAATACGTATAGATGTATATGCATATATATCATGCCAGTTGTCCAGACCCAAACCTTCATCCTACACTCCTTTTTCTTTCCCCTCATATCTAACCTTTTGCTTGAATTACTATAACAGGCTCCCAACTGGTTTCCTTGCTTCCAACCTTGGCTCCCATATAATCTGTTCTCCACAATGAAGGAAAAATGAGCCTGCAAGTAAACAGAGCCAGGTCATATCACTCCTCAGTTCAGAGTGCTATAAATGGCCTCCCTCATTAACCAGAGTATAAACTGGAATACTTAGTGAGTACAAGGCACTCTTCTCCTACCAGTGGTGCCTTGTTCACTGTGCAGCTATACTGACCCCCTTGCTGTTTCAAAAAAAAAAGCCAAGTATGCAACTGCCTCAGGGCCTTTTCACTTGTTCTCCCTGCCTCAATACTCTTCCCCTGATAATTACCTGGCTTGCTCCTTCACTATTGTCATCAGGTAAAGATTATCAAATAGGTAAGAAAACAAGCTTACAGAGGTTATTTATCCTTGGTCAAATAGCAAGTAAATGATAGAGAATTAATAACATTATGCCAGGGTTGTGGGACTGAACATGATTGCTGTTTTCGTCTTTTTGCTTGCCTTTTCAATTAATTCTCTTCTCTTTTTTTCTTAAAAAAAAATGAAAAGACATGCTAAATTTTATTCCTGAATCAACCACTATAAACTGTTTTATTAATACACACACACAAACACATATAAGATGTGACATTCATCAATCATATTTAAAGAAACAGAAAAAAGCAAAATAAGGTTTCTTATTAGGCATACCTTTGCTAAGTTGATTGAAAGCCCAGGAGCCTCTGAGAATTGTCCACTGCATACACACTTCTGAGCTATAATAGCTCCAAAGGTAGGCAAACAGGAGAAGTCAGAACTTCCTTCATAAATAAATTTTAAATCTTTTGATTCCTTGACTGATGCTCCCACTCCAAGGGCATACAGAATAGCTTCCAGTTCCGTGTAAGCAGAAAAAAATGGAGGAAATTTATGGCCGATAGCTCCATCCTATGAAACAGTGGTTGAAAATGATTTTTCACTTATATTTTGGTCAAATGTTTAAAATTTCAAGTTTTCAAAACTATTAACTGCTTACATATCCAGTTTTGCTTTTGAAAAGATGTGACTAGAAAGTCATTTCAGTGAATTTGATGGAGTATTATCATCGTTTCATTTACATGTGATTTTTTAAATAGAAACCAATTAGATCGTGTATAGAAAGGACTTCATCTACAGAAGTACTTTTTTTATTGCTTGCTTCTTGCTAATCTATAATATGTCTCATTTTCAACTTTCCTGTTTCTGATGCTGGAAAGCCCTGTTAATTCAGCAACTACTGGCTACTCAAAAAAAATTTAAAAATAACAAATTTGTTATAAAGATAGTGATGGTGAATTGCCCTATAAGATCTAGTGTAGTCACTATAAACAGATGAGCAAAACACTGCTTAATGCTTGTAAATTAGATTGCCTCATAATGGTTTTAGTTAGAATGAGATTTTACCTGAAGTTCCTTCCCAGGAATGTCCTTTATCTAATTGGATATTATATTTTTCTATTTATTAATGATATGCCTAGCTAATGTGGGAAGCATATATTAGGTTATAAAAGAATGATGCTCAATTTTCAATCACTTTCTTTCTAAAGCAAGAGTCACCAAACAATGGCTGAGAGCTAAGAATGGTTTTTACATTTTTAAAGAGTGATTTAAAAAAAAGCAAATCAAGAATAATATGTGACAGAAACAGTATGTGGTCCAGAAAGCCTAAAATATTTACTTTCTGGCCCTTTACTGAAGAAGCTTGCCAACCCCTATTCTAAAGTAAAATCACACTTATAAACTGATCATATTCTCAGGGTTAAAATTAGATTGTTAATTTTATCACTATGTCTGTCCTGAGTCACAAAACACCAAAATCTAATGTGTCAAATGATTTATTTTTCACTATTTATGCACTACAAGTTTTGTTTTTTTTTTTCAAGGATAAGTACAGGAGACAGTAAATCGCCAAGCTTCATCTGAGCTATAACCACAATTCTATGAGAACTTCTGACACAATGGGAGGCTTTTTATTTGTAGCCATGTTGAAATATTTCCAAAACACATTCTATCAATATTTTCCCTTAAAAAAAATGACTCAGAAGAAGCACTAAAATAAATTACCCCTTTCTAAAAAGTTAAAAAAATATGACTAAAGTAGAATTATCAGTGATGCTCAAAAAAAAAAAAAGATACTTGTCTAATTATATTGAAGAGGAACTAAAAGTTATATTTAATATTTTAGTCTTATGTTTATTCAAATTTTATAAATATTAGTATATATTTTATGAAAAGTTTTGTGGTCACTTATCTTTCCTATTTAACAATAGATTAATAGCTTGGAAAATAATTTTTTGTATGAAAAAAAAGAAAAAAGAAACAGAAAATTTTTCCAGAGAAGGCACGGCTTTAGGCTTTTTCCCCCACTTACAAATTCTGATGTGGTTGTTGATGATGCCGTGTGACTAGTAAGATTTGTTGAAACTCCTCCATCTGGATCTATTTTACTTAGAGCTTCGATTATTATGCCAAGCGAGCCTAAAAAATAAAATTAAATAAATAAATAACGCTTTTGTCCAAGATGTGACTAAGAAAAGTTACAACGTGCTAATATAAACTGATGTTATTCCTATAACATTCAGCAAGCCTGATGCAGACTCTTCACTGGTACTCATAAATTGAATGTACGATGTCAGGCTATTTATAGGAAAGGCTTTATGTGAAAGACTTTAAAAAACAGACCTTGTTTTCAATGGAAAAAAAGGCATTGTCCAACATATTCTTCCCAGGTTATGATTCTAAAGAGGCTCTGAGCTTTGCAATGTCTTTGAGCAATTTTACAACTCAGTAAAGTGGGATCCTTGTCCACAAACAAGCAATTTCTGTCTGGTAGAAGGATAATTAATTTCCCTTCTCTCCCCATACCTCCCCTTCCCCACATCCCCATGGGTCTCTGTACAAGTAATAGCCCTGAAGATAGTACTAAAAATTCTTCCGGAGAAAACCATCATTATGACCAGTGACTCAAGGTAAGTTTCTAAAACTGCCGTTCTGCGTGTCTGTAAGGTTAATAAAGGAGACTCATGGAGTAGCCACATATGCCATACGATTCCAAAGGTTCTGAGACCTTTCTACCAAACCTCAGAGATATGGCCTCCTTCTAAACTCAGACAAAACTATAACCAAACTACAAAATGTGAGATGACGAGGCATATATGCCCATACTGGTGACAATAGTGGAGAAGCTTCTTGCCTACGTCCTCTTACCGCTCCATTCAGACTGCTGCCCAAAGAGGAGGCTATTAACTGAAAGTCACCTTGGTACAGGCTAAGAGTACTACGCTCGAAGATAGAAAACCTTAGTTAACTAAGCTTGGGCCAGTTATTTAGTTTTTCAGAGATTTATTAGTTCATTTGTAAAATGAGAACACTGGATGGGATAGGTGCTCTGGAAAGTCTCAATTCTATTAAAAAATGTGAGTTTTTTTCTAACTGTACTTCAAATAGTAGATATAGATTGTCATTTACAATTACATTTAATTAGCTTTTTCTTTATATGTCTAATACTTTTAAGGCAATAGAACACAGACATTAAAGGAAAGTTTTTATTTATTCCTTTTCCTTTCATTCATTTTCATCAATAGGTTGACTGTTATTTATAGACTAAATTTATCTCAAATATCAAAATGCTATCATCATTAATGACATAACAATCATGTTATCATCTGACTGAGAAAAAGCACAATGGAATTTCATTGAGTGTACCAACAGGCAGAAGAGTATCATTAAAGAGACAAAACAAAAAAACAAAAAAAGAGAAGTCATTTTTCAGATACATTCCTCTATCAAACATTAAATAAAAAACTACTGAGGGAAGAATGATTTTTCTGCAAAATAACCCTAACTCATGATCTTTCCCAGAAAGGTCCTTTAAATTTCATTTACTATATGCATATGAGTTACAGTAGAAAAAAATAATATGACTTATTTATATTGGTTATTAGTTCCTATAGCATATCATAGGATTCAATAATTCAAAGTACAAGCATTTACTAAATCCTTCTATGAGTTCTGTGCTATGCTAGCATCAAATACATACAATATACAGTCTCTCCCTCCAAATGAACTTACTATGCAGTTAAGAAACCACATACTTATGAAACAAAAGCAGTGGAAAGCAGTCATGATTAGATACTTAAGTGTTAAGAGTTCAGGTAAGAGATCACTGTAGCCCAGAATATCTGGGGAGGTTTTGTTGAATATACAGGGCTTGAGTTTTTCTAAAGAAGTAAAAGGAAGGAAGCATTTTAGAAAGACAGAGAAACAGTAGCAAAGACAAAGTGCTAAAACACCAAAATCTATTCACTAGACAGAAAATATCTAAGCCTAAATAAAATAGGCTTAAATAAACTTTTTGTGAAATAAAGAAAAATCACTTCGGATAAGGAACATGTGGTTAGATAATGGAAGACTTTGAAACCAAGCATCAGATAGGGCAAATAGACGACTACTTCATACCATCTCCCCAACCACTCGTACACACAAAAAAATAGGCTCATTTAAAAAAAAAATAAAACACTGACAGTGGGAGTGACATAATACACACACACACACACACACACATACACACACACACACACACACATTAAATTTGAAGGGTTCTAATATGTATTAGAGCAGAAAATGTACTCTAGATGATTCAAGTGTCTAAATTACCACAGTTAAAACACAAGGCAATTCCGTAAAACAGATTGTTCTGTTTTAGTCCCAAATAGGACTAAACTGACTTGGGACTCTTTACCTTCAAATGCCTGAGGCTTGTTGGCATTTTCAAAGTCACAAATCTTTTTCCAGTTAGCCTTCACCGTCTCAGGAGACATTGCCTGATTCCTCTGTCTTACAACGGCTCCAAGGGTCCGCTCCCAGCGTACTGGTTATGGAAACAAAACTAAGATACTGAGCACATAGTTTAAGTGAGAGACAGAAAGTAAAATTCATAAGAGCTGCTTAAATTTTTTTAACTTTAAAAAAAGGAAATTCATAAAAAGGCTTCTAACTTCTGAAGAGTTTTACTACATCCCTTAAAATGAGTTTTTCCTAATATAACAAACTCATTAGGATAATGTCAATTTAAAAATATATATATTTGATACTGAAGGGAAAAATTTTTGACTATGCCAGACACTAACTGAAAGCAGAATGAAATGCTGAATCAGAAGAAGTTACATTATATATTATCATGCCAAAACAACTGACTTCATGACTGCAGATCACTTGAGGAATATACTTCAAGATAACAGAATAGAGCTTGGTTGGAACAAAGTGAAGAATAGTGGTGATAACAGGTCAAAAATTCCAACTAACCAAATTAGTATATCAAATAGTCCCAAATATCTCTCCCTTGTCCTTCCTTTGCCCCTCCTCATTTTCCATAGAAAGTTAACTAAAATGTGCAGATTCACAAAAATCATTATCACTGCACAAGTTCCACAAGAAGAATTAACATTGTTTTCCTTTTTAAAATCTTGAGAAATAAATAACCATTAGTAACCTTAAACATAATGATCAGACTTTAATGTTTATTAAATTGAAGATACATCTTGGAGAATGACAGAAATGCCTGCTTCTAGAGCTTTCCTACTGAGTCCCAGTTATAGCTTTTACTGAAACAATTGATCTTCCTTTCTTAAAGTGATGTCACAAGACCCTTAGAAATGCTGAGTAATATGTTACTTTAATAACTGGAGAGAACAGATGAAAATACTGATACTCTACAATGTTACAACGATGCCTTCTAGTAATGGCAATCTTTTAAATAATTCAATTAGTTTTGATACCAGTAACCAACTGAAAACATGAATTACAATACTGGAATTTTCACAGTTTTTAAAAAATGTTTGAAAGCAATTATCCAATTTTGGAGGTCACACAGTTTGAGGGCTGGAGTAGGAGAGGGCTGAAGCCAAATGAATTTATTACTGGGCTAAAGGGGAATAATTTCCACAGATCAGTTGCAATTTCTGTCCCAGAAAACTGTCCAGTGTGGTTCTTCACTCTCTCTTCTTGATGTCTCATGCTCCAAGAGATAAAAGAATTAAATGAGAGAACTAGAGAATTTGCCTGCTGTGTTCTTCCCATATTTTCAAAAACAGCCCTCCCTCCTACTCACTTCTCTGTGGAAACAGTAAGAACAAGCATGTGTGATGCCAGAGATATGGGAAGACAAACATCAGTCTAAATACAGACTGTGATGACTTAAGGAATAGTCAGTTCTGAATAAGACAGAACAAGTCCTGAATAAGGACTCTCAAAAGAAAGAAAATTATACAGATTCTTCAAAATGCCACAGGCCTCCAGGAAAACATCCACGTTTTAGAATACCTATTGGTATAATGTTTGTATTTGAAAATGTGTGTACTAGATCCAATAGTTAGACATATGACAAGATCGTTCCCCAGCACTAATTTGATATGCAGGTTTAAAGATATGGAAATAATGTATGGCAAACCAAAAACCAAAAGAGACTTACATTTTCCAATCCATCCTCCTGCAACCTACCAAAAAGAGGAGAAAAAATTTATACCATCTAATGTGAAATCACTAACAGATTTTTTTAAATTAAAAAAACAGGCAATCTTAGAATAACAGAAGGCTAGATGACAATGTAAGAAAATAACACAGCTATACAAAAGTCCATTGGCCCCCATGATTGCACAGTTCATGTTATCAGAGTAGAACTATAAAACAGCACAAATGTAGTAGAAAAACATGATTCTGATGTCGGAAACCAAGGTTTCTACTGACCAAAGTCTTCTTCTGACTAGCTGTGTGACTCTGGTCAAATTATTTGACTTCTCTAAATCCAAGTTTTCTCTCATGTAAAATAAGGATAATAACATACTCTTCATGAGGTAACCATGAAGGTTAAACAATAAAAATGGTTTAAATGCCTAGCACATCACAGGCTCGAAATACATGTCCCTCTAAAAAGACCTAGAGAACAAAAAAATTAAAAGAAAAATAAAACCAGAATTTGACTTAATGAACTAAATATAGTCATTTTAATGAAACATCTACATAAAGATAAAGCAAATGACCAAGTATGTTAACTACCACATAGAAAAGTAATTTTTTTTTCTAGAGAGCAAAGATATCCTCAGAAGAAAATGTCTGATGTAGTCTGTCATATCTTCAAAGACCACCACAACAGTGTGCCAAAACTTATACAAGAATTCCACGTACATATGACAGAAGAAAATTAGCAGACAGCACATCTTAGTGGCTATAGGCTTAAGGCTATGACTTTTTAATCACCATTTGTCTTTAATGTTAAAATGCCCACACCTGTTATAAAAGACCAATCAGCCTTGATGCTGTCAGAGTAGGTAAATCAGCAGTAGTTCTGATAACAGGCAAGAGAGATATCATCTACCATATTTTAGGAGTGAAGCTTCAAGGTCCTCTCAGGTACAAGAAACAACAGCTTCAGCTGAGCCAAAAAAATCTATATTTGCCACTCTAGTTGTATAGCAGAAGTCTGCAAACAACATGGTAATTTACTTTCAAGGTTTAAGTCAGGAGATTATACACATATCTCTTACTATATTTTATCAATCATGCATATCAAATGTTCCTCACTAAAAATTTTCATAATATAGTAAAAAAAAAACAAACATACAAAACTTCATTTATACATGATCCTAATTATTTACGTTTGAGTGTGTGTGTAAAATGTGTATCTAAAAAAAGCCTATTCATGGAAAATGCACATCTAATAAAAGACTGGAAGAGAATACATAAAAATATTAATGGTAGTTATGTCTAATTAATGGTAATGTGGGTGATTTTTACTTTCTTACATATACTTTCCTGTACATTTAAAGTTTTCTATAAAAAGTACATATTTTGGTTAACAGAACTAATAATAAATATAATTATAAAAGATAAAAAGCTTTTTAAAAAAATTCCCTAACATGATAAAAGACAGGCCAAATTTTGAGCTTCAGATGGCATGATAAAATTAAATTTTCCTCTTCTGTAAATCTGAGTTGTAAAGTTATTTCCACCTCTAAATTTCTACAATTTATACTCAATGGCTTTAAGAATGTAGAGGCACATATCTCTGCTTATACATGTGCAGACTTTTTTCTTTGCTTATCAGTTTTTTATTCAATAAATCAGGCTAATATATCATTCATTTCAAACTTAGCCAGGTTATTTTGCTAACAAAAAATGTTTAGGGATATCACAGTATTCTTCATAGAACAGGTTAATTATTACCACAGATAATCAAATAAGGGAGGCGGTTTTAAATATAATAGTTTGTGCTACAAAAAAGAGATCCGACTCAAACGAGGAGTCAAAAATGTACAAACTGGCATAAAGAGATCTAAAAGGACTTTGACTACGTAGTAAAAATTGGGTCTCATATGATGATGGAATTATGTGATTTTTATATTTACAATAAACATATCAAGTTTTGCAACAAGGAAAAATATAATTTATTTTTAAATTTAAAGTAAATAATAGGTTGTGTTTATTGATCTATCATACCCAGTCTAAATTCTTGCTCTACTGCTATAATATTTTAAATTGAGGAGTGACTGCTATGTACTATGTCCAATGCTAAGAGTTTAAAAGTATGATTTCTAGTTGTCATAACAAAAGCCCAAGAAAGCTAAAACTCAGGGAGGTTAATCTGTACAAAATTCCAGCAAGCTAGCAAATACCAGAACAAGAATTCAAAATCTAGCCTGGCTGACTCTAAACCCTAAGCTCATCCTTCTACTTCACCAGTGAGCTTCTCAAACCAAATGATACTTTCTATATTTGACTAAACACATCAAACCAGCCACAATTTTCATTTCATAAGAATATTAGAAATGAAGAACTAAATAAAAACAGAATTTATGAAGTTGCTGCTACTTTCTCAAAAAAAGAACATTAGTCGATACTTATTCCTTAATTATAACATAACCATGATATTTTAAAAATATGCAAGTGATGTCAACTGATGCAGAGTTCTACAAATGTGAGCAACTGGAAAATACTAATTTTTAAATCATCTTTTATATTTAATTACACAAATATTACTTTGGGAGGAAGTGGGAAATGACAGAATACCTCAAACAAGCCACCATTTTCATCACAACTCTCGTGGCAAAGCCAAAGAACCAGGGGCGCCACATAATCTGGCTTCAGAGCTTCTAAAATATCTGAAATAAATAACCAAAAAAGTTTTTTTTTAAACAAGTATACTTATTTAATCAATTATTTTACTTTCTGAAAATATCTTAGAAAATTATAGATAATTCGGAGATGTTTTTAAAAAATAAGAACAAAAATAAAAATACATAATTAATTGGTCTAACATCCAGGGCTTTTCAAAAAAAAAAATTTTCATCACAATGGAGACATTCCTAAAGCTTTTTCAAGCTTCTAACATTGAATAAATCAGACATAACTTTCCAAGACAGGTAAGATACTATTCAGGAGAAGCTAAGTTACAGCTGCCTAGGCAAAGACTGGTGAGCAAAGCTATATATAACATGAGGAACTCAGGTACCATTCATTTCCAAAATTATTTTGTACTCCCAGCTATTTCACCAGAAGCAACAAAAACAAACAAACAAACAAAAAAAAACAAATAAAGCCTGGACAATTGTAATGGCAGTAAGATAATGATGTGAAATGGACCTTGCAACCATTAATGATGAGTAACAAAGCGTAAAAAATATTTTCTCGTTGCATCTTTTCTGTGAGAAACTTAATAGAGCAGAAAGGTACTACAGAAAGAGTAAGAAAACCTGGATTTTACTGCTAGCGCTACCATGCAGGCAACTTAGGACACTGTGAGCACATCACTTCGCTCTCCTGGACCTGTATCTTCATCAGTAAGATGGTAAGTAAAATGCTTCCCCTGCCTACTCTATCAAGTTGTTACATGAAATTGAATTTGTTAATATACTTTAAAATCTTTAAAGAATCAAATAATTGCAAATTTTAGTTATAAAATGACAAAACTTAATTTGAATTAATATGCAAAAGTAACAAAGATGACTTTTACAGTCTCTGTAAATTAAAGAGCAGCTCCAAAAACTTTCCACTTTAAAGCCGCTAAAAGCTCTCAGGTATGCAAAAAATCTAATGGTACACTGTTCTCCACTCTCTATTATAAGCATGAGGAGAAAACTAAAGGGATATTCTAACCATTTCAAATTATATGATAAAACAAATTCTTAACCTATGTACTATTCATCTGAATACATAACATTCCGTGAATTTCCTTTATATATCAATTGCAAAATGGAATGTTAAAGGATATTTATACAGAGATTCAGATATTTGAGTTGACCAACTTTATAGTACTGAATGCAACAATAAATACATCTAAGAAATCCAACTCAACATCAAGTTTAGCATTTGTATATTCTATAACTCAGCAATTTTACTTCTAAGTATGCACTCTAAAAAATTCTTATTCGTGTGACCCAGGACACATAAACAAGAATAGCAACATGGTTAAAAAAAATGGCAACACTGTTCAAAAAAAGCAAATAAACTGGACACAAACCCAAATGTCCATTTATGAATTAGATAAATTCATATAACGAGTAAAAATGAGTGAACTACAGCTATACATAACATAAATTAATCTTACATATATAGCATAAAGTGGAAAAAGCAAAAAGCAATCACCCCCCCCCAAAAAAAAAAACAGTATATTTCATGAGGATCAAAAACAAGCAAACAAAAAATAAAGGGTTTAGCCATGTATTTATTATTTTTTGAAGAAAGGATAAGGAAATGAAAACCAATTATTTTATTTAAGTGATTACGTCTTGAAGGAAGCAAGGAGTTTATGATAAAAAGATAAAGATAGATACAAGTCACTGGTTATGCCCCAGTTTTAGGGCTGCATGACAGCTAGTCTTCAGGATGGCCCAAGTGATCCCTGTCTCCTCTTATTTACCCCTTTTTGCGGTCCCCTCCTACAACATACTACAGTTGGTCTTTGCGAACAACAGAATAGGACAGAAGTGACAGTATGTCACTTCTGAAATTAAAAGATGATGCAACTTCTGTCTTGGTGGCTGTTTCTCTCTTTCAAATTATTAGCTCTGGAAGAAGCCAGGTGTCACATCAAGAGTAGTCCTATGGAGAAGCCCACACGGTGAGATACTGAGGCCTCTAGACAACAGTTAGGAAGGAATAGAGCCCTCCTGCCAACTTTCATGTTCATTTTATGAGCTTGGAAGTGGATACTCCAACCCAGACAAGCTTTCAAATAACTGAAATCCCAGCAAACAGCTTCATTAAAACTTCATTAGAGATCCAGAACCAGAATTTCCCAGCTAAGCCCCTGAAAATTCCAGAACCTGGAAACTGTGTGAGATAATAAACATCTGTTGTTTTAAACCACTAAGTTTTAGAGTAATTTACATGGCAGTAAATAACTAATACTTAGGAAGTTAGTTCAGGGAGATCCAGTCTAGAATTATGTTTCATTTCATATAAGAAATATGTAAATTACATATATTACTTTCCGTTTATCAAATATATTTCAAAGAGGAAAAGGAAACTGCAAACGTCTCCACACATTCATAAAATCTGGCCTTTTTTTCCTCTGTAGCTTGTAAGTGGATATTTCAAAGGTTTTGCTGAGAAGAAAAACTCGGTGGCAAAATAAGTTTTCAGCTTTTTCTTAGCTATAAAATATAAAAACTAAAATAGAGGTCCAAGATGACGGCATAGAAAGACCCTTAACTCACCTCCTCCCACTAACACACTGAATATATACCTACAAATAGGGCCGACTGAACAGCTTCTACACAACAAATGATGGAAAGGATGCACAGACAAGGGTAGGAAATACAGAGACATTGTAACAATGAGAACCCCATCCCCAACATGGTGACTTGCAGTAGGGGTGTCAATGAGGGGCCCATGTACAGACTCACACGCATTGGGGCCCAGCAAAAAAAATAGCTGTTTAAAGGGCACCTAGACTATATGTGAACAAGATCCATTTAAAAACCCAAGAGTATCTGCCAAACGGGTGCAGAACTGCTGGAACTCTCCCCAGGATCAGATGTAGGTACCAAGAAGCATCATTTTTTATGTTACCCCTCCAACACCAACAGCATGAGCAGCAGCAAAGTCCAGGCATTTCAGGTGGCCAGCCAAGGCCCTCCAGTGCACCCCAAGATCTGGGTCCACACCAGCTCCAGTAATCCCCCAGAGAAGGCCCCAGTGCAGTATCCTGAGACCCCACCTCCACCAACTATACCTGATCTAGCCATTCTGCCAGGATAGAAGTGGCAAGTCATGTCCCTGGACACTCCCATCCAGCACCTCCTCCACGTCTAGCCATCCTGCCAAGGCAGCACCAGCGCAATACTCCCCAGCTCTAGCTGTTCCACCAAGGCAACCCCAATGCAGCATACCCTGGGACTCCGGGCCCACACCTACTTCAGCTCCAGCCATCTCACCAAAGCAACCCCAGCATAACACATCTAAGGATACTTGGACCGACACCTGCTCTACCTCCAGCCATCCCACCAGGATGTTCCCAGCACAGAGCACTCCGAGACACACCCCAACCCATGCCCACTCCAGCTTCAGCCATCCCACCCAGATAAACCCAATACAGTGCATCCTGGGACTCCCAACAGTCAGCTCCAGTTCCAGCTGGCCTGCAAAAACAACCTGGCATATAGAGATCACTCCAATACAAGGCCACTCTTCAAGACCAGAGAGGTAGCTGTTTCACCTAATACACAGACAGAAACCCAGAAAGTCAAAATGAGGAGATAGAGAAATATATTCCAAATAAAAGAACAAAACAAAACCCTAAACAAAAACACTGATGAAATGAAGATACGCAATTTACCTGATAAAGAGTTCAAAGTAATGGTCATAAAGATGCTCCCTGAATGCAGAAGAATGGAAAACAGTGAGAACTTCAACAAAGAGAAAATAAGACAGAACCAACCAGAGCTGAAGAATACAACTGAAATTTAAAAAAAAAAAAAAAAAAAAAAAAAGAGGGAGTCGGCAGCAGATTAATTGACACAGAAGAATGGATCAGCAATCTGAAAGGCAGAACAGTATAAATCACCCAATCAGAACAGCAAAAAGAAAAAAAAAATTTAATGAAGATCATTTAAGGGACCTCTAGGACAGCATCAAGTTTACTAACATTTACATTATAGAGGTCCTAGAAGGAGACAAGAGAAAAAGGGGTGGATAACTTATTTGAAGAAATAATAACTGAAAACTTCCTTAACCTGGGGAAGGAAACAGACACCCAGGTTCGAGAAATATTGAGAGTCCTAAGCAACATGAACCTAAGGAGATGTATGCCAAGCCATATTATTATAAAATGGCAAAAGTTAAATATAAAAAAATGTTAAAAGTAACAAGAGAAAAACAACTGTTACATACAAGAGAAACTCCATAAGACCATAAGCTGATTTTGCAGTAGGAACTTTGCAGGCTAGAAGTGAGTGGTAGGACATATTTAAAATGTTGAACAGAAAAAAAGTCACAACTAAGAATACTTTACCTGACAAGGTTATCACAAGGAATTGAAGTTTCCCAGAGAAGAAAAAACTAAAGAAATTTATCACCATTAAACCAGCTTTCCAAAAAATGTTAGAGAGTTTTCTTTAAGTAGAAAGGAAAAATCTGTAACTAGAAACAAGAAAATACATAAAAGAAAAAGATCCCACTAGTAAAGGCAAATATATAATAAAGACAGTGGATTGGCCACTTAAAAAGCCACTATGAGGGTTAAAAGATAATAGTTAAATGAATTATACTACAATTAGTAGTTAGGAAATACACAAAATAAGAAGATGTAGTATATGATACCAAAAACATAAAATGTGGGGGAGTAAAAATATAGTGCTTGGAATGTGTTTAAACTTAAGTGGCCATCATCTTAAAATATACTGTTATGTATATAGGTAGATATATATGAACCCCATGGTAACCACAAACCTACAATAGCTATACAAAAAATAAAGAGAAAGAACTCAAACATATCACTAAAAAAAACCATCAAACCATAAGGGAAGAGACCAAGGAAAGAAGAAAGGGAACAGAGAATGACAAAACAACCAAAACAACTTTTAAAATGACAATAAGTATATATCTATCAATAACTATTTATAAAGAAACTAAATTATCTGATCTGAAGACATATGGTTGCTGAATGGATAAAAAAATAAAAGAAGACCCAATCATATGCTGCCTATAAGTGACTCATTTTTAATAGAAAGACACATAGAGACTGGAAGTGAAGGGATGGAAAAAGATATTCTACGCAAATGAAAACAAAAAGAAAGTTAGGATAGCAATACTCATAAGAGACAAAACAGACTTTAAAACAAAGATTGTAATATAAGACAAAAAAAGGGCATTACATGATGCTATAGAGGTCGATCCAAGAGGATATAGCTTTTATAAACATAAATGAACCCAACACAGGAGCAACTACCTATATAAAGCAAATACTAACAGACATAAAGGGAGAAACTGACAGTAATACAATAATAGAAAGGGAGATTTAATACATATATACAGAATATTTCATCCCAATACTGCAGCATACACAATCTTTTCAAGTGCACATGGAACATTCTCTAGGATAAATCATGTTTGGCCACAAAATAAGTCTTGATAAATTCAAGAATACTGAAATCATATCAAGCATTTTTTCTGACTACAACATTATAAAACTAGAAATCAATTATAAGAAACTGGGAAAAAACACAAACATGGAGACTATAAAACGTGCTACTAAACAACCAATAGGTCGACAGTCTATTAATTTAAAAAAATAATTATCATAGAACAGCAAGAATGCTGTTACCTCATTCTGCAAAAAAAAAAAAAAAAAAAAAAAAAAAGTTAAGTAGGTATATATGTATGTCTACCTATACAGAGAAAAAATGAAAGTTTATCTCAGCATGGTAGAATTACAGGTTATTTTTTATTTTTCCCTTGTATTTTTCAAAATTTTCTCCAATGAACACAAATTATAGTTTTTTAAAACGGAAAGAAAAAAATTTCTTACTATTCAGAAAATTAAATACTTTTGCAAAGCTCACTTGACACAGATTTGTGGGTAACAGCACTGAAAAATCTAAGCTACTTACCTTTAGGCAATATACTCTGGGTCATCCTCGATGTAGCCACTGGAGCAATAGTGTTACAATGAATATTGTTTTTCTTGCCTTCAATTGCAAGAGTATTTGCAAGGCCCAGAATACCTAATTTTGCAGCACTATAATTTGCCTGGCCAAAGTTGCCATATAGTCCCGAAGATGATGAAGTCATAATGATCCTAAAAAGAAAACCAATCCCTCATCATCATCTTTTCTATGTTTAGATAATGTTGCAACTCTAAGACTTTTTTTTCAGTACTATTACACCTGTCAAAAGCAAGTCTGTATACTGTCATTAGTTTCTTATTGTCATGATTCATATATCTAAAATAATAATAATAATAATAAAAGTAATCTCCTAAAATTCAACTATGAGATTTACCTGTTTTAAAATGAATCTCTGGTCAGAATCAAATGAATTCAAATGTAAGAACGTACACTCATTATCTATTGAAAACAACAATATTTATAAACATAAATTGGTAATATCTGTTAAAATTTTAGTAAGAAATATCAGATAAAGCCATTCTAATTCTTTAGTCATCACTTTGCCCCTCCTTCCTTTCTGGATAATATTAAATGCCTCATATTAAAATAATGCCATCTCATAATCTGATCCAATCTCACTCACCTTACCTAGTAGAAGTAAAATAAATTATATTGTTGCAGAAATGTTGCAGAAAAAAAAAAAAAACAGACCAGCGAGAAACCAAGCACCACTCAGAAAGTTGGAGAACTCAGGATTATTATGCCAGCAGTCCCAGAAGTGCTAGTGCTCTGAAGATCTGGGCCCCGAGCTGAAGAGCAACCTTGCTTTTATGGGGCTCATCCGTGTAGTTACAGTTGGCCAGGTGGAATGGGCCGACTGGTTAATTTGTCCTCAGGCAGTTTAAGAGAGCAGGAGTTGCTATGGGTTACAGGCAGTTACAAAGAGTTACAAAGCATGGGAGTTTCAGATAGGAACTTATTAGGCAATACATTTGTTATCTAGACAGAACAAGCAAAGAGAGGATGAGTCTTTAGTTAATTTAGAGGTCACCCTGCCCTTCAGCCTATTCGGCAAGTATACCTACAGAAGCAAAACAAAGAGCTGATTATAAGGCTAGCCTTTAGAATGGGAAATTACTCTTCAATATCATTTACTTTCAGAAGCTGCTAACATCAGGATAAACTAGAAATCTCCAATAAGAAGAGGTATCACAAAAGATTTACTTTTAATAAATATGTGTGAACCCTAACTTAAAAAGAATGACCTTGACATTAGAGTGCATGGAGCCACTTACTATCTCTACCATATTCTGAGTCACTGACATAGACACAACCATAAGAGTCCTACAGTTCCTAAACAATTTGTAAAGACTAATTCATGTCTGACATGTACCAGCTAGCAGGAAACAGCCACTCATCTCACATAGTTGGTCAATGGATACACAAAATGATATTTTGGTTACAGAATAAACTACAGCTAAATCTGCAATGTTTGTACTGCTGAAATATCAGAGAACGGCAAGGAAAATTCTTAATAACAAAAAGCAGGATGTGAAAAGAAATATAAAGCTGTCCAGCTCAGCTAATCTATAACTAAATGACCAATTTAATGAGGGTATATGCCAAAACAATATTTAAAAAGCTTATGCATATATGATGTTTTCCTCAATGTCAAAGCAATTATCATGCATTCCCTGTACCTAAGAACCCACACACAACAACTCTAATTCTCCTTGAAAGCCCAATGCAACTCTACCTTCCAAAATTCTGTTTCTTCATGTGATCCCATGCTGCCCGGGTCACTTGGAATGAACCCCGCAAATGAATTCTACAGATTATATCTAAAACAAGAAATTATTTTTATTATATACTTTATCAAAAATTCAGATAGGCATATCTCAGAATCAACATAAGCAATGATTTACTTATAAACATATGTTCATTTTATACCTAACATTCATAATGAACTATTGTCACACTGCTAAGTAATTGCTTTTGCTTTTGTTCCAATTATGAAACCAATCAATAGTTCTACTCATTTTCCTTATAATTTGATAAAATTATTGAAATACCTGTACGTATCTAAATATAATGTCATCTTTAACTTATGCCTACTTTATATAAAAATTTACTAATACAAATATCCAAGAATTTTACATACATATTTGGGACTCAACACAAACATTAATTAAAGCATAATCATAAACCACACAGTTCATCATCAAGAAATATTTACAAAATGCTCGGTATATCCCTATTTTTCCCAGGGTTTATAAATTGGGGGATGGGAGGTAGAAAATAGGGGAAAGGATAAAGGGGGAAGAGAGGGAGGAAAAGAGGGAAGCCTATCTGTTTTAGAGATGTCAATCTAATGAATAGACAATTTGAGGAATAATTCATATAGATAAAAACCTCGAGATGTAATTTTTTAATTCAATTTATTTAGACTTAATTTTATTTTTAATTATCAAATTTTTAACCACTTTTACTTATTTATTATTAAGCTGGGGCCTCAATAAATGAAAACATTTGCTCTTGTATATATTAAAAGAGTGAAAAAAAGAACTTAAAAAAAAAAGGAAGAGTAGTTAGGAGTTGAGAGCCTAAGATGAAACCAGAAGAGTAAATACCCCAGCCCCACCAGAGTTCAAAAGAAAAGGCCAACATAAGCTCTTTGTCAACAAATCTTATCTTTCTCGGCTTCTTTTTCACCCCAGTTGTTACAAGAAAAGAAGTAACTAAAAGCCCTTCTTTGATTAACTCTAAGGCACAAAGATATTTTGCTTCTTCCAAAAGAACTTCTGGCAATATCCCCTAGAAGCATACTCTATAAACAACGATATAATTCACCTTAGTTATCATGCTTGCCATTGTCTCAGCCACCATTGTTTTAGTTCTGATGGCCAATGAAGGGCAAAGAAAAGCAAACAGAAAAAAAAAATCACAACTGTGATTTGTTCATTACCTAAACTCAAACTTTCCAAAATGGCACTAATGGAAAATTTTCCTACTTAGCAAAAGCTTCAAGATTACATCTAGGTTTTTCCCACACAGTGCTAAGATCTCCATCATTTTTAGTGCCCCTGGCTCCTTTCCATATTCTGCTCTTGCTCTTGAAATAAGTCGCACACAGCCAGATAAGTATGCTAAAGGCAGTTAGAGTTAATAATGCTAGAAAATGCTGACAATCTCTCAAGGGAAAAAAAAGGGAGAAACAAATTGAAAGGCCCGAAATCCTTTTGAATAACTTCTGCCAACTGATTCAAATTTTTTTAATTGGTCAAATGTTAAAAAAAATAGGCTATAACCAATTGTTCATCTTTTTCAGTTATAAAGCTTATTTATCACTTAGCAGAAGAAAAAGTAGATAAAATCAAGTTTTTTCTTAAATGTATAAATTTATCAAATATTAAAAAGCTAAATGGATAGGTATGTTCCACAGAGATGTATATTAAAAACAACTTACCCCAGTCTTCATCACTTATTCTACCAAAGGAACGATCCCTCAGAATTCTAAAAATTGATATTATATCAGTTAAAGGGGAGTATACACTTAAAAAAAAAAAACTTTGAATGCATGTTACTTCACTAAAAATGAAAACAGAAATACTCACCCAGCATTGTTGACCACAATATCTACAATATAAAAAGATCCAAGTCACAAACATAAAAGCAAGCATATTAATGCATTTGCTTACAACTCATATTTCTTTCGAAAAAGGTTTTTTTTCCCATGAGAAAGTATACATATAATTGTTAAAGAGTGTTATCAGAACAAAATTTTATATATAGCAAAAAAAAAAAAGATCTGATTCACAAAACCCCAGCGAGTATCAATCACATTATATCAGTGCTCTACCCTTAAACTTATATATCTAAGATTTTCCACCTCTATCTTCTGCTGAAATTCTAGCAACTTATTTATAGAATTAGCTATTGTACAACTCTTAGGTTCTTAGGATTCAGTGGTAACCACAGTCATTCCTCATTTAACCTCAAAATTCACTCAGAAAGTTAAAAGCTTAAATTTGTTTTTGCCAGTCAAAAGCCCAGAAAGGAAACCATTAGAGTTAAAAACTGATATCTTTTCTTAACACAGAATTGTATTCTCACTATGAAAAGAAAAAAAATAATTTCTAAGGTTCAACCACCACCTTGTAGCTATTTTCACCCTATGATTTCCCACCGTTGTGCTCCCTAGCCCTCTGTCAGAAACTATGCAAAAATGTCTCTAATGAGCTCAACCAAACATAACTAGAAAAATAAATATGCTAGACAAAAAAAAAGGGGGGGGGAAGCACATTTAAATTACAAAATTAATGTTTTTCAGATTATAAACATGTTGGGAATATCTGGAATGATGTTTCCCACTAGAATTCAACAACCTTTTAATAAAAATGTGTGGGACTAAACCAGAAAGCCTATCCAGAGAAGAATGGACTAAACAGTATATTGAAACTCTTCTTAAAAATGAAGATTTTTATTATGCAGTTGACCCTTGAACAACACAGGTTTGAACTGTACAAGTCTACCTACATTTTGATTTTTTCCAATAAAAATGTTGGAATATTTTGGAAATGTACAACACTGTGAAAAAACTCACACACCATATACCCTAGAAATATTGAAAAACTTAAGAAAAAGTTAGCTATGTCAAGAATACATAAAATATATGCAGATAATTGTCTATTTTATCATTTACTACCATAAAATATATATAAATTATAAAAGAGTTAAAATTTATCAAGTTATGCACACAAATACAGACCATTTGTGGTACCATTCAGTTGAGAGAAATGTAAACAAAGATGCAGTATTAAATCATAACTGCAAAAAATTAACTATAGTATATACTGTACTACTATAATAATTTTGTAGCCACTTCCTATTACTACTCCATGAGCTCAAGTGTTGCGAGTATCTGCTTACAATATTACATGATGCTTGCTAATTGCTCCATATGAGACGTTCCTCTCTCCAGTAAATTGTGTATGGCAGTAAAAAGTGATCTCTCATAGTTCTCCCATATTTTTCATTTTTTTTAGTGTAACACACTAAACCTGAATAACACCATGGGACCCATACAGAGAGCTACTAGTGATGTTGGAAATGTTCCCAAGAAGCAGAGAAAAGTCATGACATAAGAAAAAGTTGATATGTTTGATAAGCACCATAGATTGAGGGCTGCCAACTACAGGTGGCTACATTTCAAGATAAATGAATCCAGTGTAAGGATCACTGGAAAAAAAAAAAAAAAAAGAAAAGAAAAGAAATCCGTGAAGCTGTCATTGCAGCTAAGCCAGCAGGCACATAAACTCGGTACTTTTTGCAAAATAACCTTTTTATCTCATTTTGAAAATGCAGCTTTTATGTGGGTGCAGAATTGCTGTTAAAAAAAAAAAAGACATGGCTATAGACTCTAACATGATTTGAGAATAAGCAAAGTCATTATATGACAAATTAAAACAAAAGGAAGGTGAAAGATCTGAAACTGAAGAATTTCATGTCAGCAAAAGATGATTTGATAATTTTACAAAAAGGTTTGGCTTTAAAAAAAAATGTCAAAGTAACAGGAAAAGTAGCTTCTGACAACCAAGGGGCAGCAGACAGTTCCCAGATACCATTAAGAAAATCATGCAGGAGAAAGGCTAACTGCCTGAACAGGTTTTTAATACAAATGGAAATGCCCTATTGGCGGCGAGGGCGGGGTGGGGGGGGGGCACAAAAGACTCTATTAGTAAGGAAGAAAAATTAGCACCAGAATTCAAAGCAAGAAGAAAAAAGCTAACTCCACTATGCATATGCAAATGGGTTTTTTTAATCAGGCCTGCTCTTACCTATAAAGCTAACTCTCAAACCTTGAAGGTAAAAAATAAACACCAGCTACCACCCTTTTGGTACAAGAAGATGTGAACAATGGGGACCCTTTTTCTGGATTGGTTTCATCAACTCTTTTGTCTCTGAAGTTAGAAAGTACTGACTGTGCCAGTAAGGGACTGCCTTTTAAAGTTCTTTGGATATTAGACTATGCCCCTGGCCACCCGGAATCCCCTGAGTTTATGCCCCTGGCCACCCAGAATCCCCTGAGTTCAACTCGGAAAGCTGCCAAAAAATAATGTTTTTAATTCAGCCTTAATGTATAAAGCTCACTACACACAGTACTCTATGGAGAAGATTGTCAACACTACGGAAGAAAACGCTGACAGAAATCATGAAAGTCTGGAAGGATAACTCAGTTGAAGATGTCATTGTTGTTATAGAAAGGTTATGAAAGTCATCAAGCCCAAAACAATATATCCCTGCTGGAGAAAGCTGTATTCAGATGTTGTGCATGACTTCACAGGATTTACAACAGAGCCAATCAAGGAAATCATGAAAAAGACTGTAAATATGCCAAAAAAGGTGTGGGGAAAAGTGTTTCAAGATATGGCTCTTGGAGAAATTGAAGAGCTAATAGGTACCACACCAGAGGAATTAACAAAAGACGACTTCACGGATAGGAGTGTCTCCTGGAACTAGTGCCTGACAATGAGTAAGAAGATGTAGAAGAAGCCATAGAAAACAAACTGACATTACACAATCTGGCAGAAAGATTCCAATTATTCAAGACTGCTTTTGACTTCTTTTATGACATAGACATTTCAATGATATGGGCACTGAAACTAAGGCAAATGGTGGAAGGATGGTACCGTACAGAAACATTTTTAGAGAAATGAAAATGCAAAAAAGTCAAACAGAAATGATGATGTATTTCCACAAAGTTACACTGAATGCTCCTGCTCCTCCTTCCACTTCTTCTGCCTCAGCCACCCAAGACAGCAAGAACCCCTTTTCTTCCACCTACTCCTTACCCTACTCAACATGAAGATGAGGATGGAGACTTCTGTGATGAACTATTTCTACTTAATGAATAGCAAAGAATTATTGATGTCACAGTTAATAAATTTATCTGCTGTGTGTGTGTGTGAGTGTCTTCATGTGAAAATAACTGTATGGCAAGAACTGTATGAGATATTTGTGTCATCATCATCACCTAAGTATTCACCATGTAAAACACTGTGCAACAACACTTGTACAGAAGTAAATAACCTATCTTTACACAGGCATAAGGTGACTGATATTTAACATAAAATTAATAATGTTAGTTTTCTTACTGTTTCATTACTTTGTTTTCAAAGAATTACATTACCATACGGTATGCCTCTCTCCTATAATTAGAGAAATTACATATCCACTAATCACCACAGGTAAGGGGTTTTTTTTAATGTAACATTTCCAATACTGTATTATGAATATGACACTAATGCTGAATGCCAAAAAATTTTATAACCACTCATTAGTGTATAAGCTAGGCTACCATGAAGTAATCATATCGATTACACTAGGCTACCATAAAACAATATTGCTACTTCATTATCAAAGCATGAATCGTTATACGTGTAAATATGAATTTCTTTTTCACATTATCTTTTCGTTTTTGATGTCTAGAGTTCAAAATACATATAACATTTACAGTTTTGTATCATATAAGACAATACTGAAGTAGGTACTGACAGAAAATTCATCTTATAAACCAATTACACAAACTTACAATATCAATAAATATAATACAGTACTGTGTATGTATTCCCTCTCCCTGAGTTTAATAACATTTGCTCTTCTCTAGCTTTATTGTAAAAATACAGTATATAATACGTGTAACATACAAAATATGTGTTAATCGACCATATGTTTTCAGTAAGGCTTCTGGTCAATGGTGAGCTATTAGCAGTTAAGTTTTGAGGGAGTCAAAAGTTACATGTGGATTTTCAATTGTGCAGGGGTTCGGTAACCTAAACCCCCTCATTGTTCAAGGGTCAACTGTACATAATTCATTTTAATTAATTTGCAATATATTAAATTATTTTAATCTAAATCATTATAATTATCTAAAGATTCCACTGGTTCCTCTAATGCCAAAATATTGATTAATTTTTTATTTTATAAACATATTTGGGTATAATTATTATAAAAAGAGAACTTAGAGGACGCTTACAAGTTTTTTAAGAGCTCTTAAAGTGCAGAAAAATATAAAACAAACAACACATATATAAATAAAAATTGTTAACTCAAGCCCTTTGTGGAATAAGGTAGCAATCAATTTGGAAAACAAATCTAAAAACTTAATTATCAAGAAAGAGGGAGTTTTTAATAAACAAGAGGGAGTGTTATTAGGAAGGTAGTAGCTGCTCTATTAGTATCATAAATGCAAAGAAATATCACCTATCCTTCCAAAAGCATCCAGGGCAGTCTTCACAATCTTCTCTCCTTCTTCCACTGAATCTGAGGGAAAGGGAAATTAGTACAAAACTTCAGTAATACCTTTCACAAATGATTTCTAAATTATGTGGATCAAAGCGCAAGATAGATACTATTCACTAAACATAACTCATTTCCAAGAAAAATACATTTGTACTGCAGGCACATAATGAAACAAAATATAGATGATCTAATGTTACAAAAGAAATTTAGCAGCTAAGATAATTCTTTAACTTAAAGAAGCAAGGAGGTAGAAGGAAATAGGGTAGATAAGAAACATTAGGCAAATATGATCTAAAATGTAGCACTGTCCAATATCACTTTTTATGAAGATGGAAATTTCCTATTTCTGCACTAATACTGTAGTCACTAAACACATGTGACTATTGAGTTCTTGAAATGTGTCTAGTATGACAAACTGAATATTTAATCTTATTTAATATATATTTCATTTTAAATAATCGTGCAGGTACTTCTCCCTAAGGATGGAAATCAGAATTTGGGAGGGAAAGAAGGAGGTACATGTTTAATTTGAAAAAGCATGTTCAATGCTATATAACTACAAAAGGAAAATAAACCTAGCATTTTTAAAATACTAACCACAAAAAGTAAAGCTGAACAAAATAGAATGGCTTTATTATTTTCTGCTAATCGGCCCAGGGGAAGGGCTCATATCCTCATAGTTATGTGTCAAATGGTCAGCTGTCAACTCAACATCATCACTGCCTCTTTCTATATTCTCTGCAAGCTCAAGAGAGGAGCCAGGAAACATAGTCCTTTCTCTAGGATTCATATAATCCTGAGGTAGATATGCCAAAAAGAGGCAATCACCTAAAGCATGAAAAAGTAGCAGCCTGCATTTGCAAGCAATCTTATGAGAAAACTAAGCCTGCCCGCACATCTAGGTGACTTCTTGAGAACCACCTGCTGCAGGCTGAGATGGTCACTGAAAACTTCCCTGACATGCACTTATCCAGCCCTTCCAATGGTTATGCAAAGCCTCTAATTCTCTGTATTAAAATCCTTCACACTTGGAAAATCTAGAGGGGCTTCTGTTTTCCTGACTAAATCCTGATTGATACAGGTTGCGTATCAAAACGGGAAGGGGGTGGAGAGTCTAAAATTTTTGTAATTTTATAAAAGAGGTTTTTAAAACTCAAAAATTAAAAATAAAAAGCTGAAAACATTTTTCTAGATTCTCAGTGTGGAAAGAAGATACTGAAATGTATCTCATTATTCCCTACGACACTCCAAACAAATTATATCCTATATCCTTTTCTCTAAAATTTGAAAATGAAGTCATTAGTAATCTAATTTAATCCCTGGCCCATAAAAAACAATCTAATATACTAGCTTTCTAAAATAAATCTATTCAAGAAGGTTCCTTACAAATACTATTAGAATCAATACATCAAATGTAAAGGTTGTAATTGCTGTTTTTCTTGTGGCTTCACTTTAATGCCTAACTTTGACTCTTTTTACAAAGATAAGAAAGTTACATATAGCAATTATTACTTGTGCAGAATGGAATATAGAGGTTGAATACAGAGAGGGGTTTTTCACTTCTTACACAATATAACTTAAATTTTTTGAAACAATTTTAAAAATGATTTAATGTTATTCTGTAGAAATACATAAGACCTTTTAGCTAAAAAAGGTCTTTTAAGAACAAGAACATATTCATATACACATCTACAATAATTTACTGATTATACCATGTGCTCATTAATAGAAATATTAAATAAACATTAGGATAACAGTTAGACTCAAGAAATAATCAACATCGAAAGTTTAAAAATTCTCCTATAAAATATGTAGCCAAACAGCTTTGGCTGACTTAAATAAAATCTAATTTCATAATTACTTTACACTGGAATGCTGAGATACTTGCTCCATGATTATTAATGTAAACAAAAACATTAGTTGAAGAAAAATTTTTAAAAAAGTATAGTTCTCTCAAATTTCATACCATAGTTGGCCACTGCTTTTCCACCTTTCTTTGTTATTTCTTCAACAACCTTATCAGCAGCTAAGGAGCCTTTACCAACTCCCTTGTAGTCTCCTCCTAAATCATTCACTGCCATGCAAAAACAAAACAAACGTGAATTAATTTCTAGACCTTCAACGTATGAGTTGAAATGAAATTCTATTACTAGTATATTTCTTTAGTCATATGCCCGATTCCCTCTTACCCTATTCCCATCTTACTGAACATACCATGAGATATGTAACATTCAAAACATGTCTCTGTTTTTAAATATAGATATGAACAACGAAATATTTGAACATGGGTTTGTCATAAAATTTTTAGCTTTGCAATGTCTTCCTTTTTTGAAAAGAAAAAAACATGATTCAACCCATTTTTGGCAAAAAAGGAAAAAAAATCTGAAGATTACTCTTAAGATTAAACATTAAAAAAACAGTATGGAAGTACCTCAAAAAATTAAAAATAGAATTGCCATATTATTCAGCAATCCCACCTCTGGATATTTATTCAAAAAAATAGAAATCAGGATCTCAAAGAAATAGCAGCACCCCAATGTTCACTGCAGCATATTCACAACAGGCAAGATGTAAAACAACCTAAATGTACATTGACAGATGACTGTATAAAGAAAATGTAGTACATCCATACAATGAAATATTATTCAGCCTTAAAAAGGAAATTCTGCAATATGCAACAACATGGGTAAACCTGGAAAACATTATGATAAGTGAAATAACCCAGTCACAGAAGGCCAAATACTGCATGATTCCATTTACATGAAAGTGTCTAAAAAAGCCAAACTCACAGAACAGGGAGTAGAATGTTGGTTGCCAGAGAATCAGAGAGGAGGAAACTGGGAGTCGCTAATACATGGGCAGAGTGTCAACAATGCAAGATGAACAAGTTCTACAGTTCTGTGTACAACAAAGTGCCTGCAGTTAATAATACTGCATTGTCCCCCCTTATCTGTGAGGAATACTCTCCAAGACCCCCAGTGGATGCCTGAAAACACAGATAACACAGAACCCTATATATAGTTGACCCCTGGAACAACAGGAATATGAACTATGCAGTTCCACTTATACACTGACTTTTTTCAGTTAGTACCATTAAATGTATTTTCTCTGCCTCACGTTTCTTAATAACATTTGCCCTCTATCTTACTTTACTGTAAGAATGTATATATACATATTCAAAATACGTGTTAATCGACTGTTTATGTTATCAGTAAGGCTTCTAGTTAGTAGCAGGCTTTACTATTTAAGTTTTTGAGTCAAAAGTTATATGTGGATTTTCAACTTTACAGAAGGTTTGTGCCCTACCCCCCCACTATTCAAAGGTCAACTGTACATAGATATCTATATTTTTCCCTATATGTACATATCTTTTTACTTAAAGGAAGTAATTTATGGCTTCAATTTGCCATATTCAAATTGCCAGTGACTCTACTCTTCTGCTTCAGGGCCTTTGTTAAGTAAAATAAGAGTTACTTGAACACAAACACTATGATACCCCAACAGTTGATCTGATAACCTAGAGGGCTAATATGTCACTAAAGGGCAGGTAGTGTACACAGTGTGGAAATGCTGGACAAAGGGATGACTCACATCCAGAGAGGGACTAAGTAGGACAGTGCAAGATTTCATCATGCATTGTTTATTTCTAAAATTTTCCACTTAATAGTTTCAGACTGTGGTTGATCACATGTAACTGAAACCATGGAAAACAAAACCACGGATGAGGGGGGACTACTGTACACTGAAAAATTTGTTAAGAGGGTAGATCTCATATTGTGTTCTTACTGCAATTAAACAACAAAAATAAATTAAACACACAATGTGAAATATCTTCACCATGTCGAGAAAGCCTGTGTTTACAAGCATAGTGATAAAAAATAAGTATGATATTAAACTATTACACAGAAAAACACTTGTAAATTTTCATAAAACACTATGTCATGGCTTACAATGAAATAAAAAACTATTAAAAGAGGTCAAATATTACATATAGAACTAATTTGTTCAGTCACTAATTTATACTATGACTCTGTTTTTATATATTTAACAACTGACCACACATACCATATAGGATCTCTCTATGTCCAATTATATAAACACAAACATTAATTGAGCATTTACTATTTGTAAGGAAACGTACAGAGAAACACACGGATGGACAGGAATGATGCACTTAAGGAGATGATAATCTACTGAAAGTTAATATGTGAGGAATACAGAAATGCACAGTAAATTTTAGTGCAAAGTATATAAAAGCCAACATAACTAAATAATAGGGACAAATAATAAAGTTAATTAACACAATAATTTAAGGTAAAATTTATAAAATAACATGCCAAAACTAGTGAAAAGGTATATAGATCAATGCCAAATAACTTGAAAAAACAGAATTTAAGAAAAATACTTGGGAAAAAACTTAATTTACACTGCATAATTTATTGCATAATTTTTAGGAATATGACAAAAAATTACTAAAAAACAAATAGTATGGCAGCATATATAAATTTTAAAGTCTTTTAACATTACTAACTTGACGATTACCACACCCAAAAAAATATATAAATATATTTTTTTTTCTTCTGAAGAATGGCTCTCTTTTTTGCTGGATTGGGATGAGGGTTGCAAGTGGAGCTGGGTGAAAAAGGAGGTAAAGGGTAATACAAAGAAAAAGCAATGCGTAGCTATACTTAAAAGTAGCTAAGTCAATATGTTTTTACTTATCCTTTTTTTTTTTTAAGGAAATAAGGTTTTCTAAATGTGGGCTGGGATATAATTTTTCTAACAATACAGTCTTACAAGCCTTACTGCAAGTAAAAAATGCTGCAAACACAAAATTATGGAAAGAGGCTTACATTATCCCTCAAGAGATGAAAAAAGTGGTAAGATCCAAGACTAAATCCCTGTTGTTTAATTCCACGCAATTATTCAACTGACAGCAACCAACCAGTAGCAAATATCAAGATTCTAAGACATGTAGCTAATAGTCTTTTAAGACCACTTTTAACTAAACGAGAGAAAATTCAAAAGCAAACTGGCAAATCTGGTATCTAACTATTGTTCGACTGTGCAATGAAATACCACCCCCAAGTGGAAACTGTTCAAAGTACAACCAAACAGGTAAGCATTAAAACCTGGATAATTTGAGATCAATAACGTGCAGTGAAACAGTATCAGAATAGATGTATTCAAAACAAGTCTCTCTACATTAGTGAGCATTAAATTAATACTGACTCCATTCAGTCATCCCACTATCATCAGAGCTAAATTATAGGGATTACAACCTTAACTAGAAAAGCGCTGGTTACTTGCCTTAAGGGCTTGGATATCAACAATGTTAAAGGATTTTCTGCAATTTTATATAAAGAGGAATGTATCAATACTATGTGACACTGTTACCACTTAAATGTATGGTTAAAATAATAATAATAATAATAATAATAATAATAATAATAAATTTTTTAATACCATCACCACCTTATACTGGTATGTGTCTACTCCGCATTTTCAAAGGACCATTATGTACACCTGCTGATTTTGATCTCCATAAAGCTTTTAAGGAGCTTGCCACAAACAGTTGTTCCTACTTTAACAGATGAGGTTCCTACTTTAACAGTTGGGGAAAGGTTAGGTAACTTGCACCCCCAAGGCTCCAAGGCTGTGTGAAATGGCAAAATCCAGATTAGAACCTCGATCTACTATGATGCCACTCTGCTTCTCTAATGCTAAAAACAAGCTTCTTTTATCCTTAAAAAAAAAAAAATATTCCCACTAAATAATAACAAGAAAATCGCATTTGTTTGGAGAGGGAATAAAAGAAAAGATGTCAGCCACCCCAAACAAATAGCTATAAAACAGGTAGTAAAAGTGGTTAAGAAGATGACAGTTAAGGACTGAGTCTTTTTGGCTGAAATCATCAATATATCCCAAAATGTGATATATTTGTAAATCCTCCATTTATATTTCTTATTGTTTTGCCTGTTTAAATCACATTTTATTTGAGGTATTTGTCTTTATTAAAGATTTTTAAATATCCTTTATTTATAAAGATTTTAATTTGTCATATGTGTTGCAAATCATAAATTCCTTTATGGAAATATTGAGAAATAGAAGTAATATCTGGGCATTAATATTACTTGATGAGTATTATATACATTATTTTTCAGTGTTTTGTTATATAAATCAGATTGAGATATCTGGATTTGTCTTTAGTAATCCTATTTGCTATATATCATTCATTGCTCTCAGAAGCTGGTTTTCTTGTTTCCTCTCTGTCTTTCATCTCAGCTTTCTCTAACTACTGGCTCCAAAGACTACAGCAAGATACATGCTTTGAGTCTCCAGATATCAGGGCTGCTAAACAGAATAAAAAATGCAAATGAACCTGATCATCACCCTCCTTAAACTGTCTCATCTTCTCAGCATCACTTCTCTGCTGGGTGAGATATCTCCCAGGCACTCTTTCCCTTCTCCCATTTCTAAACAGCACAAGTCACTGAGTCATCAGGTCTTATCGATTTCATCATGGTTCCCCAAATGTTTGTTGTGTTTGCACTCTGGATCCAGCACTGTGCTAGGTGCTATGGCCTCTTAAGATTGACAGTTTGTACACTGAGGAGTTTCCAGTTCTTTTGAGAAACTGTTTATCGCCATTTCTTCTCTATTTCACCATTTCATGCCCAGATTGCTGCAGCTGTCTCCCAGGCGGTCTTTTGCCCCCAATCTTAACCTCTCCAGGCTAGCAGCAGACTGCTGCTGGAGTTATGGCCCTATGGCAGCCTTTATACTAGGTCACCCCCTTGCTCAAAATCTGCAGTGGAACCCTATTATTCACAGCCTAACTTTCAAGATTCCTTGAAGTCTGGCCTCAATTTACTGCTTCAATTACTACAGGTAGTTCGTTCTTTTTGCTGCAGCTCAATGCAGGAAATTGCTCATATAGCAGTTTCCAACTTCCCACTAAATTATCAAGAGTAATGATGTTATAATGCTTTATATTTGAAGAGTGCTACCTATATGCTGTAATTACCTTTATGCATACTCATGTTCATACATTTACTCAAGGATTTGTCACCAAATGAGTCGTATCTATTACCAATGACATATCTATAAACTATTTTTATTTCCAAAGTAAAATGATGCTTCAATTCTACAAAATCAGAATAACTTTTATATATATTGATTATGCAAGTGACGTGCTTTGTACAGAGTAATCCAAGAAGTGTATAAAAAGATAAGGGCAATATTACATTACAAATGTATGTATTTTTTGGAGAGGTTATTTACTTTTTTTGTTTTTAAAAAACTCAAACCATACAGACTCAAAAAGTCCTTTCCTACTCTCTACCAGATATAATTATTATTAGCATTTCTTGGATGTCCTTCCAGATATTTCTTTTCTTTTTTTTTTTTTTAATGTGTACAGCACCCAGTCTTCCTAGGTGGTCACTCATTCAAGTACTAACCAGGCTCGACCCGGCTTAGCTTCTGAGATCAGACGGGATCGGGCATGTTCATAAACAGGGTGGCGTGGCCATAAACCAGATATTTCTATTTTCTATGTTTGATGCCTTTTCTCTCATTTTGATAAAGTTTCTTACAGCAACAATAGCATTAAGAATTATGTCATTGATTTTAGAGCTGTGGGCCCAATGGGGACTTCTTCCTGTATTGTTATGTCCTGACTACTAACAGAAGTATTTAAAGTAACTTAAATATAAAATACATGTGTAAGGACTTAAAGAATGGAAAAAATTAACTAAATTTTTTATCAGGAAAGACAAGCTACTGAAAGCATAGTCTAATGGTAGCTACTCTAGTTGGGGGCAACGTCAGGTTTACCTTAAGTTTCTTGACAGCCAAGGAAAAGGGGGAAAACACAGAACTTCCATACCATTTTCACTGGTAGAAAAATACAATCACACTAGTTTATGAGAAATCTTTTCCAGAATAAATGTATCTAAATATTTGAAGGACTCCAAAATGTAGACGCAGTTTAGAGAGCAATGTCTTAAATTAGGTCCTTTTGCTTTTCTTTAGTTCAACAAGAAGGCATCAAAGGTATCCTTAAAGGGAGAAAAAAATGAAAATGAGAGACTGAGTCATCCAGAGTTCAGTCCTTGAACTTCTGTTTATCAGTACTCACCATGTGATCTAGTCTTTTGGCTTTAAATACCATCTATAAATTCTGAATTTATATAGCTTCAATATGTTCCCCCAAATAAAAAGTCTTATATCCAACTGCCTACTGAATACCTTCATATGAAAGTCTAATAGGGATGTCTCCTCTCTGCCAATTTGGTCCTCCTTCAGTCTTTCCTCTCTTAGTAAATGGATAGGCTAGCCTTCTCTTTCCCTTACAACTCACACCAGCAAATTAGCAAAACTTGCCATATCTACCTTCAAAATATATCTGGAATTTAACCTCGTTGCATCACCTCCATCCCTACCACCTGTCTAAATCAACACCATCTCTTATGTGGATTTTGCAATAATTGACAGGTCTCTGCTTCCTTTTTTTTTTTTTTCCCACGGACTATTACAAGCATGCACAAGAAGTGTTAATAATATAATAAACCCCAATATACCCACCTGAAGAATACATAGGCACTGTACATATATATGGTTCATTATTATAAGCTGGAACCCACATGTGCTTTCTTATAATCTTTTTTTGTGTGTTATATAAGTTTAACTTATTCACTCAATCAGCATACATATCTTGATTAAGCAAAGCACTATGCTTACATTTGAAAAGAATCCATCAATGCCTAAGGCAGGCCCTTTTCTTTAAGCATCTTTAGAGAAACATGTTTTATATATAGGAGCTGGGATGCTCCGAATGACAATACCTCAGGCTCACTTTGACATTTCCAATTCATGAACACAGTACCTAGTACTGGCTCCTTTCTTTTCCCTTTACAAAATACTTTATTTTTTTGTTATTTAATCCTCACCATAATCCTGGAAGTTAGGTACAGTGGCTACTACCATTTAAAGATAAATAGGCAACTGAGCCAGGATTTTAAGTCTGATCTTTCTTCAAAGGTAATTCACTTTCCCCCTGCAGTTCACCTTCTGGCTGTCAGGATCACACAGTAGTTAGGCTCTAGAATCAGAACACAGGAATTTAAGACTCATCTTTACCAGTTATTATATAACTGCAGCACAGAAATCATGTCACTGAGAGAGAAGAGTGTATTTAATGTCCTGCTTAGCTCTTCTCTGTTTAGAAAATCTGGTTGCTTGTATACTCTTTTGTTATTGTGGGCCAACAATTTTATCCCAGGATGGACACTAATAAATATTAGGGCATAACATCCACCCTATCCACCTATCCTGCACTGACCACTCATTCAGTTATTCTCCCCAAAGTCTTAGACAAATGTGATGTGCCCACCCCCACTGCCAAGTATATCAGATGAGTCCAAACCATTGAGATCACTAAAACCTCCCAGCTTTGGGATTCTTCAATACATTACTTTTTAAAGTAAGTTATAAAGTCAGACTCAAAGGGGAAAAAAATTTTGCTCACAGAAGAAAAAATTAGTGATGAAATTTGACCTGGGCAAATTATTTGATGTAAAGACTGAGGTGGCAGACTTGTGAAGACTGTAGTACTTTAGCTACCAGACACTGATTAAAAAGGAAAATATATCAACTTACCAACAACTGATGCACCTCTTTCTGCAAAAGCCAGAGAATAGGCTCGGCCCAGTCCTAATGAAAAACAAAATAGTCAGAAAGTTGAGCAAATGTTAGCACAATTTTTTTGGTCCACTCAACTCAATCTCTATATTAAAGTAACTGGTGAATAATTACATTACGATGGTGAAGTCTTCATTGGTTCTCTCAACTTCTCATTCACCTTCTGCTTAGAGAGGTTGGAAAAATCTTTAAGGCTTTTTAAAATATGAACCGGTTTGTGAACAGGAAGTGCTAAATTCTGTCTAGTCACAATTTTTTAATGCTTCACAAAATCAACCCGCAATGGATACCTGAAACCTCGGATAGTACCCATCCCTTTGTATACTGTTTTTTCCTATACACACCTACATATAATAAAGTTTAATTCATAAATTAGGCACAGAAAGATTAACAGTAACTAATAATAAAACAGAAAAATTATAACAATATACTATAAGTTACACAAATGTGGTATCTCAAATAACTTAATGTCCTGTTCTCTCACCCTTCTTGTGATACAATGCCTATATGATGAAATGAAATGAGGTGCATGATGTAGGCATTTTGAGGTAGAATTTAGGCTATGATAAGGGTTACTTGAACACAAGCACTGTGATACCACAATACTGAAAGGCAAGATATGCTGTACAAAGGGCTTACTCATGCCTGGAGTCGGAGAGAGTGGGACTACTCCAGATTTCAGCAAGCTACTCAGAACAGTGCGTAATTTAAAACATTATTTCTAGAATTTTCCATTTAACATTTTTGAACCAAAAGTAACTGAAACCATAGGTAAGGAGAAACTATTGTATAGTGCTTGGCTTGATAAGCATACAAACTCCAAGGAGATCTCTTAGATGCCCTTTTAAAGAAGTGCTTCCCGAGAACTAAAAATCAGAGAACTTAAAATCGTCGGACAAAAGGAAAGAAACACTAAATAACTGACTTTTCGAAGGCAAGGAAATGACAGCTCTATCCCTCTGGGGGTGATTCCAGACCCTGGTCGGCTTTTCAGCAAACTTTAAAATAGGGAGGCCTGAGTCTATAGGCAAAAAGAGTCGCATTTGGTGCGCAGACACAAACCTCAGTAAGGACTTTTACCCAGCCCTGCAACAACCCACAGCGCAGCCGGGCCTTCCTCCTCACGCAAGACCTAGGCCTTTGAGAAGCTCCCACAAGGGACAGGTGGGAAAGCGGGCTGCACCTGACTGTGTGACTAGGTGTTTCTGGCTCCCCACTGACGGCTGGCCAGCCCCACCTCTCCCTCCACAATAGATCTGGTGCTCCAAGGACAGCCCGCCCCACCAGGATCCGTCGCTCGCTCCCCAAGCCGCTTCCTCTCCAACCCTCCACCGCTGCCAGCTGCTGTCCTTGACGCTGTGCCCGCAGCTGTGGCTGCGCACTTATCCCAGGCCGGAAAAGCGTAGCTCGCGACATGAGAGGGAGATGAGCGCCAGCCCTCCACACTTCGCGTACTCACCTCCACCTGCGCCGGTGACCACTACCACACGCCCGTTGAAGTTCAGTGGCGAATACATGAGTCCTGCCTGCAGCGACACACACAAGCAGAACCGCTGGGGCTCAGACTGCGAGATGAGACGGACAGTGGCAGAGGTGGGATAGAAATGATTTGTTAATTTAGAGGGGGGACATTGACGTCGCCGTTTTCCAAGCGTGCCTGCGTGGGGAATCCCTTGGAACTCTGGGTAATGTAGTCCGGCGTGCTTCCAGCGGCGGCGAGCGCTGCCCCAAACGCTTGGCTTGACAGGCCATTTCTGCTTCGAGTAGTAATAGGCGTTGCTGGGACCTGTGTGGTAAAATGGCTGGTTTTGCACCTTGAGTTTATTCATTCACTTATCGTTTTGTCATTCTCTCAACAAGCGTTTGTTTGTTTGTTTGTTTGTTTGTTTGTTTGTTTTAGCCACTAGCCTAGAGAAATAGGACGCAGCCCATATCCTTATGTAGCTTTCTGAATAGCCCCTAAGAAGGAATGGCACCCTTACCAATGGGTAAAGATTTCTCAGAGTGTAATCGCCGGACGTCTTGCCTGAAAATCATCTGAGAACTGTCAAAATACAGTCCTGGACCCCGACGCTGACCTCCCAAAATAGAATCGCAGAGGGCAAGAAAAAAATTTTAACAAGTGCTCCTAAATGATTTTTATTTTCGTATGTTGAGAACAGTCATAGGGTGTAATTCATTCAACATTTATTAAGCATCTATGGGTGGTAGGCACAAGTTTACAGATGAACAATAAAGTCCTCCGGAGGTCTTCAAAGTCAGGTGATAAGGCTTTAATAACAGTGCAGCATGCTAAGACTTGTAACAAATACGTACACGTCAGCTAATGGTGCCAAAATAAATGGACCCTATCTCTGCTGAGGAGAAGGGAAAACTTATCAAAGGAGATGATGCCCAAAGTACCTTAAGAAATGAACTCTGTAGATAAAGGAGGCCGTTACATATATCAGAACTACTAGCTAAATTGGTAGGGAAGGGGAGGGGAAAGGCAGCAGAAGTCTGATAGCATTTAGATGTTTTAATTTAGTGCTGAAAGTAGTTTTAAGCATGATTACTCCAGGGAACACATTTACAACATAGAAAGATCACTCTGCATCACTACTGAGGATTGATTGGAGGTCGACAAGGAAAGCAGATGGAAACTTACTCAGAAAACGTTTGAGATCAGAAGTAAATCAGAGAAAATGTTGAAGAAGGAAAATTCGAAGATATTTTTGGAAATAGGGTCAGGTCTTTGTTATTAATTGTATGTGGATGTGAAGGAGGAACGACTGAAATAACCCCCATATTTCTTGCTTGAGAATCTAGTTTATGGTGGGCCATTCATCAGGATTAGGGGAGAAGAGCAGCTTTTGGAGGGAACATGACTGCAATTTGGAGCAAATCGCGTTTGGGGAGGGAAGTGAAGCTATGGCTGGAGATGCCTAGCAGATAGCTGTGGTTTTTAGAACTCTGAAAGTTTAGTTTCAATGCTTACACAGAGAAAGAAAAATCTCCCTGTAACTCAAAACTAAATCTCCAAAGAGCTGAAAAGCTTGTCCCTAAAGCAGCACTTTGCTCTCTTGGACATTTGTCCACATGTGCCTTACGACATTTCACCCTTGAACCAAGACCCAGGAAGGTTAGCCCGGAGGGAGCTGATCCCAAAAACAAAGAAGAAAGCACTTGTGATAAAAAGGTCACTCTTAGAGCTTTGGACCAGGACATCACCCCGCCCTGGTGCTGCCTTCCACCAATGGGGGCCAGTTGCCTGGAGGTGGAACCCTCTACCCAGCCCTGAGGCTGGCACTTGCTGCCACCGCACCAGCTGCTTGCTGCAAAGGCGAGTCTACTCCTGACGCTATCCTTAGTTTAGACCAGTGGCCACCTTTTCTGCTTACTAGCCACCAAGAAGGCGCGGCGGCCCAGCTAGGCTTGAATCAAGATGTAAAAGAGAGCCTTGGTCATGGCCGGCCTATGTGGCAACTCCATAAACCTTGGTCTCCACACCTCTGCTTCCCACGGAGAAAACCGATGCAGCTATGGCAACTGAGCGGAGCCAAATTTCCTCGAACTAGATCCCACGAAGAACCTAATGAGCTATGCATAGGCCCTTTCTCCAAGCTTCACCCCGCGCAGGTGCTCAGATATCTTTGTCAGGGGTATGTTTCGACCTTGTGTTGTAATGCTTTCTATTTAACCCAATAACTCTGTTCTTCTATTAAAATAAAATAAACTTAAAATATAAACGGGAAAAAAGGCTGTGTGTATTATTCTTATTTTCAGACATTTAAGTGTAGTATCATGCAGTTGTAGCCTACAGTGAGGTGTGTTCAACCACAACCCTGCAACTAGAATGAGAATGAGAATTAAGGCTCCCTCAGCCTTTGTAGGGGAGCCAATAAATACTCCACTTCCACTTCCCAGACTCACAACTGAGTACTAGCTAACCACTGACCAGAGCCAACAGGGATAGGTAAATGCAAGTACTTAGTACAGTACGTTCTCAAATAAAGATATCTTGAATATAAATGAGAAGTGATACAGATTTAGGAATTACAGTAATGGAAGTAGAGTGAGGTGTGTAATTTAAAACACTGTGAAAAGTGTAGATTATTTTCTCTAATGGTCCCATTTGGCCCTCAAGTCCTCGTTCTTGTGAGAGAGGAGGCAGAAAAGGAGACTTAAACTTGCCAGTTAAACATAAGTCAGTCTGTTTGGGGTGAATGCTATCTTTCAGAACTTCTCCCTCCTCTCTCTTCTAGCCTATATGTCACCTTAACATACAGGAAAGGTTTGGCAAGCATAGGGGTGTGGTTCTTATTGCCAAGCTGGCCTCTGCTGCTCCCCCCACCTATTGATAAAGTACACGGCAGATAAAACTTGTGGTTTATTCTCTCACAAGTTTTAGGGTCTTAATTGGGTCTCAGTGGTCCTCAACCTACTTGCATTTGGCCCCAACTCAAATCTATCTAGCCTCAGGATCATTTTTACATGAGTGTGTGGGGCTAGGTATTCCCAGACCCTGCTGTGCATTATCTCTCATTCTCTGACTATTTTATAACTTCTACATGAGTCTAAACACGTTTCAAATTTTAAAATTATTCAAGTAAAATTTAAAAAACAAACAAAATATGTATCTTCCATGCCAGCCAGGAGCTAAGGGAGACAGGAGCAGGACCTTCAGCTTACTCATCACAAAGACCAATAACAAGGCTATTGCCATTCTGCTACAGTCACCCTGTAATGATTCAAGAGCACTCACATGGCAGTGTCTTCTAGAGTCAAATCTGTCTGGTGCTTCTATCCTCTTCATTGCCATATCTCATCAGGCCCAGGCCAGGAAGGGGACAAGGGATGATGGGTCCCTGAAGAACCCAGGCCAAACACACTCCTCATTAGCTATCTTCCTAATATTTCTCCAATCCCTTGCTAGTAAGAATTCTACTTAATCTTTCTCGTTGGTCAAAACTCTAAGTTTGTCCTCTGCTCTGACCTTATGGTTGTCTCTTTTCTAATGGGTCACTCTTTTAAGGGAGACACTATGGCTTTGTCTTAATGGTATATGGAGATCTGGAAAAGCATGAAGAGATATTATAGTGAAACAGTATCCCTTTTTTGCTGCTGTCTCTAAACCTGCTTCTTATTGTTGGAGGTTATAATACCTTTACCTATTTCCTACTTCAGAGGCTGAAAATACCAGATACTCTCCTTCCTAGCCTCCCTTGCAACCAAGCATGGCACATGACCTGAGTTCTGCAAATCAAATGCTTTGAATTGGGATGAAATGACAAACTATGCAGAATTCATTCTGCTGGTAGGTGGGGGAAGCAACAATGGCATCAGTTCTCAAGGAAATGGGAAAGATTCAATGGCAGTCATGTCAGAGGTGCAAGTGGCCACATCTAGCATGCAGCTACAAGGATAATGGTATCTTCATCAGTCCACCTGTGGCATGATTTGGCTTCTGGCTGCTGAGTCTCTGACCCTCACTGTGGCCTTCCTACAGATTCTGTCAGCTGTCACTGAGTTGAAATTGTACCTGTGCAGGCTGATTTAGCACTTGTAGACCCCAGTAGCTGAGTTTAATAAAATAGATTCATTTGGGAATCAACACAGGCTTTTCAAGAATTCATACTGCATAAGTCAGGATCAAGTCTTGGGTGGGGATAAAATTTCTTTCCTGGGGCCACAAAAAGCCCTCCAGGAGACCCTGTACTGCAAAGGCAGCTGTACTTTGTATGAACTTCGGCTTCGCTGTTAATGCCAAGAATGAAGCACTTCAAACCTGGCTTTTTCTCAAACCATGCTTACTAGGTAGAAATCTAGTGAATTTTTTTACTAAATTTTTTCTCCTTTATTTTGTTTCTTAGCCTTGGATAGATGACCCAAGTTGGACCTTATGTAGCAAGAAAATATTTGCAGGGAAAAAAAAAAAAGGTTTGTGCATCCTTTAGAGTAGGAAGTTTCTGGCAGTGAGCCCTTACTGCATCTCTGAAGCACCATCTTGGTGGTAACAGTAGCTACAAAACAGCTGGAGAAAGCCTCAAGTTTTCTGGGAGCACACAGAAGCATGGCTAACCTCTTTACAAAAGATTTTTCCCAAATGAGTTTAGATTCACAGACCATGGCTAACTGGAATAGTATGACTGATAATCTGACAAGCTCAAACAAGAAGTTTTTCTCTTTTCTCTATTCCCCAGATAATCCTAAATCAACTGCCTGGCAGCTGCATTATAGGTCTGGTTTGTGTTAGAATCTGGAAATGTCATTTTTGCTTGTGATAACTGTTGCTAGTGTCTTTCTAAATATCATGGGAGTGTGGCTGCTGCTACACTGACCTTATGTATGTATCCTGTGCTCTTTGGAAAAGAAAGATACATGAGAGAGTTGCAGTTGGGATCCTATTTTGGAAGTGTTAGAGGATTTATAGCAGATCCTCAAATAACATTGTTTTGTTCATCATTTTGTTATAAGTTTGAGATGCCATAAAAACTTAACTCATTTATATCAATGAACCTAAGGTAAAATTGGTTTCGCTATACGTCAAAGAACAAATCGTTAAATGAGGACTTACTGTACATCTATTCTAGTATCACAGTACAAGATATGATGATAGCAGTGTATAAATCTTAAAAGCTTTTAATAAAAGCAGGACCATGTTTTCCATTTTACATTTATCCCATGTGCACATGGAACCCTATGCAGGGGGTAAGATTTGAGCATTTATATATTCAACCTTTACTTATTAAGGGCTCTATGAGACAGGCACTGTGCTGAGAACAAAACAGACAAGGGCCCTGCAACATATAGATCTTAATATTCTGGAGAAGCGAGATGATAATCATACAAACAAATAAACGATTCTATATAATTGCAAGCACTAAAGGAAAAATCTATCAATTTATCAAACAGAGCTCATTATATTCCAGGCACTTTCTTGTGTTTTACAAATATTAACTCATTTGATTTCATAACAATCTATTAAATAGGTGCTATAATTATCCTCATTTTCAGATGAGAAACGTAAAGTGCAAAATGGTTAAGTAACTTAGCTAGAATGTAATGAAGTGAGGATCCGAACCCAAGGGGTGTAGCTCTGTTGCCTGAAACAAAGTAAAGGGATTCAAAAGGGATTGGAACTAGCGACAGGGGAGGGAGGTACTAATTTAGAGAAAGATCTAAGAAAGGCTTAAAAGGAGGTAAATTTTGAGCTGAGACCTGAGTGTTGAGAAGAACCAGTGAAGCAAGGACTGGGATGGAGTTTCTAAGCAGAATGAACAATGTATATAAAGGCTCTGTGGGAAGAACACCTTCACACCTTCTGGCAAGAGAGGAAGTCAAAGAGGTAGGCAGGGACCAGATCGTATGGAGTCTTGTAAGCCACAGTTGGGAGTACGGACTTATTGTGTACTTTTTAATGAGAAGCCCTTGAAAAGCAAGGTAATAAAGTGATCTGGTATGCAAAACTACATATTCCTCTTGGTACACTTAAAAGAATGTAAATACATAGAGAAAAGCCCCGGAGAAACACACCTTCCATTACTGGTAGTTCTGGACATGGGTTGGGAACAATGACAGTGATTCAAGTACGTCTTGAATTAATTTATCATGGCACTAAAGCAACTAGGTAATACAGAAGCCAGTGAGAAATTTCAAAGGCTGATATCTAGGGATATCAGATAATCCTCAGTTATAATTGACAGTCATTCCTGAGTCCTTCGTGACTGGGAAAGTTCTAAAACTCTAAGCCCCATAAATGGTGGCACATTATACCTAACTACCATACAGGGCATTGCGGGATATTTTTTTTTTTTTCCATTGTTAGCACAGGTTGGGGGAAAAAGAGCAATGAATAAAGCTGAGTAAGGTAGTTTTCCCTTAGCAGAGTGTGTCAGACCTGCGGGCGAAATGTCAGGCAAAAAATACAGGGAGGAACAAATACAGTAAAAGATAACTTATGACTGTGACAATAGAAAACATGATTGATTGAGTTCTGAGTGATGCTTACTAATACACATGGATTCAACAGAACAGTTTTCAAAACTACAATAGGAAAAAAAATGAAAATAAATTACCAATGTCTGCCACTAAAGTTTATTCTTGTTTTACTAGATTTCTATGATAACTCTTCTCCAAAGAGTTCAACATATTGTACTGAATGAAATGTAAACCTCTTGAAACACTACCAGAAGCAAAGCTTAGTCTAGCCATGGTGGTGGAAGAAAAGATGAAAGATGGAAAAAACAACAACCAAGATCTCTTACAGACTGGAAATGACTCTAGATGACTGCAGAAAATGCAATGGCATGACAACTTTCAGCAGACTAAAGGAATGAGAACACAGCCAAGGCCCTTGTATTACAGTGATCTCGAAAGCTTGGGGAAACCTATTGCAACTTGGGAGACATATCACATCTTGAATCTTGGAATCCTCCAGCAGATTTTAGATCCAGGAAGTCTCAGGATGTGAATCGTCAAAATCCTATCACTAATATTCTTCTGCTACTAACACAGGTTCCTCTAATACAATGCTCATTATTATGGAGATATATATGCCTCCAATGCACCACAAACTTATATTCCTGACATTGTATCAGTGTTCATTCCTAGCTTTAAATCTGCTCAAGTCTACATGAGTTTACAATCAGGCTCCAAAAGTTCAGGAACCTCTGAGAAGCAGGCCAGCCTTGGATACAGGCTGAGAAGTCACTATGTCATGTCAAGATCTATCTCAGAAGTCTCAGCAGCTTGTCATTACCCATCTCTACAGTCAGGGGAATATGAAGCTTTGATTGGTCAGACCTGGACCACATGCCACCTTTAGGGCTGGGGGTGAAGTTAGTTCTACCTACACTGAGAGTGGTACAAGAGTAGATTCCCAGGGAATGTCAGAAACTATTAGAAATAGAGTAAATGAATTCTGAGCAGCCAAGAAGCAACACAAGTCCACCTCAACCACTTTTCAGCCCTTTTCTCTTCATAGTCTCCTACACAAGCTCATTTAACTTCCACTTGGATATTCGAATATAGTGCAAATGAAGCCCTTACCATTATGCATGTGGTGGCCCTGGCTATCAGGCACACGTGGGTTATTGCTGTGTGATAAGGATCATTGTCATTTGTTTGCTTAATACACTAATACATTGCTTAATAACAGGGGTATAATCTGAAAAACAGATAAGTAGGTGATTTCATTATTGTGTAAATATCACAGAGTATACTCACACAAACCTAGGTGGTATAGCCAACTGTGCACCTAGGCTGCATGGTATTAGCCTATTGGTCCAAGACTACAAGCCTCTTCAGCATGTTACTGTACTGAACATTGAAGACAATTGTAAGACAATAGTAAGTATTTGTATACCTAAAAAGGAAAAGGTACAGCAAATATATTATATAAGAGATCAAAAAATTGGCACACCTATACTGGGCACTTGCCACGAATGGAGCTTGTAGGCCTGGATGTTGCTCCGGGTGAGTCAGTGAGTGAGTGGTGAATGAGTGTGAAGGTCTAGGGCATCACTGGACTCTGCTGTGGACTTTATCAACACTGTTAACTTAGGCTACACAAAATTTATTTAAAATTTTTTCTTCAGTAATAAATTAAATTTAACTTACTGTTACTTTTTTAATTTATAAAATTTTTAATTTTGTAAGCTTTTGTAATAATGTTTAGCTTAAACACACACATCATACAGCTGTACAAAAATAATTTTCTTTATATCTTTATTCTATGAGCTTTTTTTCTATTAAATTTTTTTTAATTTTTTTTTGTTAAAAACTAAGACATTAACAAACACGCATTAGTCTATGCCTACACTTGGTCAAGATTATCAATATCACTGTCTTCCATCTCTACATCTTGTTCCACTGGAAGGTCGCCAGAGGCAATAACACTCATGGAGCAGTCATCTCCCATGATAACAATGCCACTACTGTAAGCAGATAATGCATGATGAAGCATGATAATGCCTTTCTATGGCATTACGACAGCTACGACATCGCTAGGCAATAGGAATTTTTCAGCTCCATTACACCCTATAGGACCACTGTCATACATGCTCTCTATTGGTGACTGAAACATTGTTATGTGGAGCATGACTATACTGTTTCAGTCTCTGCTCATAAACTTCATTAGTTTCTATTGTTACTGTCTTTTACACACACACACACACACACACACACACACACACACACACACACACACACACACATACACACACACACACACAGCCAAACCAAGCCAAGCCAAGCCAATGACGACATCTGACAGCAACAACAAAGACCTCAGATAGTAATCATTATGGTGACAAGGGAAAGTTCAAGGATGGTCAAAGTGGTGGTATTCATTACTACTGTTTTAAATTCATCTTAGAACAGGGCATATTATTGGTACAAAATTCACATGAAAGAAATCATTTATTTCAAGTAAACATCTCTATTTCCTCCTTTGAATATTATATTTTAAAAAATAAACAAAAAGAGCAGATACTTTCTGCCTACATCTGGTTCCCATATTAATCACACATAATCAAATAAATTATTGAGTGGTTCATTAGGAAGAAGTGACTGGCCTTCCACAATGAGACATCTCCAGATTTTCAGAGCAAGAAGTAGATATGATAGGAATATAACAATTATTCCCAAGAAAGACATCCTTTTTCCTCAAAGTGATTTAGTCCCTCCCCCACAGTCTGTAGCTTGCCACTAGAAAATCCCATTACCAGCCTTTTGAGTGATCTTGGGTGTATTGACTCCTGGGAACTAGGTCTCCATATTTCTTCAGACCTACAGTGAGCTCAGGAGCTGGAGGGGGAGGACTCCCACCTGCTAGACTCGACAGTGCACAGGGGCCAGCATGTGCAGAGGTCGAGTGCAGCTCTGGAGTAGGGCAGCTTGGGCTTCGTGCCAGCTTTACCACTGGCCAGCTGTGTGCCCTTCAACAGTCCTTTCTTTCTGAGTCTGAGTTTTCTCATCTACAAAATGGCAGTAAGAGTTCCTACCTTCTAGAGTTGTGATGAAGACCAGATGATACACAAAGAGAGTTTATCATAGTGCCAGGCACATAGTACTAAATAAACATTAGCTTGGATTAGCCTTCTTGATTTGTGTTGTGCTGTTTTTTTTTTGTTCAGGTATAGCTTGGCCTGAATTCTTGGTCTCATCAGGAGAAGGACTGTCATTAACAGCTTAGAGCAGCCTTAAACTGGGCAAGGAGAACATCATTGTATAACCTGGTCTACTGAAAATAAGAAACAATCAGTACATATGTTTTCCTTAACTTATCAACTTGGAAGAACTAGCAAACAAATCTTAGGCAGCCTAAGGAATGTTTAATACACCAAATGTCCTCTTTATCTAGAGTTTGTGTCTCTATTTTAAATTATTTTGACTCTTAATTCTGGCTTAAGGATATAATTTGATCCATCACACAATCCAAGAAAGGAAAAATTCAGAGTATCATTAACATCAATAGCTTCTATTTATTGAGGATGTACTAGACATCATTCTTTGAATGTTTTTTGTGCCTTTAATGATTATTTGAGATAGGCACTCTGGATATGTCCATTTTACAGATGAGGATACTGAGGTTCAATGAAATCGCTTTCCCAAGCTTCAACTACAAAGTTTGTTTTCTTAATTTAGTGAGTCTAGCCAGGGGTTTGTCAATTTTATTAACCTTCTCAAAGAACCAGTTCTTTTTTGCATTTATTTTTTCTATTGTGTTTTTGTTTTCAATTTCATTTATTTCTGCTCTAATTTTGATGATTTCTTTCCTTCTGCTGACTTTAGGCCTCATTTGCTCTTCCTTTTCTAGTTTTTTAAGATGAAGCGTTAGGTTGTTTTTTGGGCTCATTCTTGTTTTTGGAGATAGGCCTGTAATGATATCAACTTTCCTCTTATGACTGCTTTTGTCATGTCCCAAAAGTTTTGATATGTTGTACTATCATTATCATTCGTTTCTATGTATCTCTTGACCTCTCTTTTTATTTCTTCCCTGACCCTATTATTCTTCAGTAGCATGTTGTTTAATCTCCATGTATTTGTGGTTCTTCCTGATTTCTTTTTGCAGTTGATCTCCAGTTTCAGAGTATTATGATCAGAGAATACAGTTGATATGATTTCAACCCTCTTATGTTTGTTGAGGTTATCTCTGTGTCCCAGTATGTGGTCAATCCTTGAGAATGTTCTGTGTGCACTAAAGAAGAATGTATAAGTAGCTGTTTTGGGATGGAAGGCTCTGTATATGTCAATTATGTCCAGTTGGTCTAATGTATCATTTAAGGGTGTTATTTCCTTATTGATATTCTGTTTGGATGATCTGTCCTTATCTGACAGAGAGGTATTTAGGTCCCCTAATACGATAGTGTTTTGGTCTGTTTCTCTCTTTAGTTCTGTTTGTAATTGCTTTGTATATTTTGGGGCTCTCTGATTGGGAGCATAGATAGTAATAAGTGTTATGTCTTCTTGGTGCATAATTCCCTTTATCATTAGGAAGTGTCCCTCACTATCTTTCTTTACCTTTTTTATTTTGAAGTCTATTTCATCCGATATTAGTACCTCTACTCCCACTTTTCTCTGAATGCCATTTGCTTAAAATATCATTTCCCGCCCTTTCACTTTGAGTCCATATTTGTCTTTTGAACTGAGATGTGTCTCCTGGAGACAGCATATGATTGAGTTTTGTTTTTTGATCCAATCCGCAACTCTGTGCCTTTTTAGTGGTGAATTCAATCCATTTACATTGAGGGTGATTATTGAATTTGAGGTCTTATAGCCATTTTATCTTTTGCTTTCTGATGGTAGCTCGGTGTTTCCATTGCTTCCTTGTCCTTGTGTTTTCTTTATTTTGGTTGGCTTTTGTGAGTTTTGCCTCTGGTTATTCTTGTTTTATGTTGTATACTTCAGTTCTGAATATTTGGTGTGTGGTTATCATTACGAATATGAAAAGGATAGTTATATATATATATATATATATATATATATATATATATATATATATATACAGTCGTCCATTTTCCTGCATGTGCTTTATCTCCTTTCCCTTTTGCAAATTTAGATCTTTAAATCCTCCCCCTTTCAGTCATTGTTATCTCAATTTGTCCCTATGTATGCTGAACGTTCATTACTATCTTGCTATTGCAGTTCTCTCATTTAAGCTTATAATGTCCTGTTCTTAGTAAGGGTTGCGCTCCACTGCTTCCATTTGCCTGATAGTCACTTTGCTCCTAATTATGTATTTTTTGTTTTGTTTTGTTATTTTGTTTTAGGTGAGCTGACACCTTTCAGTATTTCCTATAGTGCAGGCCTCATAGTGGAGAATTCCCTCAATTTGTGTATGCCTGGAAAGGTCTTAATTTCTCCTTCATATCTAAAGGAGAGCTTAGCTGGATACATTATTCTAGGCTGGTAGTTCCTTTCACTTAATAGTTTAAATATTTGATTCCATTCTTTTCTGGCTTGTAAAGTTTGTGCTGAGAAGTCCGATGCTAATCTAATGGGTTTTCCTGTATGAGTTACCATCTTCTTTTCCCTGGCTGTCTTGAGAATTCTGTCCTTGTCATTGATTTTTGATAACTTTAATACAATGTATCTTGGTGAAGGCCTTTTTGGATTGAGATAATTGATTGTTCTATTGACTTCTTGAATTCCAAGCTCCAGCTCATTCCTTAGATAGGGGAAATTCTCATCCACTATTTGTCTGAAAATGCTTTCTTGTCCCTGCTCCTTTTCCTCACCTTCAGTAATGCCCATTATTCTTATGTTTCCTCTCCTGATGGTATCAGCTAGTTCTTGTATTTCTGTTTCATTATTTTTCATTCATCAGTTTCTCTCTTCTTCCTTCTGATTTATTTCTAGATTTCTGTCTTAGATATTATTGATCCTTTCCTCCATTTGGTCGACTCTATTTCCCAAGCTTGCTATTTCATTTTTCAACTCTTGCAGTGTGTTCTTCATTTTCAGAAGTTTTATTTGGTTCCTTTTGAGGGTTTCAATCTCCTTGCTCTGCTCAGAGTTGTTTTTTTAATTCCTGAAATTGTTGATTTGAGTTGTTTTGGATCTCACTGAGTTTTTTTTAGAAGCATCATCCTGAATTCTTTGTCATTTAAGTCATATATTTCTATGTCTGTAAGCTTATTTTCTGGAGATTTTTCTCTTTATTTCTGAGATGCCTCATCACTTAGGCTGCTCATGATGTTTAATGGACTATTTCTCTGCCTGAGCATTAATGGAAGTGTACTCTGTTGTTTTTCAGAAAGAAGACTTATTATATAAAGATCTCTCTTTAGCTTGCTGCAAAGAAGGCACTTTTCTTTTGGTTTCTAGTAGGTGGTGTCTAAGCTCTTGGATCCCTGCTTTATATAAAGCCTAAATGTCTTTTTTATTTTCTTGTAGATATTTAATCACACTTGCTACTCTCAGTTTTAATCTCTGTCAGTGTTAGCAACAGTTTTGGTAACATTTGCTCAGATTCCTCTGGGTCTCTGTGGTGATCAGTCTCGGAGAGTATGGGGGGAGGAGACCTCTGGTTTGGGGGTTGGGGACTGTGGCTCAGCCTTGGTTTTGCAACCGGGGCTGGTAAAAATCAACTGTTGTTTCTCTGCAGTCCTGCTCCGCTTCTCTGCTTTCTGCCTCAATGACTAGGCCCAATTGCCAGCTGCAAGAAGTTTGAGCACTTCCAGGCAGGCTGATCAGGGAAGTCGTCGCACCTTCACCCCTCCCCCTCCTCCTGAAAGGTGCTCCGGGGCCTGCGAGAGGCAGCTTCTTTATTTCTCCCAGTCCACCACCAGACACCCAGGATTTTCACCTGTGGTAGCTCTTATGCGCAGATACCATGCTCAGACATGCTGGTGTGCAGTTTGGGTGTTTTTTGTTGAGTTTTAGATGTTCAGCTTATTGTTGTTTCAAGGGGAGAGATCTGAGGACATCTCTCACTCTGCCATGTTTCCCCACGTGAGCTTGTTTTCTTAATATGAGGACATTTTTCAGCCTTTCAAAATACATTAAACAAATGATCATGAATGCTTAAAAATAATAAACCCTAACTTGAGTCAATACATTCTCACAATACATCAGTACAGGTTTTAATTCTGAGTTCTAGCTAGACTGTCTCCTCTAACCAGGTGCCCACTAGTCTGTTTCTCAACTAAGTTTCCTAGGATTAGAGGTTTCTTAGGTTCCCTCCCCTTTCATAAAAGAGCAAGAACTTTCTACAGGGAATGCAAAACCAACCTAGCAATCATCCTGCATCAATCAGAACTCTCTCAGTTATAAGAAATTTGACTCAAACTGGCTTACACACACACACACACACACACACACACAAAATATATATATATATATTGGATCTTGAAACTAAAGAAGTCCAGGGAAGGCTGACTGCAGGTATACCTGAAAGCATCACCTTGTATAATAGCATCAGGACTCACATTCTCTCCATCTCTTGACTCTGCTTTCCAGGTTTCCTCAGGCTACTCTCTCCACATGGAAGCACATTTGTTGCCAGAAGCTTCAGACTAACAGCCTCACAGTTTCAAATCCATTGGGAAGAGAGAATGGTTCTTTGCCTGTATCTCAAGCAAAAGTTGTAGGATAATCTACAGTTGAGCCTGATTACATGGTTTCATTATGTATTCGTTCCTGAATCAAACACTGGCTCAAAGGGGATGAAATGCTCTGACTGGCCAGCCTTGGGTTTTGCACCCAACTGTCATCAGAGGTGACGTCCTTGGATAGAGAGCTGGGGACAGGTGCTACTTTTAAAGAAAAAGCAGAATGTTGTAAACAACAGAAAGAGAATGGATGCCGAGCGGCAAATATAAACAAGCACAAGATATATAGTTACAGGTTCTAATGTTCTATGAGCCTAAATATTCAACTATACATATTCTTAACTAAACTCCAGGCACATGTAATGACAACAAGACATAACATTAGAAATCAGGACATTTCCTAAAATACAGGCCAGATAACTACTACCAACATATGGGAAGAGATCCTATATTCTGGCAAATATAGCTTTCATTAGTTAATATAAAGCACCCCTCACTGAATGAAGTTTTGCCAGAGTCTATACCTGTGAATCCAGAGCAATGTAACAAGTGTCACTCTTCCCTTACACTGACTTTATCATGACCTTGGAAATTCTAGGATTTAAAAACAAAAGAACCATACAGAGAGTAAAGGACCCAGAGGCAAGCAGGCTCAGAAGTTTTCAGCTCATCCTAAAGACCTAGTAGAGGAGAAAAGTTCTTCTCAGATGATGTCCATATGGTTTACATACTGTGTATATAGAATTTATGTCAAATCTACAGCCAGGGACAAGGGTAATGCAGAAGAAACTGACCAATCACCTTTTTTAGAACTAGAATCCACTGAGAATGTGATCTCATCCAGGCACTGGGGAATTAAGGGGTCATTATTGGAGGGAGACAGCAGATCGGTAAGATGGAATTTGGTTTTGGTTGGATGAAACTGTTAGCAGAGCCCTCATATCCCTTGAATATGTTATTTTGTTCCAAAAGTAGAGAAAGGTGTAACATGATGCATATTTTCAAAATGAAGGTTAACATTTTGAAACTCTAAATCTGAATCTTTCTCAAACATAAACCACTAATTTAAAATATCCCAAAGATTAAGCAAATCTCCTAAATATACTTTCTGGGCATCAGATCCCTTCTTCACGAAATAGCCTGGATGATGGCTAAAGTGTGTTTCAAATCTAAAATTCAACAACTAGCCCTTTCTCAGAAAAGGCTGCTCTAACTACAGAGGTATTTCAGCCTGGAGACTTGGCCTCGGCCCACACTCAGCACCACCCCCATCACCTCCACATCCTGCCATAGGTGGTGATGATGATAATGATGGCTATGATGATGATGATGATAATGGTGGCTAACAAGAATTAAGCATTTACAATTGCTAGGTATATTGTACTCTTCTTTAACCAAGTGCTTTACATGGTTTATATGTAAGTTCTATAGGTATCTCCACTTAACAGATGAAAATAAGGGACAGAGGGAAAAAAAGTAACCTACGCAAGGTCACAACCAGTAAGTGGCTCCACATATTTAATCCAATCATTTGATTTGTGGGCATAGTAGTAAGTATCTCAATTTTTTCACTTTCAGTAACAAGCTAGTTGTTACTTCTAATCACTCTCAGCTGTCTAACTTAGATATGCATGAACAAGCCTCACATAATAAGGGTAAGGCTAAGGTAATTTGGATAATTTTCTGACGGCAACTTTCTTTGACCCACCACAGAACATTCTGCAGTTGAACGTCTGGAACCAGAAGGGAGAATACTAAAGGAGTCCCCTTAGCCATTCACCCATTCTGGGAACTGTAGGGTGCTTGCTGTACAGAAAGTAGGGCTTTTAGTGTCATCCCAGGTTCAAGCCCTGGCTCTGCCACCTACCAGGTGAGTCACTGGAAAAATTTATGTTTTCAGTGTCATTTTCTGTAAAGTAGAGATGACACCACATACTTCATAGTGAGAGAGTACCACATAAAACAGCTAACAGCTTTATATTAGTCCACAGTAAATGCTTCAAGACGATAGCATCATGTTCAGGGTGGGAAAGTCTGAATCCTAAGATGATCAATATAAGGTATCTGCAGAGGGGACAGAAAACTCAGAAGAACACAGAAAAGGATTAAATTCAGAGATAGTCATTTTATTTCTATAAGAACTAATCTTGACTGAAATAACTCTAAATGTGCCACTTCCTCTTTCCTGGAACAAAGAACAATTTTATCATCTGTGAGAACTTCCATCAAAGTTTCCCTTGAACCACTCTCACTTGTATACAAGAGTTTTCAAATTATAACTAGCGGCAGCACTGCTACTGATGAGAAAGATAGGGGAGAGGGTGAGAAGGGACAAGTCAGGCAATTTGCCTCTACTCAGGAATGTCACCTCTTGAGGTTCCAGGAAGCAGATAGTGGTGGTTCATCATACCTCAGGGAAGTTTGATCTCTGCTTTAAATAATCATTCTTCCTTCTCAATGTATCTGTATCCCCATCACCAGAGCTATCCCTAAAGCAGCTCTTACTGCCTTGAAAAGATGGATCAAGAAGGTAGAAAGGGTAGGGGGTTGGCTCAATAGTTTACATTTCGGAATTTACTTAGCTACACCATTATCATCATTATCCCCCAACATTATCTGGTGTTTGGTGTTTGTCAGGCATCAGAACTACTGTAGGTTGGATACTGACATTAGGCTAAAGTGAGCAAGGAGCCAAGAGTGGTTTTGTACCCCTATATTTAACTGCACAACATATAATGGAGAGTATCCTCATGGGATTTGCTGCCTAAAGTTGGCAGTTAGTCATTCTTAGAGATAGTTTAAAAGAATATTTGAGGAATCCCATGAGCAAAAGAAGTCACGCACAAAAGAGTACATACTGAATGATGCCATTTGTATGAAGCTAAAAACCAGGCAAACCTAATCCCTAGTGCTGGAAGTCAGAATAGTGGATACCTTGGGTGGGAAAATTCTGGGTGACAGAAATGTTATTTTTCTTAAAGTGCTGGCTAACAGGTATGTCCGCTTTGTAAGAAATTTCTAGAACTGTACCCTTATGATTTTTTTAGATATATGTTATACTTCAATAAGTTTACTGAGAGGGAGAAGAACAAAATAAACAAAAAGAAATAAGTGGAAATTTAAAATGGAAAAGTAAAATAATAAGAGCGTGAAAAGATGTTTCATTAAGTAAAATCACAATGAGCTGTCATGACACACTTATTATAATAGCTAAAATTTAAAAAATGGTGATGATAACAAATGCTGGTGAGGATTTGGAGAAAACGAGACTCATACATTGCTACTGTTAAGGTAAAATGGCATAGCCACTCCGGAACATGTTTTTTGCAATATTTACCATATGATTCAGCAATCGCACTCTTGAGCATTTATGCTAGAAAAATAAAAACTTATTTCACACAAAAACCTGTATACAAATACTCACAGCAACTTTATTCATAGTAGAAAGATATTGGAAACAACCCAAATCTCCTTCAGTGAATGAATGGTCGAACAAACTCTAGTATATTCATTTAATAGAATACTACTCAGCAATAAAAAGGGATGAGTTACTAATACATGCAACAACTCGGATGGGGCTCAGGAGCATTATGCTTAGTAAAAAAGCCAATCTCAGAAGGTTCATACTTTATAATTCCATTTATATAACATTCTTGAAATGATAAAACTAAAGAAATGGAGAACAGATGACTGGTTACTATGGATGAGAGGGGGTGGAGTGAGAGAAGGTGTGAGTACAGAGAGGTAGGTTGTAGGAAAGAGTTCTTTTATGATGATAAAACAATTTTGCCTTGATTATGGTGGCAGTTACACAAATCTATACATGGAATAAAATGACATAGAACTACACACACACAGACACGCACGCACACATGAATAAAAGTTTTTAAAAAATGAACCCTATTTAGGGAAAACTGATTAAGGTGTGTAGTCTAGTACCACCATCATACCAACATCAATTCCTGGTTTTGATATTGTACTATACCTATATAATAGGTTGCCATTGGAGAAAGTTGGATGAAGGGTACACAGGACTCTTTGTACTATTTTTACAATTTCTTATGAGTCTATCATTATTTTAAAATAAAAATGTTTAAATAAAAGAGAAGAATCTTCAACCCTGTCCAGTTTCAATTAGCCCCATACATGTCTGTAAATGATGCTCTCCTCAGGCAGGATTGCTACCCCAGAACTGATATATCTTAGTTTCAAGCACTAGTAGATGAAAACACACAATCTTTACATGAAAGTGAACCTATAGAAAATACTCGCAAATGGTGAGGGATAGTAGCAACCACATTGTGCTTCTTAGGCTCACAGATTCACTTCTCTTGCTCCTTGGGCTTGTATGATTTGCATAATGGGTTTCATTCACATCAATTTAAGATTTAAGATTCTTTTCCTAAAAGTGAAATCTTCATATATGTGTAGAAAGATTTTCTTAAATATTATGAGAATGAAACAGAATAATTAAAGGTAAGCTACTGAGGAAAAACATCTGTATTGAACTCAGCAATGGACAAAAGATTAAAAAGTTTAGTTTGTTAAAGTCTAAACTCAGAGCCTCTTACCCAGATGTCAGCTTTCTTTCTCCTTAAGCTAAAAAAAGTAGGCAGCCAATGTCCTACCAGTGGGATTGCGTGTTTTAAAGTCTGGGAGAAGTGAGTGTGGCAAATACAGTTTTAACGCAGATTAGAGCAGACATCTTCTTTCTTGGCCTGATAATCAAAGCAAAGGTGGTTCGGAACACGAGGTTGGTTTTTACACAATCGGTCATGTTTATATTATTATTCTTGGTTGAAATTACATAGTTAGTCAAAAGACAGATAAAACAAACTCAAACTGAAACTTAAACAGCTCATCTTTTTGTAATGAGGAGAAATAAAAAATCCTGTCATAAGTTACCAAGGGTTAGGAAGAGTTGTAACTTGCTCAAAAAGGACTTTGGACACCAACTCTCTAACTGTAACCCAATGGAAAGGAGAAGATCCCTGTCGTATCTAGAGCCACATGGAAAGCCACTAGGGATAAAGGTATTTAGGGTCCAACCCCCACACTGGACTTTGACCTCAGGCTGCATTCCTAGGCCTGACTTCCAAGCCTTTACCAGCAAGAGAACACGCTGGCTGTTTGTTACTGTTTCTTCTCTGAGACCCGGAAACTCAGGCAACGATTAGCTATGGGTGAGGAGACAGAACCAAATGGTGGGTGGGACCCACTGAGACCTGGCTCAGCGGCATGGCTGGAGAGAAATATGGAAGGGCCATCTTCGCTAGACCAGTTCAACCATGCACTTCTGTGTCCTGGTCTGAGGCTTCTGCAGACACAGATATATCTCACTGAGGATAAGGCTATGAAGCCAGAGTTTATCCAGTTTCCTAAACTGGGCTACAATCTAGTTCTAAAAAAAACGATTTAAAAAATTCTTTCCTTAATATTGAATGTCAACTGTAATTGGAAAAAAAATTAAAAATTATTTCCTATTGCTATTTCTGAAATATTCCAAGGAATTAAAATGTTAATTAAATATTTATTAAAATGTTACTTATTTTTCAATTAGATTCTTTCAGTACAGTTTGTAATCTGTGTTCTGCCATCAACTCATTTACAATCATTTTTATTTATTTATTTATTTATTTATTTATTTATTATTATTTTTTTAGGCGAGGCAACCCTCGATTAACCTCACAGATTGCAAAGAACTTGTCAGTTTACAATCCTTTATTTTTTTTATTTGTTACGCTTATAGCACCTGGTCTTTCTAGGTGGTCTCCCATCCAAGTACTAACCAGGAACAACCCTGCTTAGCTTCCAAGATCAGACGGGGTCGGCAACCATTTCTATTTTGAATGGGAAAAAAATGGCGTGTAAACATTTTTCTTTTACTTGTACTATTATCTCACACACGCACACACACAGATTTTGAAAAAAACAAACAAACAATACTTAGCTTATTGCTTTTAAAACACGAATTTAAAATTTAAAAACTAGTTGAAAAATTTAAAACCAGAAAGTCTATTCAAGGCTAGCAAAGCTTTTCTTGATTTCCTCATCTTGGGAATTCCAATTTAGTACTAACCTACCTGTACACCAGTCAGTAAACAATTCAACTACAGGAACTAGGTGTTATTGTGTAGTTCCAAGGCCCAGCCTTATGTTGAGTATATAGTAGGTGTTCATTATAAATGGAAAGCAAAATTTTTTTTAAAAGAGGACTGAGATTTAATAAAATTCTCTTGGGCTTTGGAAGTTTGTCGTTTAATTCTTTTAGGCTCCAATTTATTTCCACTGCTTACGTAAATAATACCTCACACAGGCATAGTCCTCAAGAGGTTTCAAAGTCCTCCATGTTTTATTCAATTTTATACTTAAAATTAGAATGAGAAAATTAGAAAATTAAAATATAATTTTATCCAAATTATAGAGATAAGCTGGCAGACAAAAGCTGGAAACACTGGAAACTGCTCCAGCACATGCTCCCTGTACCCTGCCAGGTTCCATTTGGCCACCCTCTCATGAGGAACAGATGCCAAGCTCCTGACACATGGTGTTTGAAAATACTATGGAACATTTTCACTAGTGGATTTTACTGTATATTCTCTAGTGACTTTTGGTAAGCTAAAAATGTGACAACTCCATTATGAGAACAGAGTCCATATGATTAGGGAATAGCAATAATGTTTTATCTAGTTATCAGCAAGTCCTCTTCCAGGACATTAAATGTCTTATAAAAGTGTATAATTTGCTTGGCAAGTATTTACCCTTCATTGAAAACAAGTGGTCTTAGCAGCAAAAAATTGCTGATAAATGACTTAGAATTGGTAATTGGTGGCTCTTGCTGGGCTAATAAAAGTCCATTTCCAGGAAAATGAAACCTGGGGTTCTTATAAAACATAAATCATCCCAGATAATGGTGACAATCTAGGTATGTAGAGTTTTCACTTCCATGCATATGTTTATACCACATATCAGGCAGTTTTAAAGGATTTAATCAATCTGTCTGTAAGCTTTTAAGTGGAAAAAACAAAGTACAGAGGAGCATATTGTCTTAGCTCGTTCTGCAAATCGAAACACATACCTTTTAAAATCAAATATTCTTTCCTTGTGTTAAGAACAAATTTCAAGCGCTTGATCAGCCAGCTCATTTCCATAAGGCAGAAATACAGTTATGCAGCTGTTAGCAGGGAAGGCAGAGAATTTCCTCAGCCACCCACGATGGAAGATGAGGGGACTTTATCCATTGGCTGGCTAATTTTATAAAAATCTCATGGAAATTTAGTGGACACACAGCACAATTCTCTGTACTTGAAGAACAATTTCCAAAGCACAGATGTTTTTCTCTTAGCTGTGAACACTGGCTGACTTGTCCGTATCCTTTTTCAGTGCTCAGCAGATGGGATGTTTTTGGAGTGGCTTGTCCCCTGTAACTTTGGGCTGAAGTTCATTGCTGGATGGAAAACACATCTTTGGCTAGACAGACATAAATCAATAGTACAGAAAAATGTTTCAATTTTGGGAAATTCCACAAGACAAAGTATCTTTCTGGCTAACTGTGAGGATAAATCGATAAAAATCTGGCTAACCATGAGGACAAATCAATAAAAGAGAAAATGGATTTTCAATAATTTGTCATAATAGTGATATGTGATTATAAGTTCCTAAAGATTTTCCTGTTATATTTTAGAAATAAAAAGTTGATTCATTTTTCTGGGTAGTGTCTCAGTGTTTCATTAGGAGGTTTCTATAAAGATTTTATCTGAATCACAATAAAAAAATTACTTCAGAGCTAGGATAAAATTTTGCCTGTCATAAATAACACTAAGTGTTAAAACTTGTGTTGAGTTTAATAACTTACATAGAAGTTTTATGCCCAGGAAAACAATATATAAAGTAAAACAGTAATTTTTCAAACTCTGCAAAGTTCAACTAATTTAGATAACACAAGCTTGGAAATGCAAGATTGGCTAAAAATTTTAAAATATTACAAATCCTAAAACATGCTAATTAAGCTAATTAGAATATTTTAATTTCCTAGCAAGAGCACTTAACTTTTTACTATAAATATTTCATCATATGGATAGACAGGTTCATCTTTTATTTATTATCAGTCAAGGTTGGTATGCTAAATTATAACTTAGCTTATGTGCTCTCATCAAGTATCTCAAGGATAAATTAAAATTTCCAGTAAAAACTCAACTGACTTAAAATGTACAGACCACAAAAGTGCTATATTCATCCTTTGTGGGGAAAACAACATCAGAAAGTTTAAGCTTTGTGTTTTTAAGTATTTACATGGTGGAAGAAAAAAAAACTTTACAGATAATTGTGAATGAGATAGTTATGTAAGACAAAAAAAAAGCATTATTTCTGTGTCATTAAATTTCCTAACGTTTGCTCTTCTTTTAAATTAATTATGAGTTGTATAAGAAAGGTGTAATAATCAGAAAAACACAAGGCTATTTTTAAACTAACTTGCTCAGATGTTTCCAGCCTCTAAAACTGGAAAATAACATCGAAGTTTCAAACTGATGCCATACCTTTTGTGGGGAACACAATGGTGAACTGTTGCTTCTGTTTTTGTTGTACACATGCACAGTGCCTTGCATGCACACCAAAAAACCACCTGGGGGTGGGAGTATACTGTACCTCAGGAGTCAATGTGCAAAGTCTTTAACTGTGAGCACCTTGAATGAGGTTCCAGAGGGGACAAATTTGAGCCATGGGGTGTCCGCAAACGGGGAGCCACGTTGAAAACTGTGAAATGTCTTTGTATAAAATTATACCCAGATCTTTAGAGGATAGGTCAGACCTACAAGATTTAAATGTCATCTAAAATGTCACTATGTGAAAAACCACTTCAGAAGCACATTGTCCACTCTTCTCCGTTTCTCCAATTGCCTTTAACCATACTATCTTTAAATGAAAAGTTTTATTGATATTGTGGTTTTGACACTTAATAGCTGTGTAACCTCAGGCAAATTCCTTAATTTCTCTGGCTTTAGTGTCCTCATCTGTGAAATGGTGTGGCAGGAATTAAATGAGTTTATGTGCCTGGCACATAATAACTACTCTGTGTCAGTTGTTAATATTGGTATTAACTCATCTATTATATTAACTCATAATGTTTGCAGGGAAGCCATCAGCACAAAATTTTAAAAATCAATTATAACACAATTCATACTTTTTCCTAAATGTAAAAAGACTCAATTTTTAAAAAAATTCATAAGACCCCAAGATGACTATCACTTGGCTCAGAATTATCTATCCTAAGCACATCTGGATTCTTTCCAGCTTTAAAATCTACCCTCCCTCACCTACCCCCCCAACTAATTTCATGCACAAGGGGCCTCCTATTGCATCAGAAATGAACTTGCAAGACTTTGTACCCGACCCTTCTAAGGCATGCCTCCCAGGCACAGGACTGGGAAGGAGATGACTTTCTGCCAGTTAAAATGATGCTGAGTAACAGCAACAAACAGGTTTCCCTTCTTCAAGGTATTCCTCACTGCCTTCCTTCCCCCACATACATTTGATTGTTAGCCTGCAGACACATCCCTATAATCTAAATATGTGCAAACAGATCTAAATTTATCCCTGATTGGCTCTCTCTCTCTGGTTGGCCCTGCTCATAGCTAGAGATGAGCAAGAAGGACCCACTAACTGCCTGGGCAGTCCATTTTCCAAACCTTTGAAGGAGATCTGGAGAAAACAGAATGCATCAAATCAGTAGCTCCTACAGATCACACTCTCAGCATTCCCATGTGAGGAAAACAGAGCTGATCAAGGAAGGAAGCCGAACTAAATTTATAAGCTACTTAGCGGGCTATGAAGCTAGAGTGGTCACTTCTGCCATCACTTTGCTAATGATACCACCTAGTGGTCACCTACCAGCTCTGGGAAGTGAGAATGGTAATTTCAGTTCAAATCTTTCCTTCAGGATTTAATATCAAACAGGGGGATTCTCTTTGCTTCTGCTGCTTATCTTAGACAAGCACATGAGGGTCTCAAAGAAGCTGACTCCTGTATTGGGTTAAAGCAGATCTCAATCTCTGGAATTTTTAGTTATAGGACTTTTCCTGGAGAAGTATTATTTTAATGTCAATATTCTAGGAGGCAGGCAAATTCAAGGCAAAAGAGTACACTAAATCACATACACAGTGACAATGCAAATATTTCGTGGTAGTGGTTTAGTCTGTTATTTCCCAACATGGTATATAGGTGGCCAGCAGGTTTCCATTTATTTTATTTTATTTTTACAAAACAAGCAAATGCTTACTTTATCATGAGCACACATGAAATTATATAGAAACATAGATGAACTGCTTGAAATGCAAATACTCTTTGGTTTACTCATCAAAGTAAGCCAATATTAAAAAAAAGCAAAAACCTTATCAGTTCAATAAAAAAGCAATGTTCTTTATTTACCTATCGAACCTTACTAAACATTGAAATGCATTAACTTTCACTCTCATGTTCTGTAGCAATAGCTTTTCTTCCCTTTTGTCCTTCATCCCCCTAAATTATTTTGATGGGCTCATCTCTAAAATAAAGATTGTCTTATTTTTCTTAAAAACACTTTTTATTGTCCCAATATCAAGAACAATCTAGATTTTCTCTTTTTCTCTTATATTTGAAATGGATATTGAAAATGGAGACTCCATTAGCACATTTTCAAGATAACATGAAAGCCCCCAGCAAGCATTTCAAGGCAACGTCATGTGACTGCATTCAGGGGAATTATCATGCTTTGGGAAGTATCACTGTCAGTCTGAACTCAATTCCAGAAACATATTCTTATATTAGGCATTATTCATAATGTCAAATAAAGTTGATTTCCACAATATTAATTTCAGAGAAATAGCTTTCTATTTTTCTGAAGGTTCGAATTTGACTGCCTTAATTCTTGAATGTCTTAATTCTTAATTAAGAGTTAATTCTTGAATATCAATGACAAAAACCTTTAACAAAAGAATTTTCAACGAAAGGAAAACTTGAAAATGGAATAGTTTCAAAAGAAGAAATGACAGCAAGAGAAATTTCTTGGCTTTTTAAAAGATGTACATATACAAAGTAAGGACTAAAAGTGAATCAAAATATATAACTCTGTACACTTTAGAAATATCCAATGTGCCACCAACATAACCGCCCTAAAAAAGATGTCTTGAGGTTTGGAGCCATACATACTTTTCTCTGCATAACTCTATACCTGCATTATGCACTCAACCATCTTCCTGATGATCTGCTAACCCTTAGGAAGCTTTTAACCATAATTTTTAGCAATGTGCTTTTCTTCAAATAAAATGAGCCTCATAAAACATTATCATTAATGTCTGACAATTGAACTGGGCAAAGTCTTTCTGAAATATGCATAATCCTTAAAAAACTTTTTTTCCTTCATAAATCAACCATGTTCCATCTGCAAATAAATCATGAGCAGTCACAATCTTAATTCACATGCTCATATGTTCCCTTCATCCAGCATTTTGTTGATACCATCACAAAGTTTTTGTAAGTGGGGTTTAAAATTTCCAAAGGGATTATACAAGGCCGCCAAAAAATCACAATCTGAAAAATGATCAAAGACATTATTAATCCGTCCATGTGACTTTGTGGTGAGGTGACGCTGAATGATTTGGTGGAGCATCTCTCTGCATTCGTTTAGCAGCCTGGATAACACATTCCGGTCAAAGGTGTAATCCACCTGATGGAAACTGACCACAGTCATAGCCAGTTGATGAACTTTCTTCTTAAATTTCTCCATCAGTGCTAGCTCATCTTGATTAAACTGATTATTCCTGTAAAGAATGGCCAGCTTAATGACTGTTTTGATGAGGTTTTTGATGATTTTCTCTGCCTCCTTCTTGTTCTGAGTGTACTCCTTGGTCACCCGATACAGCTCATCTAGCACTTCACTGCTCGTGTCATCGATTAAGGTGGTAGCGATGGATTTGGATACCATTTTACCCAAGATCTTCTTTTGTGCCTGAACGGCCAAATTTTTGGAATTGAAGACATCTGTGGCCACTAAAAACAAAGGGAGGATAAAAAAAAATCAGCAAATATCTGTGAGAGAAGCAAATTAAAAAACAGATATTAAGGTGTATTTTCCTTCTCGTTTTCCCACTATATGGTTTGCCTCCCAACTACTGACATTAGCTCCTATTCAGAAAGGAAATTTTTTAAAAATTCCCTACATTTCTGGGCATTAGGTTCTCATTTGTGAAATTAACAGGTTATACATAATCTTTAAGGCCTTAGGCAATTCAAGTATTTTATACCTTCTGCTATGTAGTTAATATTTTGTTCAGAAGTTAAAGAATTCAACTTATTTAAAAATAACTTTTTCTGACTATAAAAACAGTATGTCTCACGAGGCAATAAGTTTTCATGCAATTTTTCCCTAGTTTAACTTTATAAGAAATCCATCATAAACATAAAATCAACCCCACAATTGTTCCCTGGGCAACAGTAACTATGAACAATTTAAAGAAACTCATTTAAATGTAAGAGGGACAAATGACAAAGCCATGATAGTGAGTAAAAAGGCAAATTCATGGAAGCAAATCAAAAGGAGATTCCTACTTTAAAATCCATTTGCAAAAAGTCAAATTTCTCAAGACATTGGCCAGTACCTACCAGTTCGGTCATCCTAACCTCCCCGAATTTCAACTCCAGAAGCTGAGTGTTAGAAAACAAATATTCCTTGGAGTGCTTATTGTCGCTTGCTATTTCTGATGAACGGTCACTGTTCCCTTTAAATTTGTAATGCTTTGAGGAAATAAACACACTGTATGAGCTAAAAAAGACATGCTACATGAACAACACACTTTGAAAAAGCCGATGCTTAGAGTTTACTATTGGAAATATCAGTTAATTTGACAGAGGTTTGAGATACATATGTCAAGTTGCATGTGTTAAATATTAATGAGACAATCTGCGATGTTCCTAGCTTACAGCCAGTCAGTGCTCAATAAATGTTTATTCTCCAAACGAAGTTTAGTTTTTCTCCAGAATCTTCCTTCACTCTGTGCATGCTGCTCCACTACAATTGTGCTTTCTCTCTCTACTCTAAGGTACTCAGAGCTGTAGCTTTTGAGGTCTCCATTCCACCTTTAGGTCCAGGAACAGCTGTTCTCTCTGCATGTCAGTGTATAACCCTAGGCCTGGGTGTTGGAAAGCATTCGGTGATGAAAGATAAAAAGCTTAGAAGTACAGATATGTAGAAATGAGTCAGGGTATCAATGATATAATATTATTTCTAGTTTGGACAGGCTAGCAACATTAGAAAACAAAAGGGCAGCTGCTTCCTAATCCAGGCTGAGGACATATAAGAAGAGTGACTCCCTCAATGTGGAACTGCCATGTTTAGTTTGAAGGCTGGGCTAAAGTAGCTCATGGTATACACTACAGGTAGTTGTAAAAGGGTTCCTGAAGACTGAAACATCATTCATTAATATACAGGTCCTACACCCTGAAAGAATATCTTCACTGAACTAGAAATCGTGCCCTCAAATAAATGTCGATATTTAATCTTCTGAAACAGGAACTGAAACTGCAGAAGAAGTAATGAAATACATTTTCAGAAAGAAAAGGAAAGTGAAAAAGCATGAGAAATAGCTAACTCTGTGAAGATTTCTAAGCTTTTTTTAATGTTTTCATCATTTAAGCAGTAGTCCATTTCCAACTCTATTCTTCAACGGTTTGCAAAAGAGCATATGGGTTAGTTCGCACTAAAGAACTGATATTTAAAAAAATGGCACACATGTAGTTGATATTACTATATTAAGATCAGGGACTATCTTCCATTACTGAACCTATGATACAGACTTTAACAAATGAATAAACCCAATTTATATAGAGAAGGATGCTCCAGAAAATATATATTATTTTTGTTTGATATTTATATAATAAAGGAGACACTTCAAATTGATGCAAATGAAAAAGATTATTTAATAAATAGCACGGATTCACAGTTGGCTATTTGGAAAAAATATACAGATTTAGAGTCTTACCTCATATCATACGTCAATTAAATGAAAGAAAAAATAAGATAGGAGAAAATGAAAGTGAATATTCATGCAATTCCTAGATCTCAGGATGGGAAATATCTTGAATACTTAAAAACAATGAGAAAATATCACAACATTTGTGATGACTAAATTTGACTGTGAGCATTAGAAAAAAGAAAAAAAAAAGCAATGCTCCAAAATTTTCAGATACACAGTAAGTAACTCAGGATTTCAGGAATTCAATTTATATAAGGTTGAACGGTTATTCTACTAGAATGTGGCACAGTCTACAAACATCCCATCTGGGATTTAATGCAATGCTTGTTAGATCAAAATACTGTAGAATGTGAAATAACCGAAACCAGAGAATGAGGGGTTGGAAAGATTCTTCTGTGCTCCTTTTTCAAGGCTGGACTTGCAAGTTTGCACCTCTTCCAAGCTACTTTTCTTATTAAATCTAAATTTAACTTCAAACAAAAAGACCTAAAAAAAGTTATGGTGTAGCACTTTTAACTTCTTGCAAGAGAAAGCATAAAAGGCAAGGCTAATGTCAACTAAGCAAGATTATTCCCCATTTACTGGTAACCAAGTCTGAACCAGGACAGAGAAGTTGATCTCTGAGGCTTTCACATTTGTCCCAGAAACCCTCTTCTAGAAACACAGCAGCAGCTTCATACTCTCATTTTATTCTTTGGATTATACTGGGTACAGTTATCTTTTAAAATGAGAATGAAGCTTTCTCCCACAGGGAAGACAAGCATGCATCAGATTTCTTTTCTAGTGTTAGTGAAGGCTTTTTCAAAGCCAACTAGGGGTTGTGGCTGAGAGTTGCTAGCCAGGACTGTGTGGTCTGTGATTATGAAATATGATTTTTTTCCCCTAGCAAATTAACTGCCTTTAGATATTCCTGCTTAGGCTCATTTGTCAGTTTCACATCTTCTATCAGATCCCTTAAAGGCCTGGTATATCTCAGAGCTAGTCCTCAACCAAGTTTTTCTGCTTCACTCTAACCTCATCCCTTTGTGATCTCATCCACTCCCATGGATTCAGATACCACCTATGTGCCAACAATTCTCACAGTTATAACTCAGCCCTGACCTCTTTTCTGGATTCATTTTGCAAATGCATTCAAGGTTTTTCTTTTCCTTGGCTATTTTTCAGGCATCTCAAATGTACCATGTCCAAAACCAAATCTTTGATTCCCTCCTGTCTCCAAAGTACACCTCCTCCATTCTTTACTACCTTTCATCCCTTTGCTCAAGTCAGAGATCTGGGAATCATCCACCACACCATCCTCTCCCTTACCCGGTCCACACCATTCTACCTTCTCTCAATTCTCTAAATTCTATCCACATCCCTCCATCTCCACAGATACCAGACTAGTCCATACCCCTTTCCAATTTCTTCCCAAGTAGTAGCCATGGATTTTAAATATGTAAATTAGAAAAATGATGCTCCATTTAAATTCTTTGCTGACCATCACACTCCCTTATTCCTGAAATCCTCATCAATTTGTCTAAATTTTTAACATCTACTTATCCTTACTGGAATCTAAGCTCTTCGAGAGCAGAGACTATCTAGTGTGTTTGCTGAGTCATCCTCTGGACCTACAAGGGTGCCTGGTATATGACGTTTCTGACAGAAGCAGAATCAATTTCCCCCCTCTTTTTGCTATATTTAAATACTTCTCTCTGAAAACATGCTGACCTGCAAAATGAGAGTTTTAAATACATATGTGGGTGTTTTCTTTCTTTTTTTTCTTTAAGTTAAGGAAACAGATATTTGTTTTATCTAGCTAAGTATGCGGTTTTCTTCCCTTTAAGTGCACTACTGAGTGTAGTTTTTTTTATTGTCATCAATTAGTTATTTTAAAGAGGAGAGATTTGGAATACACAATGAGGAAACACCAGAAGACAATAAAACAAATATTTGTAAAAGTAAAGTGCGATAGTTCTGACTGAGCCACAGTGCAAGACTAAGCACAGGCCACCTTTAACTCTGGCTCTATGATTAAGCATGTAACAGAAGGATGGACAAAAGGTATGTCCTGGGAAGTAACTAAGATGTGAATAGGAGATGTTCTCAAAGCACAAGGTGTGGAAAGTATTGATTCAATGTTTACCAATTATTAGAATGAATTCACTTGTGTTCAAAAATATACATGTACATTGTTGACCAATGAAAAATAATGGCATATGTCAAAAATACACAAAAGATTACTATCATATGAAAACTTTATGATTGTATTATAGAAATAGTTGTAAACGTTATTTTACACCTACTTATCTTACTGCTCCCCTCCCCTCAGCATCTCTATATCTCCTTCCTTAGCTTAATCAAATAGTTCATTTTAGCAATCCTTGCTAAAAAAGCAAACTGATATTCAGGGAAACCTTATTTTAGCATCAACAGTTATCATTTGGAGATAAACACTGATGGTAAAAATATACTGACCCCTGTACACAAGAAAAAAGTCCTCAAAAGCAAAAAAAAAAAAAAAAAAAAAAAAAAAAACTTTTTATAACATTAAACTACAGTTTTCTGAAATTAACAAAAATTCCCCACAACATCACTCCAAGAAATTGCTAATACAGTGAAGCTTTTAAGTCAGTTCTTCACAGCCCCACTAGCAAATATCTTCACCCAACAAATTTGTTATATCTGGAACTTTTAAACGGTGACTACAGATACACATTTGTGTCCTTGCTAATTCTTGCCTAGTTAAAATTTGATCCAGTGGACCCAGTATTAGAATGGAAAAGAAAACAATTTGGAGAGCATGTCTGGCTGTGGTGACCTGTTAATAAAAGTTCTTTAAATAAATATATAAAACCTTATCTAAGGCATCTCAAATGTACCTTGCATCTAAGTCTAAACATAAATAGGGCTTAATAAAAAGACAGCTTTGGGGATAAGAAAGTGGCCATAACCAACTATAAACACTGTCAGCAGGCTAAGAGTTGACCTCCCTACCCTCGCATTTGGTAGTGCTCCAAAAGAACAGCAAGAAGTAGTTGGAATGGCTGGTGAGAATGTCTGTGACACTGGCCTCCACACTAAAAAATCTCAAAGTGGAATATTCGACAGGATAGAGAAGAAACAGCAAGCAAAAAGAATGAGAGAAAAAGAGAGTGCAGAGGAGGGGAGAGGGCCACAGCTAGCAGAAGCAGCAGAGATTCCAACTGTGTTGGGGGGCTGCCCTGGAAGGGTTAGAAGCAATGACCAAGGCAGCCAGCTGGATGCACCCTCATCCAGAGAGAAAAGACAAGTGTCAGGCACCTTAACCTAAAACAGCCTTAAGTCACACAGATGAAGGCCCTACCACAAAAGAACAGTCTTGAGGGAATCAACACTTCTGGGATCCTCAACCTGATATTGAATGCAAATTTTGATGTGTCCGGATTTTCCTGACTAATGATAAAAACCAATGGTAAGCATCATCACAGCGACAAGCTAAGTCATTTACTCTGTGTTACTACTTCCAAAAAGGACATGCTCATTTAAAAAGGCAAAATAATATAAAAAGTAAATGACAGGGAAAGTGGTGACTTGAAATGGGCCAAAAAAGAAAAAAAAAAAATCACTGGGTGGCTCTTCAATGGAACACTAGGGATTGAAAAGCACCCCTCTTCCAGATTCTTTGTATTGTCCTTTACTTAGCCTTTTGACAACTCTGTAAGTTGTAGAGAACTGATAGTACTGCAAATGGTTCGTGTCCACAGAGATACACACATCTAGCAGAGGTATAATTGAGTCTTCATTTTCTTGTTTGCCTATGTTGCATTTGGAATTCTTTGAACCAGTTCATCATTAATTAATACGTAATATCTTTTACATGTTCACTTTCTATTTGTATGAGAGTCATGAGTGTAGTACCTTCTTAAAAACATACCCCTTAACACATAGTGAAGTAAAAAAAATTGCAATATAACCCTGTCACATACCAGTTAGAACTAGTACACATTTCCTGTGGCAACTTATTCCTTCAGGATCCTGGAAAAGAAGAATTTACTTATAAATGTCTCACAAAATGCCTGGCACAGAACAGCCTTCTCTACAGGTTTGTTTAAAGAACTCAACAAATTAAACTTCAAATACATTATGATGGTCTTTTCTACTGAATCATATTTGGTCAAAATTAGTCAGCTCCTTCCGGAAGTAACATGGAGCTGAGAAATGCAAAATGCCAGATGGTTGTATGAAAACAGAGAACTCATACAGTTCAGTTAGTAAGGAATTATTTCCTTTTCCATGATGACATTTTAAAAAAATCTAATATATATTAAAGCTTTATTAGGGAATTTCTCTCTTTTTTTTCCGCTAACAAGGTGCGGAATCCCTTGTTAGCAATAGATTCAGTACTATAAGGACTCTCATATGTGTGAGGGTATTTTGTCTAGATAAAACTGGCCCATGGAGAACATAATTGAAAGCTACTACAAAAAGACGAGAAGTAGTGTCAACATCCATACAAAATTGCAACAGAAGCAAGATGCAAAGGAAATGGGTCAAAAATAAAGTCAAAGGGGAAAACTGTCAACAAGATCACTCCAGTCACATTATCTCACCCAGTTTCTGAGTCCCTCCCCCCAGAGAACCAAACGCCCAAAGGCAGCATGGGTGGAAATAAAAGGCTCAAAGTCAAGAGTCCTGGGTTGTAAAGTTGGGTGCAATTTAATTTCTTTGAGCCTCAGTTTTCTCATTTGCTAAGTGAGGCATCATTTTACCTTAAATGATATTTAATGAGGTACAAATATGAAAATACCTGGCAGTGTGTTAGGCTCACGACAAAGCATAAACGCATACCAAGTTCTACTCCCTTACTTCATATCATTTGAAATGGAAGAGCAGGCACTCAAACCCATATTTGCACATACTGTGTTTTTTCCTACTCATTTCTCCTTCTATCCCCTAGTTTCTAAATATCTAGACAAGAGAAATTATGTCCTAAAGAAAACACTATGAAGCTTTTCCCTGTGTGATCTCAGGCTATTTTTGTTGCTTTAATTCTGAAACCTCTTCATCATGATTTTCATCAGGTTCAACTGTGTGCCCTTCACTTCTGTGGCTTTTGTGAAGATTTTGAAATTGAAAATGTCATTTCCTGAGTTTCAACTCTTTTCACTTCATCTTAGACTCCACCTCTGCTCTTTTTCTGTCAGTTTGCTGATCATATGATGCCTCAATTGCTTTCCACGTGCATACACTCTGACAAGATCCCTGATGCCTCTAGGTTCACTAATACCAGGACTGGAAGAAAGTTTGGTGGTATTTACATAAAGTAGTATGGTTGGACCCCAAGGAATGTCAGTCTGGTAAATATTAGGACAGAAGTTACAGAAATAGAAATGAATTTTGTGGCTACCCAAAGTCCGAGTGAGAGGTTTACAGTTATATGAACCCAGCAGCTAGCCACTATATTTTGAACTTTTACTACATTATCCCCAGAACTGCCCAGAATCTGCAGTTATCTTATTGAAGCTTCACAACCACCCCAAGAGGGAGGTTATTAATATCCCCATTTACATGTAAGGTAACTGCATCCCAGAGAGATTAAGTTACTTTCTCAAGGCCATCAGTCGATAAATGGAAGAGATGAACTTGAACCCTGCTATGTCCTACTCTAAGCTATTCTCTTAAGAATTTAATTACAGTATACAAGCTTTAAAAAGGCAGCTTTCTCTTGAAGGTATGGGAAGGCCTAATAACATTCAAATAAGTTAAGTTTAATAAAAGGGATCAGGTCTCCCTGGGGGAAGAAATGAATTCCACAAGATAGAGCAACCCAGCTGGGCTTGAAACAGCCTGTATTTCCAGGGATAACACTGAACAGTTTAAAAACATTTAAAAATATAATTTAAAAACACAAAAATGCTTACATTGTTCAAAAGCCAGAATGTAAATATATAAAATGAAAAGTCTCTTTCTCAGCTTTGCCACTACTGCACAGTCCTGACCCCAACCCCTGTTTCCAAGAGGCAATAACTGTTCTTAGAATTTGGGTATCCTTTCAGAGTCGGGTTTTATTTCCCCTGCATTGATAAGCATATATATGAATAGATACTCAGCTGTGTAAAGAAGTATTAAAGGCTTTTAATTCTTAAGAAATACAACTTTGAGTGATGAGAGACTATAAACTAAGTGTCCATAATTCCATGCATGACCCTGACATAAAATGGTGAGATGCTAGAGGCACATGGCTATTACCTGTGTCTGTTCCCACTCACACAATAGCAATGAGAGTCCTTCACTGAGTGATGAGAAGGTAGTGAGTGTAAAACACAGGTATTTATTTGATGGGAACAAATTGACTAGGGCAATCATAGAGTTTATCACCCAAATGAGATACCTTTAAAAGGGCACTATTAGCAATTACACCCTGACAACAAATCTATGACCATTCTAGGTAAATAGTAAGTAGTCACTGAAGACTACTTAAGTACTTAAGAATGAAAGACGCTCAAGACTAAATAAGAAAGGATCAAAAGTAAGGATTAACCAAATATTTAGGACCTGATAAATTTCTTCAGAACCCCACAGGAGCACTAGTCAGCATTTTTTTCCAAATTACATTAACAATAAAAAACAAACAAACAAAAAAACTAATTCTTCGAGAAGTTAAGAATCTTATGGGGCAAAAAGAAAAATTCACTCTCGTTAAATAAGTTTGGAAAAACAGTGTATATGAAGGTCCTTTTTGAGATGCACAAAATGCATTATTAATATTAAAGGTCTTGAGGATTAGTAAAGGAACATTTTAACTTTACTTACCCAAGTTTTCCAAACTAATTTCACAGAGGACCCGCTAACAAATTTGCAGAATAAGGTCAGTGAAAATCACTGGCTAACAAATTGACTTGGGTTCTTGCTATTCCTCTGGAATGGATTTACGGTTATCTCATGCAAACAGGGTTGGGCAAGACGGGCAGCTGGGCAAAAAGCTAGGCAATGCGGTGATTGCGAACCCAAGCTCTAGAGTCACACTATCTAGGTCAGAAGCCTGGCTCTGGCACTGAGTGCCCGTGTCCCTGTGGCAAATTACCTAATCTCTCTAGGCCTCAGTTTCTTCATATGCAAATGGGGTTACCTAAGGTTTTTATGAGGATTAAGTGATAATAATCCATATCAGGTGCTTAGAACTGTGCTAAATGTAAATTACTCGGGTTGACTTATGCAAACTATTATTATTATCATCATTGATATTACTATCATTATTAGGGTAGATATTGTTGAAGTTCTGCTGCTTTGGGATAACAAAGTCTTGTGACCATGTCTTGTGAAATAGGAGTGAAGGGAGAAGAGAGTACATTAACTCACAAGCATGAATCATTCAACAAAACTTCTGCTGAAGATATGTATCAGATACTGTGTTTTCAAAGATAAATGACACTATCCCTTGTCTCCAGGAGCTCTGTCTAACACCTGATGGGAGGGAGTTGGGGCAGATGAGCACATAGCTTGGCAGAATGTAAAGTGTAGCAAATGGTAGCAAAAAGAGCGAACATTAATTTTGCTATATGGAGTGACGGAGGAAGGCAAGGTTTGAGGAAGGTCTCACAAAAGGATTGACCCAACAGGCTGACCTTGAAGAAAAAAAAGATTCTGCCTTACAGAAATAAATGTGACTATATTCCAGAGCTGACCTGCAGAATTCCTAGTGAATGGTTAGAGACTAAAAAATCTGCCCACCTGTGTATCTCTATGTCAGATACCCACCGATGCGTGTGGGACCTATAGATTTCATAAAGACTAAAACACAAACTATGTAACATTGTCAAGGCCAGGAAAACTTACTACAAAACTTACTACTTGGTTTGCAAGAGGGTATTAGCAGGGAGAAGACAAAGGGAGCGGGTATCTGGGATAGCATTCTCAGTGACATGGGCCATCTGCATCAGAAGGGCCGGAAGGCTTCTGAGAAATACAGGTTCCCAGACCTACTGAATCAGAATCCCCAGGACTGCAGCTTAAGAAGTGCATTTGTAACAAGCACCTGATGTGGTTCAGTTGTACAGAAAAGCTCTGAGATGTACTCCCAGAAGGCTGTACTTTGAAAGCATGCTGTGAGTAGACTAGAAACAGATTTGGTTATCTCTTAAAATGTTTTCACTGAAAAAAAAAAAAAAACAGATGAAAGCTTATACACAGAATCTAGAAAAAATGTTTTCATAATATAGTTTATTATATTAAAGCCTGAAAGAATTTTGATAATGTATCCAAAAGAATAGGAAAGTTAGTCTCTTTAACATGATACTTTAACCAAAATTTGAATAGGGCCTAACAATCACAAGGCCTCAAATTAAATAAAAATGTCCTAAAAGCATTTATGTAAAACAAACTTTAGTGAACTATTCTTTTTCTTTTTTAATTAAATGGACCCTTCCTATTTATCATGTTGGCTTAGGATACATTAAGGTTTTATCAAAGACTTTTCAATTAAGCTGGGTTTATTTACATATTTTTTTGAGAACATGAAGCCTTTCTACTGTTGATGTAATCCAATCTTACACCAGAATGTAGAGGAAAAACCTCTAAATGAGCTTCATGATTTTCTACTATACTTTTACACTCCTAAGTTATCCCATCCTACCAGAGGCCCTAGCTCCTGATGAATATGTATATTCACACAGTGTTTAGAAAACCAGTAACAGATTTTAAAATCTAGCACACTGGAGTCCAGTTTAGTTACTGAACCAGCTCCCAAAACTAGCAACAATGGTCAACACATCCTTTCTGCTTCCATCAGGTTGTCCCTGGCCACATAACAAGGACAACCAAACAACAAAATTACAGTTGACACTTGTGCAGAACTCTACAGTTTGCAAAATATTTTCATTATAACACTTTCATATATTTATGAAAGAGTTTATTCTGGTTTTGTCCTCTTATTATTTAACCCTGGGGGAGCCAATGAAAGAACTGAGGCTCAGGAGTCATGTGACTTGTCTAAGGGCATGAAATTAGTGGCAGAGCTTAGGTACATTGCAGCCTACTATAGCACATAACTATTCTTTAAGAAACGTGAAATTAAGATAGTGTTCATTATTTATGAATTTTCTAAAATTCCACAATGCTGCTGAATCAGCTGAAGAATCCCACTTTTTAGAGTCTGTCTGCTCCCTAAGTTAAAGCAACAACTTGAACCAAAAAAGGAACATAGGTCTTACATATCACAAAATAGACACTAAAGAAAAGTTATGTATCTGCCCTTACCTTCTCCCTCCATCTCTGCCTGAAAAATTCTTGCTCTTCCTTTAAGGTTCAGTTTAAATGCCACCTTTTCCAAGAAGCTTTTCAAAATCCAAAAGTGGAATGACCTCTCCAAATCCAAAGAGGAATAAATCTCTTCTCCTTTTAACATGCTTTTTTCTGCCTTGTGGGTGAGTTAAATTCCTATCTTATCTTACTTGATTATGGTCCTTTACAACTAAGGTACCATATCTATTCATCTCTGTATTCTTCAAAATGCTTAATATGTGCATTCCAGCTAGCATGGAGTGAACTGAACCCTAATACTCTAATCTGCCTCCATGAAACCCATCGATATCTTTTACAGCAATTCATGAGGATGTATCAGAAAGTCAATTCAATTTCATATATCTAGAGCTTAACAAATGTATTTACTTGTACTCCATGGACAAAAACATGTGGAATGTAAATTACTCTTTGTTTTAAAGGACTGGAATCTATGTAAAAGATATGCCTTTTCTTTTTTTGTCTTACTGCTTTTCTCCCCTAAATGATAAGAAAACATCCAGAATAACCAGCCACTTTTGTTTGGAAAAGTGACCATATGTAGCTAACTCAAATCATCCATGCAAATATTCAAACCTATCTGTCTGAATACTTTAGTAGCAGTAACCTCTTGGCTTCAGCTTCAGCATCTTTCAAATATGCATCTTGGCACAACATACCAACTCTTGTCAAAACCCTTCCCCAATAGCTGCATTAAAAGGTTAAGTTAATCATGCATTTTATAGCCATGTCTATGTCCTAGAGGCTAGAACTCCTCCCAGGTAAGCAAATGGTAAGACGGAATCTGCCAGGCCTTAAAGTGAACAATCTCATTCCAAGTATCAAGATACACTGCAGCTCTGAAATTCTAGGGCAGAACACTGAAAAAAGCTCTGGAGGAGTATGGAGCAGCATTGCTTACTGCTGGGTACTTCCAACGTGGCACCAAGTTATCCTGTTCTTAGAATTAGTGACCCTTGTTAGAAAATTGGGAAATTAAACCTCAAAATCTGTGTTTCTGATTTTCTTTGAAATATCACAAGATTCAACTGATGAGCCCACATTCCCACATGGCAATGACTGTCTTGAGGTAGGTTATGGCTTCTCCCTTAGAAAGAGACTACCCTCTCAAGTTCAACCCAGGCCCACCGAGGCCATCTTCACACATTTGTGTTTATTTTCCAGACTCTGCAGGCCATTTGCTTGGGCAACTCCTTTGTAACTATAGTTCATATATATAGAGCCAATCTTCAGAACTCTTACTGGCTAGTTAGAAATTAGAAATTCTGCCCAGCAGTGTACTTACATGTCAGAAGGTGAAGGACAAGTATGAGTCTTATGGATTTTAGAAAAATTTCAACATAAGTTATGTATAGCCAGTGAAAATGTAAGGCAGGTTTTCTGGGGAAGTGGTGGGAAACTTAAGAGTAATAATGATATGTTTATATAATACTTGTTATTTAGTCATAGACTTTAGGAAGCTGTATTTGGACACCAAAATCTGCACCTTATTTCTATAGAATGTGTTAACTGGGTCACAGAGAGGTGGCAAATTTGCCAAATTTATAAAGATCCTAAGAGAAAGTTGAACTTGGCTTTTCCAAACCAGTCTGGAGTACCACGTAGTAAAAAGACTTATAGCAGAAAAGCCTTCCCCTTGTCACTCATTTTTCATGCATTCTTTCACTCAGCACATTATTGAGCACCTAGTATGTGCCAGGTAGTGCCTGTTCTTAAGAAGAACAGATTCTAGTAGAGGGGGATCTAAAACATAAACAAACGTGAAAAAAAGTCAAGTAGTGACGGAGGCTGGAAGAAAAATAAGGTATGTCTGTGTGTTGAGGAAAAGGGAGAGGGGATGGTAGAGGGGAGGGGGAGCTGTGATGCTTATCCAGGATAGTCGGGGAAGGCCTTTCTGAAAAAGTGACATTTCAGCAGAGGTGTGAAGGAAGCAAGGGGGGGGGGCATTTTAGGTGAAATGCTATCCATTTGCCCAAGGTCCTTCCCAAATGTCACCTCTTTAGTGGAGCCTTTATTGACTAATTCAGTCAGAAATGTTCTTTACTATCTCTAATACTTAATTGCAAACTGCTTTATATCATATTTACTTGCTTCCATTTTTCTTGAAAGTAAAATCCTTGATTGGTTACAATTTATAATGTATTCCTTGATATAATGAATGTTCAGTTAATCTCTATCTGCTGGATTAAAAACATTCTCAGGTAATTTTGGGGGTGTAGGAAGATAAGAAGGGAAGCATAGAGAATGAGTCATGTTTTTCATTTTATTTATTTATTTATTTATTATTTTAATTTATTTTTATTTTTATGCCTACAGCACCTGGTATTCTTAGGTGGTCTCTCATCTAAGTACTAACCAGGCCCAATCCTGCTTAGCTTCCGACAGGATCAGGCTTGTTCAGGGTAGCATGGCTGTAGACAAGTAATGTTTTTTATAAGACACAAACAAAATAAGAGACTATAAACGAATTACATTACTATAAATTAGGTATCATTTCAAATACTCTTACATAAGATATAATTATTCCAATGTAATCCTTTGAAAAAAGTTTATTCTAAATGAGTCAATTCATAATTAAAGACAGGTTTCTAAAAAAATCACCTCTTGATAATATTTGAAACTGGTAAGAATTACTGTATAACCCACACTCTTACGAGATAATAAGATAATTCTGTTCCTAGGATAGACGTTGCTTTTTTAAAATAAAAGGGCATTTTTAAGGATTAATTCAAAACACTTAGAAATTTTAAAAGGCATAAACGCTATCCTACTTTGCTAGTTTGTTAAGAAAAAGTTGAAGATTAACTTGAGATATAATGTAAATTCTTAAGTTTTATTTTTTGCCCTCATTGAAATTGACTAATTTAAATGATATTTAGAATTAAAAATAACAACGTCCCCAAGAACCATAAAGACAAGTAGTTTTGTTAAAATAATTATAATTCTTTGGTGTTGATGTTACAAACTTGGTATATTAAACTCATTTTTCAGTTAAAAGAAAATAACTGAAAAAACATTACAGTCATTGCCTTGTAAGAACTGAAAAATGTTTCCCTAAATATATTAACTTGCTGTCTTAGAGATGGATTACTTCCCTATCGGTAGATATTTGGGTAAAATAAACTTTGGCAAATAACATAACTGATCAATTTTACAACTAGTTGCCACATAATAACAAAATAAATCACTTCCCCAAAATACTTTGGCAGCCCCACCTTTTCATAGCTTTGTCTTTTCACCCCCTCATTCAGCAGCTCCAGAATTAAGGCCACCATTCCACCTCTCACCATTTCTATCACCTGTTCTATTTTTAGAGCTGGAAGCAGCCATGGAGACCAAAAGCATAAAAACACAGGCTCAAAGTTTAATGCAGGGTCACAATATGACCCCCACTAACTCCTCCTGGTTACTGGCTCCCCTGTGGAAAGGTGCTTTATGTTGGGATTATCAAAAGTACAAATGGTAATTCCTCCATTTAAAACAGAGTTGACAAACATTTGGCTGGTAACACATTTTGGTTGGGCCCCCATAATGTTTTTTCTCTTTAAAACTGAGATAAAATGCATGTAACATAACATTTACCATTATAACCATTCTAAAAGAGCACAATTCAATGATTTTTATTGTATGAACAATGTCATGCATCACTACCATCCAACTTCAGAACATTTTTATAGCCCAAAAATGGGCCCTCATAATGCTTTAACTTTTTTGTAATTAGTAAAAAACATGTAAAAGTTGAGAGCAGTGGTATTAAAATTCACATTTCTAGCTTTTCAAGAAAAATGACGGGCAACACTGGAGGGGATGAATGGGAAAAAACAATACACCACATGGCAGCATCCCTACAGAGGCCAGGAAGAGTTAGTCAAAGGCATAAGAGTTAGTCACCCTTGCTTTAGAAGATCAGAGGCTCCAATTATTCTGAATTACTTTTCAGGGCACCTTGGGTATGACTCCAGTTGTGACTCCATAGGGCTAAGACACCGTTCCTCTAGCTGTCAATCAAGCTGAGCCAGACAGTTTCCTAGCTCTGACTCCCTGAAGATCTCTAGGCTTTCATCAACTTCTTTACTCAGCCTTCCCTCAAAATGCTTTGCATTTTCCACCCCAGGATCTTTGCTAAAATCTCTCTTTCTATCCAAAAATCCATCCTGTATCTACCTGAGGAACATCTTAAACCCCTGTACTTTTCGTACTACTATCATGACTTGCTTTTGTTTTCTACTTACTATCTATATTTTATTTCCTTATGATTACTTAATATATTTTTATTTTTTAAAAAAAAAATTTGTTTTAAAAGAAAACTATATGTACTATGTGAATGAAAACTGGTATTACTCACCTAAATATATCATCATCATAAACACATGAATTCATAAAAGCGAATTCAATGAGAAAAAAATCCTCAGTAGTATTTGTTTCTAGCCAGATACTGTTGCCTGCCAAAGGCCACGAGCCACATGCCTACCTGCATGCTACAAAAGGAGGCGAGCCAGTGTGAGTCACGTGGGAAAAGTGATACAGCCCCAAACACAGGCATTCTCCATGAATGACATAAAGTATTCCGAGGACCTGAAAAAGGACTAAGCTCATAATGTGATTGAAGATGACTTAATACTATGCTCTAGGTCTCCTAAAATCGTTTACTGTAACATTGCCAATAGTACATGTACCATACTTTGGGAAACAACGACATGCCTCTCCCTTCCAAAGCTTCCTGCCAATGTCATCTGTCTCAACAGTTTTATCTCAAATATCTCATCCACAAAACCTCTTGAACTTCTTAATGGGATGTGGTGTATGCCTGTCTTGATATCTCTGGTGAGGAGTTTGAAGTGACTTTTAAAAATTCCAAACCAGTTTCTACATGAACTGAAACATGTCCTAGTAGATGAAGTGCTCAATATGGTGAAAGGCACAGGGATATATAACTGCATCTCTGCCCTTTCTTACATTGGCGGGTATTATAGAGCAATGAATGCAATTACTGCTGAGAAGTGATTCTTGGTGTGCTAAGAGCTACCCTATTAAGGGCAGTTTTTGTTTTAAAGGGAAGTAAGTGTGCCTCGCAGGCTGGGAAGAGGGGTACAGTGTCTAGGTTTCGTTTCTGGGAGTAAATAAAGGAGCTGAGCATGTTCTATGATAACTCCAGGTGTCATTCATGTCTAGGAAGAACCAATTCACAGTATTAGGGTCAATTTGGTAAAGAGACATGCGATAAAGACCTCCATAAGCAAATAAAAAGTATTAATGAACAACATTTTAAAAATATATTGGGAGACAATTTATGATGGTCAGTTTGTACTTCTATGGTATCTAAATTAGCTTTCTAGAAGACTGGACTCCTTATAAAATCTGCACACATGGTACATTAATGCTCATTTTATAAGGTTAGAAATATTGTTTTACTGAGTCAAATGATTACCAAGGTTTATGATCATATCTATGTTCCTGGAAAGTATTAACTGATCATCTGTAGTAGGTATTTTATATTAAGTTCCTGATAAATAACAGAACCTCCAATTAAAACATGGTTTCTATGGATAAAGACAACCCAATTTATTTAAATTTTCTTCTTCATACAATTTCTAATGTTCTCATTGCTACAAAAGGCATAAGATATTTTAGGAAAATAATACTGAATTTATCTCTAAAATGTGAGGCAATGCATATTATAAGGAGTACATGATTAGGAGAAAGATGAATCAAGTTTTTTGAATGTATGATTTGAGTCGCTTTCTAAATGTGAAAATTAAATCTACTCTAACAGAACAGTTTCCCCCTTGAACTAATCTCCTGTTAATTTTCCATTTATGCCATTCAGTCTACTCCTGCTTTGAAAAAAATGGTGAAGGGAGTTAATGGATTTGCCAAAAAGAAAGGCTTTTTCTCTTATGCTTTCAGCATCCATCTCTACTGCCAATTGTTGATCTTGGAATGAAGGAAACAGATGCTACTGTTAGATATAAAATATCAACTCACATAGTATTTTTAAGCTGTCAGCTGTACAGTTAGCCTTTATATAGGCAACAAACAAGTGCTTCTCTGCACCTTTATTTCCCTGAAACATACAAATACGAGAATGCCAGAACTCCACCCACATTCCAATTCAGGACACATTCTATAGCAAATACCCCAAATGAATTCTACCATATTTTCCCTGTTGATGAATCAGACAAAATATTTTACCACTATATTCTACAGAATTCAATAAAACTATATACCATACTGTCCCCACCTAAATTTAGAAATCATGTTTAGATGAATATTTAAAAACTCTAGCTAATATCCAAAAGAATTTAATTCTTGAAATAGCAACTGTCTAGTACCTATGAGTATATTTTTCCCATTAATTGGTATTATCACAAAATAGAGCAATTTTAGATATAGGCACATAAAAAGGAAGCTATAGAATTCTTGGATTCAGAGTCCAGGTTTCAAATGTAGGCCTTAATAATCTCCTAGCTCTCCAAGGTTTTAATGCCATCTAATAAAAGTATTGAGGGGTCAGAGGTTGGGTCATCTTTCCTTGATCTGATTTAGGATTACTGCAGTCTGATGTGGAGGATAAAGAATCTGAAACATTTGAACAGACACATTTTTAAATCACTAGGAGTAACTGAGAGCATGCCTAGAACTCTGGCTGGAGGCTGGTGTTTGGCCAATAATAGCTATTCTTTTGTCTCTGGGCTCAATGCAAAATGGTGGCCCAAGCCTAGAAAGGCCAGCACTTTGGGCTCTTCTGGTCTTAGAGGCAAGATTTTCTTTTCAGGCATAGTTGAGATCATTCTGATAGTTTGCCTCTATCACCTATTATTTGATAAAACTTCAAGGCATGCATGTTCATGGGTAAAGAGGGCTGAGGCCTTTCATTGGTTGTCAAAGCCCGGTAAAGTCCATTTTTCATCTTCTGGGTATAAACTAACAAAACACCAGTTAGGAGGCTGAATATCACCCATGTGGCCTCAAAGGGAACCAGCAAGAAGAAGGTCCTGCCAAGCCTTCTTAAATGTCCATCCCCGCCCCCCATCCCCGCATCCCATGCACAGTATATCCTGAATGTCCAGGTTTTAGCTGACTGCTGGCACCATGGATGGTATACTACCTACTGAGTACTGAGCCTTCCTGTACCTACAAGCCAGACAACAAGGCCAGATGATGGATCATCATCAATATTTGGATGATCCATGTATCTCATGACAACAAAAAAGATTTTAATTCTACAAAATGTTTTATCCTCTGAGCCATATGTCTATCTTCACACTTCGTTGGTTATGAAGCAGTTTCCCTACAATGTGCCGGCCATCATAAAAACTAGAAGTGTCTTGCCACTACAAATCTGGATCACTACAAAGCTAGAGGAGATTAACATTTTAGATCAGAGAATCATTTTATTCAGTGAAAGTTTGGCTTATATTGATGGTTTCCTTTCTCCCCTGAAAGTATCCTACTAGAATAGGGCATAGGGTATTTGGGGCACAGGATTTCTGTATTTTCAAAAGACTAGATTTTTATCAAGCTCTAACTGAAAATGTAGCAGGAGCCACTCTACCCTGTCCTGCCTCGGTCCTGAAAACAAAGTAGGAGACAATGAGCAGGAAAGAACAAGCATTTTAGAGCCACAGCCACATTCAACCCAATTATAGTAACCACCCCCATTCTTTACAAATTTGTGATTTATTTCTAAATTTGGCAAGGAAAGGCTAGTTGTTCCAAAGAGTCATTACTGACTTTACCCTAACCCAAACTAAAAATATTTGCATGCATTTTGCATTTTAAATCATCATTCCCTGGCACAATTCCTTATTTGAAAAACAAATAGAAGCTCAGAGACTAACCCTTGCAGAGTTAAGGCTTCAGAAAGAGAAACACCTTTTTGTTGTTGTTAGAGATATTCTCATCTAATAAACGCTGTGTTTAATTTACCACGTCCACAAAATGTGATGTTAAGACTTCTTAAATCCATAAAACAAACAAATAATGCTGCTTAGAATAAGAAAAGAGAATAAGAACTTTATTAAGGGAGGGAAATTACATTATTTAGAAATACAGCAAGAAAAAATAAAATATGAAGTTATCTTTAAAGTCTTGAAACAGTATCTGTTGGCAGCAAGACACTGAAAAATCTTTTGGTATCTGTCAAAATAGTATAATTCTTTCTGAGTTGCTAAAGGGCTACCTGACAAAAAAAAATAATCTAAGAATCACTAGATTGACTGGAAGTAATTTGGGGGGTAAAAAATGCTACTTCCAGCAGGCCTTAGATTCAAGAAGATAAGTCACACAGTACATACTGCTGTCCAGGTACATTCTCACTACTTTCAGTTTAAAGTGCTACATAGGCAAGTGAAGATTATTTCTCTGTCACCTACCTCAGGAGGGTGATGATTTAAAGAGAGATAAAAATAAAAGTGGCAATAAGAGAATACTGATTATAGCTGATTTTTAACGACTAGTCAGATATCCTCTTATTCCATTAAAAACAACAAAAAACAAAAAAAACAAAAAACAAAAAAATACCAACACCACAAAATAAGTTTCATCTGTGTAATTGAAAATGCAAAGTGAAGTGATAGCCTGGAAAAAATGAGAAGCCAAAGTGGTTGGCTTTGAGCTTCACTCTTATCAGCCATGTTAAAATCAGTGACAAAGAACTATTCTGTCCAGAAATCCCCCACTTTATTTTTAAGCCTGAAAACTGGTTAGTCATATCTATACTGAACACTTCCTGTCCAGGGGCATGATGATGGCAACAAACTGCCAAGTTTAGTAGCTGCCTACATTTAGTCAATTGAGTCATTCATGGAATAAAAAACAGCATCAAACATTTTTTAAAAATCTGGCTAACTGAAGCTTTAAAAGATATATAATGAAAACAGGTTTGACTATTTCACAAAACAGGGATAGATGGTGCTATAGGGGGAAAAATAAAAAACAACAGACAATGTTACTTTAGGAGACAATTTGCTGGTAATTTCTGTGATATTTTACCACACCACTACCTAATATAACAGCTCTCCCACTCCCGCCCTCTACAATTGCCATTCCACACCTTCACTTACAAAAATGCCCGAAGACTGCAGAAAGTCTCAACAAGATCAATCTATTCCTTTTTTTCTCTTAACTTGGCCCAATTATATTTTAAAGGAAGGGCTAAGAGTTTTAAAGAAACAAGTATTCAGAGGCTTAAAATAAAAATCAGGAATGTAAACTTTATCAACTGGTCTAATCAACTGGCCTAACACCATAGCGTTACAGTAAGAACCCATCTTTGGAAAGAAAAGAAAACAATTAAGGATTTTAAGAATGACCCTTTAGGAAGCAACCCTGAGGGCTGTGTTGGGCTTCAACTAGGCCACCTTTCCCAGCAGCAATTATAATTTATCTGATTAACCCTTACATGTGTGAAACAAGTCAGTTAAAGTTCCACTGCTGAGAAAAACAAAGAAACCTTCCCCTCCCCCATGCCTTAACCATGTGTACAGAGGGGGCAAACACCAAAGCATGCTGGGATAGACAGCAATGACAAGTAATAGCTCCTGTACCTCTGAGGTTATCAGCTTGATCAAGTCAGAGCTATGGTTGAGTGAGACAAATAATTTAAACCAGTCCTGCCCATAAAACCCTCAGCCTGAAATTCTTCAGTGAGCCTGCTTACCATCAGACTTGTTAACGAGTGAACCCCCCAGAAGTTAGGTTCAGCTTCATAGGAGGGAGTGATGGGTCTCCACCATACTCCAAAAGTTCCATTGAACTGCCAGAAAATGGATGGCACACTCGATCTGACAGCTTTGAACTGACTCCCACAGGCTGGCATTACCGCTTTTCTAATTTATCATTTGCCATTTACAAGCTTTTTGAGGAAATCATTTTTATAACGCAGTAAGAAAATCAGTGGAAATCTAAGCCAACACAACACAGCCTTTGCTTCTGACTGGCCCTAATTTAGCAGTTGGAAAAGCAGCAGCATTCCTCAATGTCACATCCTTGTTTATGGGCCCCTGCATTAATCCTGCCTGAGAACTGCAGTGCTTCTGTGTCCTGCAAACGCCACTATTTCATTGACTTCAAGTCTCTATCACAGTCTGGAGACCATCATACCATCATATCTCCTGAGAACTACAAAATCAAACAAAATACACTGCTAAAACTTCTTATCCCAGGTATCCAGGTTATACTGCTGCTCACCTCTTTAATTTTGCACACTTTTTTCCTCTTCATTTTAGAGTTATTTCCTTATTCCTCCCTTCTCTCTCTCCAAACACCTACCCCTTCCTTTGGAGGCTCTGTATTAGGCCTGGATCCCACACCCGTCTCCCATCTTCCTGCACCTTTTTGCTCATACTCACTATTTCTTGATCTTATTGTGCCCTTGAAATTTCAAAATGTTCCAAATGGACATTTCCTCGACTTCCTTCACTATTCTGACTTCCCAGTTCTTCTCCTTCCCTTTTAGTTGGTACTACTTGTCCCTGAATTCTACCTCCTGGAAAACCTTCCTGAGAGACTTCTTCTTTAATTATCTCCTTTTTCTGAAAAATTGGAGTCCAGTGTTTAGACTTGTGATACTGGAGAGGGGTACATTTTTATTCTATTTCATAACTGACTTAATTCTAATTTGAACCCTCAAAAGGTAAAAATGATTGTATAAGTGCTTTACAATAATGAGAACAGTAGTATTTTACTTTTATGAAATAACTTTACAGAAGAAAAGTTCCTTGTGAGACAAACCCACCCTTGCCTGCTTTTTACAGAACACAAAATGAGTATTTCTCAAACAAGTAAATACCATAGGCAGGGCAGGTTTTGTCTTTGGGTGTGATTATAAGCCTCTTTATTTATATAGCATCTCCCTAGTGAAGCTATCTAATCATCAGCACAAGCATCTCATAGGTTCTCACAAGGGATGAGCCAGCCATGTGACATATTTCCACTGGTGTGACAATTGCTTACCTCCTTGGGAGAAACTAAAAATTTCTCAGAATGGCTTAACTTATTAGTGTGGCCTAAATCCTATTTAACATTTATAAGATTAAAGCCCTCAGAGTTCCAGATTATGCATCAAACATAGGGTATCTCCCTAAAGAAGCATCGGGGGTTTTTCAAGACGTGTTCCTATCACAGGGCAAAAAATCATAGGACAGAGGAAATAAAGGCAAATGAGAGGAGAGAAAAATTCTCTAATTCTCAGATTGCCCAAAGCTTTTTCCCAGGATGAACACATATACACACACACATCTCTGCTGCTCAGTGCTCTACAGAGGAGGTACTGACTCAGTTGCTATGAGTATCTGAGGCCCAGGGAAGGCAGCAGTGATTGAAGGAGAGGCTACACCTCTCCCTGGAAGTAGATACTGGACCGTCCATGGCAAGCAGAACAGCCTGTGCTTCTGGGACACCTCTGGTCTCCAGCTCCTCAGCCTAGCTGACTGGGCCACATGAAAACATACACCTTGGCCAGGTTAGCTGTCATCAAAAACAGATGGCCCGTCAAAGTGGAAGGAAAAGTTCATGAATTGCTTATTCTCTTCTTGTCAAGCAACCCTGGCTTGGGTAAATAAGGGCTTAAGCCTTCAGGAGCCTATAGCTATTGTGGTCACTTAGGGCATTCTGTTTAGTGGCCTCTTTACTTCACCATTTCATTGGAAGAAACTTTGCTCATAGTTATTTATAAAATTAAATCTTGTCTGTCACTTCAAGTGTATTTCCACATAATTCCACAGATAATACTATATATACAAGTACAAATCCCATATGTCTTTAAAACCATAAATAAAGTACCAGCCTAATAACACAGCCCTTGCAAGGTTTCCAGATTCCCAAACCAGCACTCCCTCCCTCAGCCATTTACTGCTCACTCAGCAGTTAGTCACTCAGGACATACTACAGCTTTATGTCTAACTTTTCTTCAAGATTCTTAAGACTTGAGCACAAGATTTAAGCAACTGCTCTTTCAGACATCTTGGTCTATGGCCGGGGGAGCAGTGGGCTACAGCCCCACAGCCACTTCCTGAAAAAGAATGCATCTGACTCCCAGAATGTACCAGGCCTGCAGGGCTCAGGGGAAAACGAGGTTGTGGGATACCCGTAGCTCCTGCTACAGCATGTCTGGTGTCTGAATACCAACTCCCTTCCCACCCACACAAATGCACAACTTCTCCAAGAAAAAGCATCCCTGCCTAACCAGTAGCCTCAATCAATGGCTAATCTTCCTGAATGATGTTCTCAAAGGAATGAAAACAAGTGAGCTCACCGTTGAATTGCCTCTCACTCGGTCTACCACTTTTAAAACTAGGGATTTAATAGGGTTTATTTGCAGAGCTAAAGTTGATTTCACAATGCTTCCTCATATTTTACTTTCCTGAGGTGCACACAGGAGAAGGTGAAATAGGAAACCTCCATGTGTTCAGCCATTTCATTTAAGTTTTGTAAGTTCCTCCAAAAGGTAGTGGGTGACACCATAAGAGACAGATTAGGTCTGCCCTGCTTCAAGGAGATCTCATACAAAAATCCAGGATGTTAAAACCTTACGTTTAGAAAAATTTTTGTTTGTCAAACACAGGGGGTTAAAAAGTGCCTAAACATCACCTCTCTGGGCCTCAGTTCCTCTTCTCTAAAGCAGGGGTCTGCAACCCCTGGGCCAGAGACCAGTATTGTCCATGGCCTGTTAGGAACTTGGCCACACAGCAGTTGGTGAGCAGTGGGCAAGCTACCAAAGTTTCATCTGTATTTGCAGCCACTCCCCAGCACTAGCATCACTGCCTCAGCTCCCCATCAGACCATCTGGCATTAGGATCTCATAGAAGTCCCGGCCCCCGGTGCAAAAACGTTTGGGGACCCCTGCTCTAAAGTGAAGAGGTCAGATGAAAAGACCTGTAAAGTCGCTTTTAACTCTAAATTATGGTGATTCTAATTGTATTGTTACAGAGAGTCATTTTAATTACGAAGGGCTTCTCACTGCATATCTTCCTTAAATATTACAGTACACATAATGGTTTGATTTTGTAAATTTAGCTTACACTATATTTTGAGACACAATCCACTAAATGAAGGGAGGTGTACACATGCTCATCTCATTGCTTCCCACATTGTTAGCATCTTTCCCATACAGAAGGAAATGTTGGCAAATGTTGGCAAGTTGGCGGTTTGTAGCAAACTGTGCAATCCTGCATTATTCTGAAATGAAATTACTGGGCTCTGGGACTTTCTGACCCTACTGCATTCTCTTTTACCCACTCACTTTTTGGCTACTTCCTGGGTTACCAGCAGCCAGGAAGAAAGAATTTAATCATCAATGTTATCCTGATTGTTCCATGGCATCGTAATTCGGGGGCGAGAAAGGTGTGATGTATATTCGATATGATAAAAATTTCAGACATGAGGAAGAAAAGTTTCCGACATACGTAAGCTTACAGAGCTGTGGGTGCCAGGCAATGCCAGGTTATCGGTGACATCCACTATAGAGAAAGCAGGGCATAGATCTCTAACTGAATTGTCTACTTTTAGTCCTTGTCAGCACACTGTACTCAAAAGCTAATGACGACATAAAAGGAAACGTAATCACATTAAAGTCCAGTGTTTTTGAGCATAGGCTGTACCTTTTACAGCATACATGACATCAAGGTCAACACCACCAAGTGCCATCAGAGCTGAACTACTACTGCAAAGTTATTCCCTCTGCAAAGAAAGGGCTGGGAAAAAAGAGAGAAAAGGAGAGAAAGCTGGTAGAGTAATGCTTATCAGTGAATGCTGTTATATGAGCTGCTACACCACGTGAGATTAAAACAGTAAGGATACTACATGGTGCGGCAGCTTATATAATACCATTGGACTTTTTGATGACAGAAGAGGAACTTAATAAGTCACCACCATGAAATAACTGAACTGCTCTATGATAAATACTCTGCCAAGTATTGGTCCTGTCATTTCTACTGGAAGTCTCTACTTTTTGTCTCCTGAAGAGTTATCATTCCAAGCACATGGGACAATGCTGACCGTGAGGCCCCTGGAAAGTTCTTCAAGGCAGCCTGTTGGCACAATCTGCTTGAGGGGCAGACTTCGTGCATACCTCGGTCATGGCACACCTCTGTCCCGGCACTTGACTGACCTCAGTCACTTGACCAGCAAGCTGACTAATCAAAACAGGCTTCCCCAAAACCCACCAGGGTATTGGGGATCCAGTTATGGCAGAGTATGGTGAGATGGGCTCAAGTAACCTGGAGCCCAGAGAAACTACTGCAGACGAACTGAGGAAGAGGTTATGCACCTGTTAGATGATATTGAAACTGAGGAGGGCTACAACTGAGAGTGCAAATGCCTGTTCATACTCCCAAGAAATTAATGTATTATTAGGAGATATGACGAATCAACTCAGCAAAACATAACTGTGCTGAGAATCACTTGCTGTGTATATGCGCCTTGCAGATTCTTTTTTAAAACGCCTACAGCACCTGGTATTCCTAGGTGGTCTCTCATCCACGTACTAATCAGGCCCGACCGTGCTTAGCTTTTGAGATCTGATGAGGCCTTGCAGATTTTAAAGAAACGTGAAACTCAGTGGATGCTGCAACGTCACCCAGTTGTGAAATACAAATTAACTGAACCTTGTTTCACTCACCAGGGATGTCCGCACTCTCTGTTCTCAAGCTGGCCACTGCCCCAGGAAAGGAGTTCCCTCTCTTGACCCATGGGCACTTGAGTCTCTCTCGTTGCAGTAGACTTCAGGCATCTCCTAACCAGTCCTGCTGGGGGGGCCCCAGTTCTCCTGCATCAGGAGCAGAAGGATGCACTCAAGACCCCTATCTGTGCCTTGAGTATTGGAGCAAGAGGCAGGGTCTGGGCTCTTCTCTTTCTCCTCCAAAACACCAGCTGGCTTCTCAAACTAGAGTACAAGTGGACACAGGACCACAGAGAGCATCCTCCTGAGTGCCAAGCTTACTTGAGGATAGGCAGGGCAGCTTTTGGACATTCCTGGGAGCACTGCATCAGGGTTGAAAGTTCAGGCTCTACAATGAGTCAGCCTCCATTCTAATCAGGATTCCACCTTTTCTAGCTTTGTGGTTTTAGGTATGGTTTTTAACCTCTCTGAACCTCAGTTTTCTTGTTACATGCAACTAACGCAAAGGGTTATGATATCAATATTAAATGAGATAATATACATAATCAGATCCTTAGCACCATGTCTGGCACATAGGAGAGCTCGATACATTTTCTGTTTCAAAATTCTTTCTTTGGTCTTCAAGGCAATTGAAGACTGCTGGCAAGCCACTTTGGGCCCTGACTCCAGGGATCAAAGACACATGCTTGTTTTGCCTCTGGCATTAAAGTACTTTAGTGGAGAATTTAAGAAACCCTAAATAGGTTTGCCCTCTAGGTTTGGAGGGCACTATGCCTATAAAGTGAGGCTAAATGACTTCTAAATAGCACTCTGAAAGGTTTCATCATATCAGGTAATCTCATTTTAAATGAATTAATTAGATAATGTTTATCAGGCCTTTCTATACGAGAGGCCCTAACTTAAGTGCCGGGGATTCAGAAAAAAAAAAAAAGTACAAATCTCAATGTCAAAAAGCTCATAATGAAGTGAGGCAAAGGAAACAAAAAGTAATAACCATGATATACGAAAACATGGTGCAACTGAGGGCAGTATAGGTTGTTACAGGAAAGCTCTGAGAGAGCATAGACTCCAAACTGGGCCCAGTTGGCAATATGACCCTCCTGAAGAGAGGCAGGAGAGTGATCCCAACAAAGAGGTCAGCACTGGCTAAGGGAACTAGCAAGTAAATAAACAGGGTGACACACAGGTTGGACGGACTGGTCTGGTTTGTGTGGTAGATATTTGCTGTTATTTTGGTGATCCACATCAGAATTCCCTTTCTATTTCGGGAGAAGCCCTCATTTTGCATGTGGTCATAGGAGTCAGGCCCCATCTCCCACCACCAAAGCCAGAACCAGAAGTTCCCTCTCCCACAGGCAGCAAGGGATAGGTACACAACCTAGCACTGATGAATCAGATGGTTTATTTCTGGGATTTTTGAATGTCGAGGATGACCAAAAATTCAGCCATATCTGGATTCCCAGCAGTGACAGAACTGAAAAGTACAGAGGTGGGGAAAGCTGTGGTGAGGTCTTTACCAGGCAATGCTAGAGTATGTCTGTGGCTGCATCTCCTGATGCATTCTCAGAGGCTAATTCCTCAGTCTTTTTGTGGATGCGTGAATTACCCAATACACTTCCAATAAATTCTTCTGCTTATAATCACGGGAATCAATTTTCATCTCTTGCAACCAAGAGCCCTGATGGCACAAGTGGTTATTATAACAATTAGGGTACAAATGCTGAGTGGAGATGAAGGGTAGGAGGTATAGTCAACAGATAATGAGGAGGAGGACGTGCCAGGTGGAAGCTGAAGATAAAGGAAAGGGCAGGGTAAAGGACAACTTGCAGATTTATAGTTTGAAAGCCAAAAAGAGAGCAATGATTTCAATGAAAATACAAGAGGATCAAATTTGTGAAGAGCAGGTAATGATGGGGTCAGTTTAGACATCTTGAATTTGAGGTATTTATATGACGTTCAGAGCATGGTATTTGCCAGGCTGCTGGCTGCACAGGTGACTCTGAGAAGAGCCCAGACTGGAGGTCTAGGAGATTAGAAAGAAACAGCTAGAACGGAAACGAGAACCAGGAGAGTGTCATGTCATAGCAACCAAGGAAGGAGTTTAGGATTGCCAGGCACACTGCTCTCCTAATATCAAATGCTGCAAAAAGTGGTCAAGTAAGATCAGGACAAAAATATGAATGCTAGATCACTGGTGATTTTAGCTCCTGGGAAGTCACTGGTGATTCTGGTGATTTCAGCGAAATGGTACAGAAAGAGACAGACTTCGGTGGGATGAGAGATGAAAAAGAGCTAGAAAGTGGAAACCATGCAAAAATTTTTTGTTTGTTTTTTTTTGTTTTTAAAGGGGGTAATTTTAAAGGAAAGATAAATGTCTAAAATTAGACAAAGTAGTGAGGATGAACTTTCATTTCATGAAATAGTAAATGATCACCTTTTATTGGATTGGTCTCAAAGCTAGTGGCTTAGAGAAGAGATGCTGAAAATATGGTAAGTGCCAGCAGGGGAAAGAATAGTGCTCTGAGAATGGGCAATAAGGGATCCTAATTTAGATTAGAGGTTCAGAAAAAGCCTCCAACCAGGGCCTGATCAGGGAAAGGGGAAAAGGATATGTGCGGAGAAGGATATTTGGGGCAGGAAAAGCAGCAAGTGCCAACACCCCCAAGTGTGGAGCCTGAGCACGTCTATACACAGAAGGGAAGAAGCGGAGAAGACATGCGTCCACCTGGTGTGAGGAGCCCGAGGTGGAAGGAGTGGCCTTCTCAGGTAGGAATGACACACACCCCACAGACACTGGGAGGGTGGGTGTGGTGAAGGTGAGCCTGTCAGACTGGGAGCAGGAAGCTGAGGGAGCTATCTAATGGCCACTGTTTTCTTTGTGAAATAGCAGGCCTGGTGAGGCATGAGAACCAGGCGAGGTGGTAGCAAGAAGTGCCATTACAGGCAATGGAGGAGGAGCTGAGCCACTTGTAGCTCAATCCTGACTCTTCTGCAAGTTCTCACAAAGCAACCCCTCTTCAACAGCGGCTTCATCTTTTTCACTTTCTGGTACCAAAATTTCAATAAGCAGGACAGAAGGGCCCTGGATCTCCAGATGCTTAGCATTAGAAAGGTCCTCAGAGATCTTAAATGCCATTCATCTTTCCTACTTCATAATTAAGTAATTTACTCAACAGGAAGCAACTACATGCCAAATATGTGGCCATCAACCTATTTCTTCAGGAAGACTCCATCTACTGGAAAGTGTTGATATCCTTCCTTTCAAGGGCCTTCCCCTTTTTAAGAAAGTGGGTTTCTTCCTTCATTTATCTTGCTTTCCTATTCATTTTGACTGGATATCTTAAATTTATTAAGCTTTTAATAAAGTGAGGCCTGGATTATTTTTCTCTGTCAAATACTCAAGCACAATTGCCTATTCATTTGTAAACAGGCAAAATCAAATTAATTTTTTAGGAGGTGGCTATAGACTGAGGATGAAAGTTCAGCACTCCTGGCACAGAGTTAAGTACATTCGAAGCTATGATGACTTAACAATATCTCAGGTCATTTGCTTATACATTCACTTACATGCACGAATATGTTGGCCTCTAAAGACCTCTGAATCTGACTAGATATTTTTTTCTGATTCAACTCCAAAGTGTACTAGTCTTGCACTGCAATTCAGAATAGATTTAAAAGTATCTCCCAATAAAGCAAACCAGGCATGAAGCATCTGAAGACAATTTTCTTGCAATATAGACATTGTGAATATTTTGTGGTGATCTCACACTGAATGGAATATTTAAGTCCATTGGGAGAGGGAAAAAAAGCTAAGGAGAGGGGAAAGAATTAGTATGATAACTGAGTTATTTATATAGCACAGCTCCTTTCATAGATATCCAAGACATGGTTCTAGATCACAGCCAATAACCAGCCTTGCAAGAACTGCCCGGGACACACACGTGTGTACACACACGAAACATACACATATACACAGACACTCATCCTTTATTTCCTGGCAGAAGCTACAATGATTACATCTGTTAAAGCATTTTATCAATCTCCCTCAAGAGTTACTCTATGTCCTACCCTAACTGCCATCAATTTAAACCTCTAGCACCTTATATTATTTAAAAAGAAACATTCTGGGCTTTTTGTAAAAAAGTACAAGCACCAGAGAATCTGCTGCAGATCTGTAGAATGTAAATGAAGTGGGCAAGTGGAGATAAGGTGATGAACAAGCAGGAGGGGAGCTGTCAAGGGACCTCTGCATACTCCATTTTTCCAGCTTACAACCAGAGAGATGGGCAGGAGGGAAGAATGTGGATGCCGACAGAGGAATGGATAATATACTTCAAGATACTGTTTTTCTACTTTCCCTCCACTCTTTTTTCCCAGAAGAAAAAACATGCCTGGGAGAAAACATCAATTTAGGTGTTACTTGTCATCGTTACAAAAGTTCACTATTGGATTCTCTCAGCCCCTTTCCTTTTTGCTTTCCTTCGACCATTTTTGACTTACTATAAATTGCTGTTAAAAAGACAGAAAAGAAAAGCCTCCATCAGCACACAGCTCCATCAGGACAGAGGCCACAGCAAGGAAACATTAATCCCCCAAGCTCCACATGAAGCTCAAAAATAATGCTCCTGGCTATCATTTTCATTCACACCAGCCCCATATTTCTATTAAACAAGCCTCTTTTTTTTTTTTTTTTTTTTTTTTTTTTTATTGACTCCTTCCCTCACACAGCATAAGGTAAACGGCAGCCCACAGGAAGACATCATGAAACACAGAGCTTCACTTTGGGAGGGGAAATCAGTAAAAGACAGAAGAGAACAAGTTCCAAGGGCTCTCCCTAACTGATATCTACCAAGTGGAGAAACCAGAGGGCTCTCTTCTCTTTCTCAGGCTCCCGTAGCTGCCCTGACGGACTTGAAATTTATCAGTTTTGCCAAGAGGCTACTTGAAAAGGAAAGGAATTTCACAATCTTGAACATTCTCCTCTCTTACTCTCTAATTTTCCTCAACAATCCCCACTTCCATCCCCACTTACAAGAGGGCTTTTGTATACATAAAGTTTCAGGAAACAAAGCATACAAACACTCATGCACAAATAAACTCCCCGAACTAACACCAGCATATAATTGTGTTTTGGTTGGAGCTTTTCCAGCCTTGTCACCCGTCCTCTGTTAAGAGTAAATGAAACCCTTTGCTTTGGCAAAGTTAGAAACAGACAAACTCTCCTCAGTTTCAAGCCGCACATGGCTCCCGTCATAAGCTCTCAGCCCTCTTAAACCCCCAACAAAATGAATTCACTGCTGAAAAGCCAGCGGGGGGAAGGGAGGGAACTATTCGCCAAATAAAGAGCTTTCACTTCTCCCCCCTCACTCAGCTTCCCCTTTTAGCCTGATACACAAGGCGTTTCCAATTTCTCAAATCCTTTTCAAGAGACCCTCGACTTTGAAGGCTCTTTGAGGGGATCCGGCTATCAGCGGTCTTGATGCAGGCAGCGCTTTTTGAAGCACATTTTCCGTTCTTGGAGTCGATATTGGGGCTGTTCCATTTCCAGAGAAATCTAAAAAACAGCCTTTATTGGGCTGGCTAAGCTAGGTCTGACTCTTCCTCCCATCCTCTCTGAACCGCCGCGGGGTGAGAAGGGTACAGGGTTCCGCATATGCAGCTCTAATTGAGCCGCGGAGGCGCAGGGCAAGCGGACGAAGTACCCATCGCTCACTTTAAAACTCCCATCTGCTCTCCAACTACGCCCTGCCGCCACATTCCTCCGCAGAACTTAGCCGGTCCCCCCAGAGAAATCAAAATCATACCTTCCTTGGATTCTTCGGCTTCGGAGTGCATGGTGTCAGGGTAACACGCTGCAGGGGCGATTACCTCTGAAATCGCCCTGGGACCAGCCGCAAGTTCGCCCCGCAGCCAAAATCCAAACACGACGGGAAATAAAAGGAAGGCAAGCCACTAAAATCAAAACCTCCCCGGGGAGGGAGGGAGGGCTGGTTCTGGTGCAGGGATTTTTAGGGGGAAAGTTCTGCAAGAGTGACGAATCGCGTCTCAGCTGGGCGGCGGGAGTCCGCCCCCAGGGCGCGCGCGCCCCAGCGCGTCGCAGGGCGGGCAAGGGCGCACGCAGGTGGGGAGGAGGCCGGGGCCGCAGCCCGGCTCTCCGCAGGGCAGGCAGAGGGGTGCCATCGGCGAACGTAACTGAGACTGGCCAGGTCAGCGAAATACATGTTCGATAAAGAACAAAAAGGCTCATCTCAGCGCGCGCTGCAGTTTTACAGAAATAACTACATAAACAGTAAAAGAAATGCTTCTGAAGAGTTGGGTTACGTTTTTCGATGCCCATTTAACTTTTTTGTCTTGGGGGTCTTATACTCCAAAAATTAAGTATTGTAAAGCTGCTCGGTTTTGTATATGATTTTTGCAGGAAGGTAACGTGGCTATTGCTCCATGTAGCCGGAAGGACTTGCTTCACAAGCCCAAGAGGGGGGTCTTTTGGAGAAAGTGGTGGTGGCCTCCACCCCTTAACTTTGCAGGGGAAAAAAAAAAAAAACAGACAAGACGGTTTACTCATGTAGTATCATCTGGACAAGCACTCTTAGTCAAACCCCAGCCCAGGTGCCTGCAGTTACCCCAAAGGCCCCTCCTCGAATGGAGAATGTGTTCCCTCCTTGCTACTCTCAACAGCCAAAGATAAATTCCTTCAAAATGCCAAAGGGGGAGGAGGAGGTATTTAGGCTTTTGAAATGCTCATAGATCAAGGTAGCTTGAGGGCCTCCAGAACCAATCTCAATACTGCCCCGAGGTTCAGTCCGCAGGCTTCTAGAACTGGCTGAGAGGAAGGCATCCGAGCTTTGTAAAGCCTCGGTTTTGACTTCGGAGAAGTGGGGACAAAAGCTGCCACCGACATATCTGTCAGAGAGAGATTCTGCAGAGCACTAGTTTTATTACCAATGGAAGGCAAAAGGTCCTCAAATAACATATCCTAAAGAACGATTAGGAAATTGTGAGAAACGTTATATTCTTTTAATAAATTTATTTTTCGGCTGCTTTCTTTCTCCTCATTTCCCATTTTTATGTAGGCAAAAACCATGAGGAGAGGCACTGCGTTATACTTAGTGGAAGAATATTCAAAAGATATGGATTTAAAGAGTCAGAATTAAAATTTAGTTCTGCCATTTGTTATTTGTATGACCTTGGGCAGATTACTTAACCTCTCTGGGCCTCCCTTTTCTCATCTGGAAAATGAGGATAAAAACAGTATTATTTACTTCACAGATTTATGTTTAGTATTAAATAAGGTAATATAAGTAAAAAGTGATTTGAAAACCAGAAGGTATTACACAGACTATTACGAACTATCACACCATTAAGAGTAAATTTTTATAAAAGATTTTCTTGAATTTTATTTTAGTGTTGGATTTAAACAGGAAAAAAAAGTATATTATGCTATTCACAAGCAGTCACAGCTTTTATAAATATTAATATAAGATCTAGATCTTAAATCACTTCCAACTGCTGAGTGATTCTAACATGCCTAAGACCCCCAAGCAGAATTTTATCTCAATTTCACTAAAAGGTCAGGATGATGAGAGAAAGACATAGCCAGTCAGAGAGGAGAAAAGAAAAGAAACATCTGGAAAATATCAGTATTGTAGAACCTCCAGGAAACTGACCTCACCACCAAAAGGGTAACAGGCTGCACCCTTCTGAAAGTTGCAGTTAACTATGTGGTTCCCTCTGCCATATATCCTGGGTTAGGAGTTGCTAAGATGCGTACCCCCATTTGGTAACCTCAGACTTACAGAGGAGACGTGAGGATCATTCTGAATCCAAAGAAATGTACCCTCACCAGTCAGAAGCAACCTCTTCTGTCCTGCCCAAGAAAAGGACATTCTGGGAGCCTCCCCCACACATACACCATCTGTCCTTGTCCTCCCCCACAGCAGCCCAGATGTCCACGGATGTGCACCAGGAGCCCGGCAGGATGTCACCAGGGCTGTATGCTATACAGATAAGCTAGCTCCCATTCATCTATAATTAGAGCGAGATGCAATACCTTTTCAAGGTGATGATAATGCAAATTAAGACAATCCAAATTCCAGGCCCTATCTGCCATAGGCAGAACTCACTTTCAACCTCTTCTTTCAGAAAGTGCCTCCAAAAGAATTATTTATTAAATGTCTTTTTGTTAAGTCCAATTATGTACAAATCACATAAGGTGTGTTAAAATATACGTCCTTAATGTCCTACTTGTTTTTCAAGTGGGTTCACAAAAAGGCCGTCAGCCCTGCTCAGGTTAGCCAAGGAGAACAACTGCTGAATGAACAGTTCAAATGCTGCCACATCAGCCTTGAAATTCAATTTAGAGTCATTTCAGCAGCCAGGGTGATCTTTGAACATTCACCACGATCCTCAGGAAACCTGGAGAGAAATTTAATGCCATGATCTTCCTCAAGTGCAAGGAATGCTCAGCTTATTTTAAAAGATTGTATGTGAATAAGGATGAACCTCAGTAGTCTGTATAACCTCAAGGCCATCTGTCCTGGGCAAACTACACTGTCCCGTGCCCCACCCTGCAAAATGGTGGCAAAGATCGGCTTATTCTCTGGGGCTTCCAGATATATACTAGGTCAGTCATTTCATCTTGATCGTACTCTGCATTTATTCAAAATGGGATTAGTTAACTTTTTAGTCCTAGTGAATAATGCTCCAGTACACCATAATGGTTTGTTATCCTCTATAGGTGGAGCCTGTTCACTCTTATATATTTAAGAAACACTCTAACATCTCTTAGTGTGGCTTGGAATATATGCTTGGAAGTCATACCAACAATCTATTATAGACAACCTGATACAAAATAGCAACTAAGTTAGCAACACTTGTCATTTAATACCAAACTACATTTAAATACTATGTTGAATTCCTGCTCATGTCTAATAATGAATTTCCCACCTTCTTAGTCAAGTTGGCAGAATGCTGGCTAAGATGCTGATGCTTTTTCATTCAGTCATTACAAATATTTACATGTGTCACAGGTAAAAAAGGACCCTTCTCACGTGGAGCTTACTGGTATAATTTTAGTAATTTTGACCAGAGACCTAAAGAACTTGATCTTCCAAGTGACCTTGGTTCTAAGTTTATTAACACCATCTCTACACTGAGCTTTATCACAGAACAGCAGAAATGACTCCTCTTAAATTATACCTCAGAGCTGTTTTAAAAAAAAAAAAAACCTGGGCTTTTGGATCTTTTTCTTCCAGCTGCCCAGATATCTGTTAGGAATAAGGGAGTTTAGCAGTTTTCAGACTCACACAAATGAGAAGACCAGAAGTGGGAAGAGGAGGTACAGTTTATTCAGGAGGAATCACATGCTCTGCTTACATTCAAGAATATTGTACATTCTCTGCAGTGAAAAATACTAAGGCTCTCTATAAATTAGTTACATACTGACAGCTTTTAGGTCATAAGAACCCCAGGTCATTTTATCAATACTTTTATATCTACCTTTCCAATAAGAGACTGAATCTGTACAGATAACATTTTAGGTCAGGGGAAAACCAGAAAGTTGTTTATACTTGGTATAAAAAGTAGCTTTCTTCTATTTGATTTTGAGGCTTTCCTCAACTTTGTTTGTATTTTTGACATCTATACCCTTGAAAAGCTTTGAAGACTTCCATGATCTACATATAAAGCTGGTTTTCAATAGCTCTCCTCACCCATGAGAAAGATCTGTGCTCGGATCTCAGAGGTTGGGTCTGCAGGCTTCACTTCTTTCTCATCCTCCTCAGACATTCTCTTACATTTACGCTTCCAAAAGAGAAGTGGGGCTAAATGAGTGTCTCTCCAAAGCCCCTGCCTGACCCAGGTGATCTCCCTCTCCTTGCCTTAAGAAAAAAAACAGAGAAGGGGATGATCAAATGACAGTGGAGATCACTTGTGCACCTTCTTATGTTGCCAAGCCCTGTGCCTCAAGAGGTCTTATGCATATGCATTTCTGGGTACCAGGACAAGGTCCGGAAGTCTGGGAAATAGGGCAGAACTGCTGTGAATCATTGAAGAATCCTGAGGGTTAGCGTGCAGATGGAAGAGCAAGAAAGCCACCTCCCAGGGCCCTGCCTAGGAGTTTGAAGTTTGTTATGATAAACCCTCTCCTCAGTCTTCCCATGACATCTTCAATAAATCCTCCATGCTCACTAATGCTCTGAGTGTTAACTGGAGAATTCTGAGGGAACTGAAAGAAGTGCTGATATCTGAGATGAGCAAACATGGGGACAACAATACATCTGGGATGCAGTTGTTTCCTAGGTTTTCATTATTTACTTTTATTTCTCTCCTAAGAAATCTTCTTTGCTAAAAAGCTTTTAGCAGATGATTAAACATGTGTGTGTGCACACATGCAAACACACACACACACACACACACACAAAATAAAGTCTGAAAATATTATCTGAAGAATTTATGCCCACTCTTTCTTTTATAATACTTAGCAATGATGTCTTCCATTTATATAAGTTTCATTCAGACTTCCCAATTAGCTCCCTTGGGTTGTCATACCCATTTTACAGACATGTAATTAAAGAAAGGGGGGTTATATGATTTGCTCAAGGTTACAAAACTAAGTAATAATGTCCTTTAGACTAGTGTAAATGCAGTCTCAGCCTCATGTCTCCTATACCCAGACTATCTCACTCTATTAAATTACTCAAGTAAAATTCAAGTCCTGTATTTTGCTGAAGAATAACTCAAAGATTGCTATATTAGGAGATTTCCAAAGAGTTTGAACTGGTTATGATTCTGGCATAGACTGCTCAAATTGCTGTGTTTGAGTGCTTAGACCTTAAGCTTAAAGATATTTCATTCCTGATATTCAATGCTTTAAATAAGCTATAAATTCAATAGATTCTATTTATTCAGGTACATGAAACTACGATTTTTTTTTAATAAAAAATTTGTTCAGGATGATAATTAACCCTCCTCTTTCATGAGGCTGCCAGGAACAGGGAAAAGAACACCAGACTCAATATGGGAGATGGGGGCCTAAGTACCATAAGCCTGGTAAGCACTACCTCATTTGCACTAGGATGTTTGTTTTGTTTTCCCTATTCATTCTTCTCTCATTTTTCTTCTGAATGTGGGCAAGCCATTTAATCTCTTGGAGCTTCTGTTTGTGCATCTGTAAAATGAGGATAATGCCACTTATTTAACAGGGTAGAAACAATAATCAAATGGGTCAAGAATGAGACAAAGCACTGAAAATTATGAAGTCCCCTTCATAATTTGTGAATATGATCAGATTATTTTAGGTTGTGGAGCATCTCTTTGGAAGCCCTAAATGCTGGCCCTGCAGAAATGTGTGTGGTCCAGCAACAGAAAGTGAAAACTAAAGGGCTGAACTTCTTTACTGTGCCCAGGTTAATGGGGTCAATATGAGGTTAACATGAGAGGGATTACAGAAAGGATTCACCTGGAAGAAAAGCGACATGGCTGAAACTGGGACCAGAAGGCACAGTGTCACATCTGACCTACCAATCCCCAGGCTTTCCTTCAGAAAGCAACAGGAGGAAAAAGTGATCAATGACCATGGTCACAGAAACTCAGGCTTGGAAGTAACCTGAGAGGTCATTTACTCTAGCCCTCTACCTGGCTGGGGAAGCAATCTTCTAGACACATCACAGGCAACAAGTTTTCATCCAGAATCTCCATGATGACCTCTATTAACAGAGGCTCTCTCCTTTAAAAGACAGCCCTACTTCCTTTCTAATCATTAGAAAGTTCTTCCTTACGATGAACTAAAATTCAAGTTTAAGGGCAGTGATTGTCAAATTATTTCCACTTTAACCATTGCCTTTACTCCTTACAGCAAAGTAATCATTGTGTGACAAAATAAATATAGATTTTCAACTGAATTTTCTTTTTCAACAACCTAGTGGAGATCCCCTCATACTGGCTAGAGAACTGCAGTTGAATGCAATATGAGGCAGTTATGCAACTTTCCAGTGCCAGCCACACATCTGTTATCGATTATTGTGAAGAATTCAGAAGCAAGCAGCTCTGGTCAAGGAGGTGGCAGTGACAATCTCTTTTCTCTTCCATGTGCTCACTCTAAGGGGGTAGAAAACGATGCCAAGACAGTTTGGGTAATGGGCCCTACCTGATTACATCTAAGCAGTTAAGAGCATTATTCAGATTTCTGAACAAAATTTGAAATCCACAAGAAAACAGAAGTAGTGTTCCATATCTGAAATTTGGACCATACACTCCTGGTCTGAGATCTGTTTGAAAGTCTAATGGACTCCAAGTTGTCCCAGTTTGATTTTTATATTGGGTTTCTGACTTTGATGGAATCTCTATTAAGTTAACATTTGTGCTAACTAGTCACTGTTTAGGAGATAGAAAAGGCTGGGAGGTGAAGTGACAGGGCTGGACATGCTTGCAAGGTCAAAGCCGCCAAGGCTGAAACTCAACAAACTCAGCAGGTGGTGAACCAAAGCAGAACTTAACCGAACAGTGTTGGGATAGGAGGGAGGGCTGTTTTGCAGTAGCCCTGAAAGGCATGAATCAGAAGTTTTTCCTTTGGAACAGGTCAGGTTACAAAACGTACGTTATTCAGCTTCTTAAAGAAGAGCTATAGAAATATGTAATAGTTACGATTCACTAAGTTGCAGACATCACCAAAATGAATGTATTTTCATGGAAACTGCTAATATAAAAAGTGTGCCTACCTAAAAAATGTCTTATTAAGCCCATTCATTTCCTAATAGAAACAGAAGCTAAAAATTGCTGATTTCTTAATCTAAAATCTATTGCAAAAGAATTTTTTCTAATGAATTCAGCAAAGCCCCATCACATGTCATTTAACTTTCTCAATTTCAGCTATGTACAATCAGCCCAAAACAGACAGAAAGAGAGAGGGGGAAACAACAATCTAAAAGGTATATCAAGCCACCATTCCTATTTAAAGATTTTCTGCTAAGAGGGAGCTGGGAATTCGCTGGTCCCTCCCTGACTCTCCTCTGTCGCCACTCACATTGCAAGCATTTCAGGCACTGATGATGAATGCTGTGTTTAAGGCTATGTATTTTTTCAAATCTAAGTGCCTCTAAATAAAAAAAACAACAACAAATGTTTCATCTGGTCCCAAAGAAACAGCAAGCTATTTCAATGCTAAAGGAAACTCTGATACAGAAAATCTTACACATACTGGAAGACGGTATATTATTTTCCAATCTGGTAACGTACTAAGAAGTTTTCAAAAATAATATTGACCCCACACAATTTTTACTTTACACATGACTCTTCTGTACTCCTAACCAAATCTGCATCTTAGCATCTCATATCTGAGAATCGTGTGGTCAGAGTTGCTGAAAGAGACTCATGATTTTAGACCCAAGATCCCCAAATTGTGTGCCATGGTGCCTCAGGGCACAACAGCAAACTCATAGGGGTGTTGCAGGATCTTTTTTATTTTGAAGGAAACATAGCATTATTCAACATCCCTCAGACACTGCATGAACTTATAGTTCAAGCTAGTTCACAGTGTAACATTAGATTGTGCTATATTTCTTTTGATGACATCATTTCTTTGCAAAGCTAGATTGTTGGTGGTTGCTGTGATAAAAAGCAAGTATTATGTGAAAAGTAATGTGGAACAGCAAATTGGGGTAGTGAGATCCAATCTGATTTCAAGGTTTGAGAAGCTGTGAGGTGGCCAGTGATCAATTTATTGCCTCACAGCTCCAAATTCATCCTTCATTACCTACTGTGAGAAAATGAAGATGAGACTTTAAATAATAATAATATTTATAATATAATAATGTTAATCATTTATATTAATAATATATTTATTATTATCATTATCATCATTATTATTATTTTGCCAGCAGGTACAATTCTAAGCTTTGTCAATGAAGGGCACCGTAGAGACATTACAGAAAGAAGGACCTTTTCTTCTTGGTTCTGGTGTGGTCTTGCTGCAAATTCCTACAAGCACACATGGTACCTCCAGCACCCAGTTCCTGCAGCATGGGTACCTTCTCTGGCAACTGGCTCCTGCCATACCTGGTGGCCACCACCAGCCAGCCTCCAGCAGCCTCTGTCAGCATCTCCCTCAGGTGGTTTGGTAGCAGAATGCCTCCAGTGAGAAACCTTCTCATGAATACATTTCCTCAGCATCTTCGAGAGTGGATTTCCAGCAAGTTCTACCAGAACAGCACCGCAATGACTTCTCTGCCATCCAAGGAGCCATAGCCAGCCATCCCCTCTGCAACAAGGTCTAGTGTGGAAGAGAAGGAAGCTCGGGCTTGGTGCTTTATCTCAAACCCAAGGGGAAGTGACTGTTCCTTGTATTTGCTATTATTCCTCTATTCTTTAGATTTCTCTTTACTTCCTAATAGCCAGTCCTCATCAAAGTTAATATTTCTTTCTTTAAAAAAAAAAAAAATAGCTTGTTTTATTATTTTTCATTGTGGCAAAATATATATCACATAAAGTTTACCATCTTGATCACTTTTAAGTGTATGTTTCAGTGTATTTGTACATTTACATTGTGCAACTCTTACCACCATCCCTTTCCAGAACTCTGAACCATGAAACTGAAACTCTGTACTCATTAAACCCTAATTCCCCATTCTCGCCTCCCCTCAGTTCCTGGCAACCACCATTCTACTTTCTGTCTCTAAATTTGACCACTGTAGGTACGCCAGATATGTGGCATTACTGAGTACTTGTCTTTTATGCAACTGCCTTACTTCACTTAGCAGAATGCTCTCAAGGTTCATCCCTGTGGTAGTATGTGTCAGAATTTGTGTCCTTTTAAAGGTTGAATGGTATTTCATCGTATGGATATTTTGGATGTCCATTCATCTGTCAATGAACGCCTTTGCTTCTACCTTTTGGCTAATTGCGAATAATACTGCTATAAACACGGGTGTATAAGTACCTGTTCAAGTCCCTGCTTTCAATCCCTTTGGGTATACTCCCAGAAGGGGAATTGCTAGATCATATGGTGATTCGATTTTTAATTTTTTGAGGAGCTGCCATACTGTTTTGCTAGTTAATATTTCTCTATATTAAACTTTTCTGTTCAAATTATCGTGTGGTTTATCTCCTGACTGGCTCCTGAGTGAAACATGCAAGGCTCAACAGGTGCATACATTCCATTAGTAGGTAACTATGGTGAAGAATGAAATAAAGACTTATTTTTTAATATTTCACTTTGTAGATATTATTTTTTAACATGGCTGTAAGTTATTAGTACATAACTACTTAATAAGTTATTTGGACCTAAGCACTTAATAAATGAAACTGTTAGCTATTTCTTTCGTTGTAGAAATGACATACATAAATTTCAGAGGCACTAATGCACCATGAGTTAAGAACACTTGGGAACCTTTGCCCCTGTCTTCGTGTTTCCAGCTGCTGTTAGGACCAGTCTGCTTGGACGGTTCCTGAGGCTCTCCCTGTCTGGGAGCATCCTTATCCCTGAAAGTGCAGCAGTACACATACATGCATTCCCTGAAATGAGACCATGGGTTGAAAGTTCAAGTGTCCACCAAGGCTACAAATAGAATAATCCATATCTGCCACAACTATTGGCTACCACAGGCCCTGCGCCCACGTAGGCAGCAGAGATAAGCAGGCCATGGGTGAGGCACCAGGATGCCAGCTAAAATACCAACCTGTCTCTCCCAAGGAAAGCAATGGCAATCCAAGTGAGTGTGAATGATGCTACCAGTGGCAAAATCATGAATGTGCACCCCTACACGTACATCTGAATGATTTGAAAAGTAATCATTCAGAAACTTTGACATTTGTTTCCATTAACTGTAAATTACTTCAAACAAACCTTATAATGAATCACAACATCTTGTGCAACTTCACTGTGGGAGCAGCTGCTGCTGGTCTTTTTTCTGCTGCTACACCATTTTTATACCTCTCGAAAATCTTTGCTCAAGTTTCAACTCTCCCCTATAAAGCCACAGTAAACTTCTACTAAAAGTTGATCATCTTGACACTAGTTGTCTTCTGAGGCAGATTCGTAAGCTACTTAAAACACAAGATTTTACCTTGTAAGGGTTTCCCTACACCCTTCTTTCTAGAGAGTAGAACACATATTGGACACTTGGAAGGTACTACATAAATAATTAAATAACTATTTAATCATCTCATAATATTAAATTATGACATAAGCTTAATTTCCCCTCACCCAAAAAGTACATTTAAGTACAAGGAATTGTGCACATAAATAATTGCTATCTTCAAAGAAAGAAAACAAAAAAAGAAAATTTCCACTGCATCTGGAGAAATGAGGCTGGTAATCTACACCAATCCATAAATCTATCAGGTTTACAAAAAATCTATCAGAAAAAGAGCCAAGAAGAAAATAGTTCTGACAGCTGCAACCCTTCTGTTTTACAACATGCAGAGAATGGATGCACTTCTTTTAACATCTTCATAAACAGAGTGGTGAGTAAATGCAAACATCCCCAGTAGAAGTCACTGGAGTCTAGGCTTCAACTAATGGATTGTGCTTATCTTTTTGGAGATAACCTTACCAGCCACCCATCAAACCCACCACAGTTGTCCTAGGAACCATTAGTAAGATGGCTTGAACAACATTCCGTTTCAGTTCTTGGAATTTCCAGGGCTGGCAAAGGTACCAGGTGCAGCTGCCCACTTTAAGACAGCAGCAACCTCATCATCCTCAGAGGGGGAGCTTTGTTTCCTTTATGTTAAGAGCTAACATCCGGCACTGGGCCACCTGAATACATATACTAATAAATCCCAGATGAGAATTCCAGACACCTCTTTACTCAAGGCATGAACTTCTCTCAGGCACTGAACATTCTATTAAGTAAGCCTCTTAGGAGTAAGCTTCCTCTCAGAGGCTGTTTGTGTTTACAATATGCTGTGTTTTCTAAAGCCACTTTGGGATCCATCATTGCACAAAAGGTACTTAATTTTGTCATCTGTTTTCTTAATGGATAAAATTAACCTGTGAATATAAAAAGGCAGCACCTTGGTTGTCTCAAATATTCTTTTACCTGGACCAAAGGAAGGAAAAAGTACTCCACTGGGACATAGCCCCAAATTCTGAACCAGCAACCCAGTTTAGAACCAAACAATTTATGTGTTTAAGTTATGTCTTAATATTATCAGTGATAATAACTATAATTTATTAAGCACCTACTATGTGCTGGGTATTATGCTAGGTACATTATAGAACATATCTCTTACTACATCTCAGCAAGGTGGGGATTTTAGCTTTGGAAGCACTGCCATATACATTACCACTGATCCTCATGACAACCATGTGAGGCAGGAATCTTAGGTATTATTGGCTCCATTTGCTTCTGGTGAGGATACAGATCCTCAGAGAAATTAGGTGGCTGGCCCAAGATCACTTAGCTCGAACTGAGTATGAACTGAGACTAGAATGTGGGTTCTTTGACCTCATTCCATGCTTTTCTCTGTACTATGGCGTCTCTGATTGAGCAGAGAACAATAATTATATTTCAAGGCAAACATGCCACATGCTCCAAGGGGGATACAGAGAAGTAAGAGAGGTCAGATGGCACAGCCAACACAGCAGCTCTGAGACTGGCTGATGTGGAGGAAGAGGGAGCCAGACATTAATAGAAAAGGAGAAGTCCAGAGAAGAAACAGGTGTGGCAAGAGGGAAGGTGAAGAGTTCCACTTTACACATCTGAGTCTGAGGTCTGAGCAAGTCAATCAAGGTGGGTATATGCTTGGGCCTCTTCTATCAGACCAATTTCTCATATAACCAGGGCTCTCCAAGGGAATGCTGCTGCTTCTATAAAGCTCATAATTTTTTATGAAAATATTTCTAAAATAGATTACATAGCATATCTCCTCTTCACTAAACAAAGGCTATGGAACGTACTTTATTTTTTGACAAACTAATCATTGTTGTTACCTACACTATTCTGTCATATAGATACGAACTATTTTTGCTCACTAAGCCCTGCCTAATAAAGTTGTCCATTTCCATTGTCGTTACAGCTCATTTTCATTGTCGTTACAGCCAGTCAGCAATTTCTACCCAATTTCAAGAGACAAGAAGATGCATGTAATCAAGATTTCACATTCTTCTTAAATGCTCCAGAAAGCCTGTCCCAATACACAGATCTGTAGAACAGATGTAATATCCTTAATATAGTAGAATCATGTTTTCAGGTGAGAGCTGGGACATTAGGTTCTAAAATCACTAAAGTGAAATTGCACGTAGTTAAAATTACCTGGGAAATTCCTTAAATGGCCCAGAAAGTACAGTACTGTCTACATGGTTTTGTATCTACACAATACTTATCAGTTCCTCTAACTCTTAGTCTATGTTTCTCTATAGTTGCCAATCAGATGTGTTCAAGTTCTTTTTCCACGATGATGATAAAATCATTACCACCCATTTGTCCAGTCTCCTGAATGTGTTTCGAACTCTGCTGGTAGTCAGAACCGTTAGAACTTATCCTCTCCATTGGTTTTATCAGCAGGTAGCCATCATTTGTTCAACATAAGCAATGCGGTTACTCCCTGGTCATGAAGTGGCTAAATATAAATAGCCAGGATTTCCCAACAGCTGTTTTCTTCCTCAGAGCCTGATGTCACTTTTTATTGACAATTTCTAACAATATTTTTTCATATTCTAATTGGAGGTCCAAGGGACCCAAGAAGAACCAAAGCTTGATGTAGAAAACCAGAGGTTTATTGTTTGCTCCAGAAGTAGCTGTAGATGTCACTGCTCAGTTGTCATCTTCACTTATGTAGTTCTTCATTCTGCAAATATTTATTGAGCATCTACCATATATAGCTACAAATGGTGTAGATAAAACAATCACGGTATCTGCCCTCACAGAGTCTATACTACAGTGGGGGAGCAGGACAGACACTAATCAAAATATAGTATGATAAATGCAATAGCAGAAAAGTATGGGGTGCTATGAAAGTTCACAGGACAAGTACCTAAATCAGACTTGGGGGAGGGGGTCATCACGGAAGGTTTCCTGAAGGAAGTGATACCTAAGCTAAGACTTGAGGGTCAGGAATTAGCCAAGGTAGGGGAGGTGAGGGAGAGAGAAGGAAGAATGGTACCAGGTAGAGTTAGCAGTACGTATAATGGGCCAAAGTGAAAGCATAAATGGTAAGAAAGAAAGGCTAAAGGAAAGGCCAATCCTCAGGTAGTCACTGGGATCTCTGAGAAAGATAATTTAGTAACATGACTAGAGACAGAAGCCAAATTGCAAGGGGTTGCAGAATAAACTGATGTTAAGGAAACAGAGAAAAGATTGGTGGAGTATTGATTTATGAAGTCTCACTGAAAGGAATAAATTGAGAGAGCACTCTGAGGAGAAAACACTATCTAAAGAACACAATTTTAGCACAGCTTTAATTGAGTGGCTTTGCTGAAGGAATATTTAAATTCCCATAACTCTCCCACTGGCCAACACCAACCACAGGGAAATGGGGCACCATCAATCTCTTACAAAAACACATTTGCAAGAATTTGCATGGACTCTGACATGAGTTTGAATAATGTAAATAAAAAAGAATAAAGCTGAACCCTACTCCCATGCTCAGTGGCCAGTGCTAGTCTAGCCAGTCTTACCTGAAGCAGGGCAGCACAAAGTGTTATCTCTGAGGCGCCTGGGAGGCTCCCAAGCCTCAAATTATCCTCTTAGCACAGCAGGAAATACTCATTAGAGGGAGCACTTTGGGCTACAATTTCCCCTATTTTCTGTTCTACTATCAGGTTCTTTTAAAAATACAAGTGTCTCTTGGAGAAAAGGTCTGTCTATGGACAACTAACATCTAAGAGTACATGAATTCACTGGTTTATTTGTTCATGCAGAGCACATCTGAGGTAGAAACAGGGATGCAGAAATTGAGTGTAGGGTGGTTTGGAGAGTTGGGGAAACAGTGAACACAAGCTCATCCAGTCCTTATTCCAACCTGGTCACTAACCCCAAGCCTGCCTGACACCAAGCAAAGACAAAAAGAAGTGAATATACTCAGCAGACAAATTGCAGAGCAGAAGTGTCAATTTCAAATGGTTGGGTTTCTTTATCTTTAGTGATGCAAACTTTTTAAATGATGTAAAATACTCAGAACTGTTCTGATTGAGATTCCCATTTCTGTTTTTCTAAATTGAGTTAGCCTCAAAAGGCCATGAATCGAAGAAATGATTTTCATGAGGACATTATTTCTTTTGAAGCATTTCCAATTTTAAGTAAAAACTTATGATTTTTACAACTTATCCCAACAACAGTCAGTCTTCTAATCTAAGGTGAAAAGCTAAAATCTATTATAAAAACAAAATTACAACAGGCTCACATTCATATAATCTGGCATCTCTGAAGCTGAGCAGACATATCAACGATAGCTAAAGTTAGTTGGTTTGTAGCCCAAGAATTCACAAACTGGTAGCCTTAGGTCTGAATCCAGATCAGAGAGTTTTCTTGGGCCAGATAAGTTTTGTTTTTCACCTCAACTTCGATGCTTTTTGATGGCGCCTGTTCTCTGCAAGTTGGCTCCTGGTCTCTTGACATCCAACGTTCCATACAAAGCAGCATTTACACGTTCATTTCTTACCTAGTTCAAACAACTCTCTCCTACTAAGGTAGAACTCCAGCATTACCCATTTCGGAGTGGAACACATATGGTTTACTGAGCAACAGGATCACTAAAAATGATAAGCCACAAAAGTGTGTAATACCACTGGTAATCAGAATCTTAACAAAAGAGAAGACTAAAAACACCAGTGAGGCTCACTAGTCCCAGGATAAGCCATATAACTGTGGCTTCAAAACCACTTTTTAACAGAAGTATCTGCCATGAGTCACCATCTGATCTCGCCTCACATACAATGCTCCTACAAGATCCCTGACACCCAGATGTCACAGAACACAAACCTGGCAGCCAATGTCCAAGCCAGACTTGGCAGAGGAAACAACCCTGCTATTCAGTAAGCTGTGGCTATACTGCAGCACCTGTAGTATCCAAATGACAACACTCAATTTGGAGCACTTCACACCCGGCACTTAGCCAGTTGAGCCACTTGGTAGCTATTTAAGACATTTACTGCATGCGATACAGACACTGTGCCATCGCCTGTCTGTCTGTATGTTCTGGCACAGAGGATTTAAGTCCCTACCTCGACTCCATCTCAGTTCCTCATGACACTCCCCATTATACCCTGCGTATCTAGGAATCAGAAAGCTAGTGCTCAAAGGAAGCTTTTGAGGTCCTCTCATTCAATCTCCTCATTCCTCAGACTTGTTCACGAATGAGAGATTAGGCCCAGCAAGTTGACAGGACATGTTCAAAGGCTTGTCATATGAGTGTCTTAACAGGGACTAGAACCTGAATGTCCAAGGCCTCCACTTTGGAGTTCTCTGTGAACAGTCCTCCAACACACCGCGTCTTTCTGCAGCCTAGCCCAGTATTCCGGGACTTGATAATTTCTCTTTCTTGCATAATAAGAGCCATAACTGATATAATATCCTGGGCAGCTAATGAGGAGTGTGCTGAGGACTTCTAATCTTGTTGTTGGCTTGACCACACGTCCAGCCCATTCGCCTCCATTTCCCCAAGTTTGCTGCCTGACAGAGGCCAGAGAATAGCCTGGAAAGCCCCCCACCCTGCAAGGGCAAGGGTTGCCTATCTGATGGCAGTGGTACCTGAGATCAGAGACTCCTTGGCGGGGGAGGGGGAGAGGGGAGAATGCCGAGAAACTTCAGTAGCACAGATGGGGAGGAGAGCCGGAGATAGGACCCAGGTCCCTGAGCTTTTCATCCTCCACTCCCAGCATGGTGCTGTCCCACCACTCCTGATGGTGCTTCCTAATGGATGTGTGAGGACATCCTTGCCACAAAGAGGTGGCTGCCTTCCTGACAGGAGGTGGAAAGGGAAGTCTTGTAAGGCAGGAAAAGGTGTGTAAAAGCTCCAGGTCGCAGTCTGGAGCCAGGAACCAAGTCAGGTCCGCTCTGAGATTTTTCCCAGGAGCCAAGTGTGTAGTGAGGAGTTCAGAGACACATATGGTAAAGGGTAGGAACTTACTAAGTCGTTAGCAGAGAAGGGGCAAATCAGCAATGGAAAAACACTGGTCTATAAAGGTCAGGCCAGGTTTTGGCCTTACGATGTGCTCAAAGTCCACTTGCGACTGCATTTAACAAGCCATACAACACGTAGCTCATTGCATTTCTGTACTTCCACTCACTGGAAACACTGAATTCCAACAGAATGACTTTCCACAGAAGCATTAGCGTTTTAATTAGGCTGTCTTTGCAGGTACCTTTAACTGAACACTCTCATTCTCCATCACCCACATGCAACAAATAAATACCTGTTCATAAACTAGAAATGTTGAAATGCTTCTCGTCAAGTTTTCTTAAGGTGTACTTACTGCCCATAGCAGCTCTCACATAAATACCTGCATTTCTGCATTTGCTTTGTTGTCCTGAGTTTTGATAATAGGATTTCCCCCAGCAAGCGCTCCTTCTGAGGTTCTCCGCAAAGCCAGCTGGGAGATCTCACCCTGAAGTACCACTCTCCTGAAGACCATAAAGCAGAGGACCACAGGAGTCTTTGCTCTTATGCTCCAGGGGTAGACAAAGAACTAATTACCAAAAGAAGTACTGATGCCAAAGGATAAAAGTCAATGCTAACTCTAATGGTTGAAGGTAGTAGGATTTCAGAGCTCAGTTATAGACAGCGTACACAAACAAACATGTAAAATTACCTTAGCTAGCAAAAAAAAAAAAAAAGTGCTATACAAACAAATGTAAATGCAAAATAAGATGATGACGTAAATCTCACACTACCTTTTAATGGGCACTTTGCTTTAGGGCAAGAGTCAGGGATGAGTTAGTTTCCCACAAGATGGGATGACTTGCTGCAAATACAGGCCATGGGTGATTAAAAGAGAAATGACATAGGCGACAGCACAAAGTCATTTTCCTCTATGCTTAGCACTAGTCTGACCTATATCAGAAAGTGAGATTAGAGGATTTGGCCTGTGCCCAGAGGACAACGGTCATAAGATCTAAAGAAGATGGAAGCAAAAAAAGGAAAAAAAAGGCTCGAACTGGTTCACAGTAAGGCAAGGAGACAAAGAATGTTGGGCAAAAATTTTCCAGGTCAAGCTGCATTTGCTGTTAACCAGTCACTCTTTTATCTTACATTAACTATATCTAAGTAACTTAAAAATGAATATAGGGATGTAGGGAGCTTTTATGAGCTTGTAGATTCTTGAGTTTAACCACTGGTAAAATCCAAAGGATTTATCTCCATACCAAAAAAAAGGAAGGCAATATTTGTCAGGGGACTCCTCTGAGATAATAGGATAGGTCTGGTCCTTTTTGTGTGTGCCCTGGGGCCTCTATAGGTAGGTAGGCCACACTGGGGTTGGGGTGGGGAAGGGGGGCGGAGGACAGCCAAGATGAACTATACTGAAACTGCTGCTGGAAGAGCCCACAGCATTGGCTTCCTCCCAGACCACTACACTTCTCCAAGGTCTCAGCCTGTGTGGTCACACATCCCACCCAGACAGGCATGCTGGTGGGAAGAATGCTGGAGTCAGGAGGCAGGTTTTTATCCTACCTCTGGCACTATGATGCTGAATAACCATGGACACCTGACTTGATTTCTTTGACCTAAATTTCATCTGTAAAATAAGATGATTAGACTAGATCAAATGGCTTCTCATCTCATGCCCAGTAAAAGTCAAATTCATTATAATTGTCCATAAGGCTCCACCTATTCTGGCCCCTCACTAGCTCTCTAACTCATCTCTCCTTTTATCAGCCCCTTGGCTGTTTCTGGAATACCACACCTATTCCCACCTCAGAGCCTTTTCATCTGCTTGCCTGTGCCTGGAATGTTCTTCTCCAGGATGTTCACAGGTCAAGCTTCCTAAGATCTTTCAGATGAGTCTAGTATCATATTCTCAGTAAGGATACACAACTGCAAACCATCTATACATGCAACAATCTTTATCCCCCTTTTCAGCTTAAAAAAAAAAAAGTTGTTTTATTTTTCCCCTCATATTACTTAACCTACTATATATTTTACTTGTTTTGTTTGTTGTCTGTCTCCCCCACTAGAAGGGCAGGGATTTCTATCTGCTTTGTTCACAGATGTATCTGGAGTACCTGGAAGAGTGCCTGGTACATAACAGGAACTTAGTGAATGGATGCATGCAGGCATGGGTGAAAGGGAGGGCAGGAAGAGAACAGTTCTCTACAGTGTCTTCCAGCTCTGAGGTCTGTGGTTTATGTTGTCGAAGGGCTCTGCTCTGTTGCCACTGTACCAGGATGGACTCTATAACCACATGAAACAAGCCAGCCCAGAGCTAGATGTGGTATGTTTTCACTCTGCTGTACCACTTCTCCAGTGCTGCTTCCTGTATGCTCCATAACCTGAGCTGAAGGGCCATGTACACCCTGCGCTCTCAGCAACAACACCACCTCTGAACGTTCTCTATGGAGAATTCTTTATATCTGATAAATATATTTCTATGGGAAATTCTGTATAGTTGGTAAATATATTCTATATGTATGTGTGTATACATACATACATACATATATGTATATATATATATGTATGCATGTATGTATACATGCAGCTCCATTTTCTAAGGCAAAATTAGTATCATTTTGGAGAGTATAGTTACAGCCATCTCCTTTCTCTAATTCTTCATCTAAAATTCCTGGGAGAAAGAGAATTAAACTTCCCTACTGCCAAGATATCACACTATTAATGTACCCTGAAGTGAGAAGAGGTGATATTCCCACGTGCATTTAGGCCAGTTCCACTAGATGGCAACCTGGTCTGGGTGTGCTGGTATTCAGGGTGAAATTTACCAGCAACGCAGACTAGGAAGCTCCACAAGACCCTCCCTTCTCTTCTACACATATCTTCCTGCCTCCTCCTCACTTTTAGCCTGCTTTTTTTCAACCAGTAATTTATAATTCACTCTTAAATGGTTCATGCTTATTCATGAATGCATTTGACTTAATCACTCCAGCCTTAGAAGCTTTATGTATACTTCTTCTTTCTGCCAAAGTACATTACTTACCCTCTCTTTGGAACTCTCCCCAAAACTCACTTCTTCCACAAAACCTTCCCAACCGAACCTGGCCCTGGTCCCAACTGTATATATGCCATTATATACAGACACAGACACATAACCATTTTTATATGTTGGCTAGAATGTGCCTATATACATATATAAAGAAAATTGACAGAGAATCACATGCACAGCTCTGGGCATCTGGTAGGCAAATGTACATTTAACATAAATGATGTGCTGGTGACCACATTCCAGTTGTAGTCATGGCTCTAGAAAATAGCACTGGCTGCCAAGCATTCAATTAGTGAGACCAGATACTAGATACATTAACACCCACTTATGTCTTTCAGTTTTTAGTTCCTTTCTAGTATTTAATTTAAGCTCTAGAAAGTCTTGAGTAGAAAAATTTTAGATAAACTTCTCAAATATTACACATAAACCTGAACAAAAGTGTGTAAATACCAATATAACTTTGAGGGCTATTTAAAATGCTCTCTTATTTCAATCCTCAAAAACTTTTCAAATTACCCTTAAAAATAAAATTAGGTCTACTTGTAGAAAAAAACATTAAGTAAGGCTAAAAAGAAGCCTAAGGTGTATTTTAAAAGTACGAAAGGGTTTATTGTATATATAGGATAAAATTGCTTATTGGCTGTTAGAGAAAATGGAAGCAAGAATGTTCTGACAAATATCTACACAATGGGAGAACAGAAACACCCTTGTGTTTGCAAGTCACCACATGGTGTTACTGCCACTACCAGACCACTGGGAATCAGAAATGTCCTAAACTAAAGCTAATAAACACATGTAAATTGTAAAAAGGAGAAACTTAAAGTGAAAAAGCTATCCAATCTTTTCTGAGCCCCATTTCTGAAACATTTGAGCCTTCATCAGATGCCATTTCCCCACCCACGACACTCGAACCTACCTCAGCTTAACACTGGTTCTCCACACCCAAAGTCACAGAAAAAGAAAAGCAGTAAATTGTTGAACACAACCACTTTAAAGCCGTGACCAAGTCATTCCCTGGTAGACAGCAACACCATGTCACTTAGTCATCTGAATATTCTGCCAGATTCCGACATGGACTTAACATCCAAGTCAGTCTGAGGGCAGTTTTAACTCACCTAGTTTCAACATTTTCTCCTTGTACCAGTCAGGACAGCTTCACGGAGTCTTGGTGGAATCACACTGACTGCCGAAATATACACAGCCACCCTGTTGTATTCAATGGCATCTGTATCACCTTCAGTAAGAGTCAGTCCTCCCCAAGAATAATCCAAAAATATTTACGTCGTCCTTTTGAAAAATCCACCATAAGCTTACCAAACAAATGCAAAGAAGACAGTCACTTTAAAAGTTGTCTTGCTTGTTATTCTGGGAGCTGGGTTTCGTCACCTATAGTGGAATGCATTCTGTGGCCTTTAATTGTGAATCCAGAGAGGTCTCCATGTCCTAATGGGAATGGACTGGCTGCTGCCTGTACTTGCTACCTGTAAACTACGGCTAAATAGAAACACAGGGATTACCTGTGATAGGCGAATAGCAGGTATTTTCAAAATCAAGCAGAAACAGGAAGTCTAACGTTTCGACATGCTAGAAAAGAGGAGCAGATACTTAAAAAACAAAAGGGAGCAGCCCCAATCATAGATGCCTGGAAAAAAGAAAATTGAAAAACACCTCATTCCTACCTGGCCAGTATAAACATGAATGTCTATTAATAGTAAGGACGGCTTAGAGGTGTTCTCGTTCTCACAACTAGAGAACAGAGTTTGGGCAATGTTGCTACATAAAATCATTAGTTTTTCCTTTTGAAAAGAACATAAGGTTTTTTTTAAAGAATGTACATGAAATTGTATCCAGGCAATACACATGTTCACACACACAGAGATATACATATACACTATTTAACAGTCCTTCAGAAGCTTATTTATTTACCTAGATTTTGACAGTCATCACCACATAAGATTCTGCCAGTCCCACATGGCGCACTTCAAGAGTGCCACCTCTATGAAGGCTTTCCCTGAAGATCCCCATCAACTATGTAAGATCTCAGTGTCTTCCTTTAATCCCCATGGAACCTCACTGGAGTTTTCTTGGTAACACTTTCTGGGTACCTATTCACAGTTGCCTTTATATTATCTTTGGTGGCATATCTATTGTACCCTCTCCTACCTGGTAAGTTTTTTTATTTTCTTTTATCTTCTGCAGCAATAACACTCTGCCTTGAGCCTGTCAGGTACTCAGCGAAAAAGATACCAAGTGGAGTGCAATGGACAAGTGCTCTGGAGTCTGCTAGGCTTTGTTCACATTCCAGCGATGCCACTCCTGGTTTTGTAGATTTGCAAGTTACTTTACTCTGAGCAATTCTGTACTCTGTCAAATGAAAATAATATCATCCACCTCATAGAATTGCTATCAAGATGTAAAGAGAACCATGTGAAGCAAATAACATATTGCCTGATGAACAGTGAGTGCTCAAACAGCAACGACTTGATGTTGACTTGAATCAACATCGAACACTTACTATAAATTAGGGAGGCTGAAATAAAATACGAAAATCAACATCGATTTACAAATATATTATACCTTTCTCATTTTCTTTAGCCTACATTATCACGTGACAAACTTGTAACAGTTTGAAGTTTACACCTTACAAAACATCCTTCTGCATTCCTTTGTGTTATCTCCTCATATTCTCCCTAGCCCTTTAATGCCATGGCATCATCTGGGACCAAGGGTCAAAGAAGATGCCAAGAGAATACTCCTCTTGGGATTGCAGGTTTCCAAATCACAAGGACTTCCCAAATGCTGATTCGTTGGCAATTCCAAGGGTAAGTTACAAAGTGTAAAGAACAGAAATGCTACATCTAAATAGAAGAACCGGTCTTTCACATGTCTTTAAAATGTAGCTTCGGTGGTAGCTGCATGGCTAGGTGGTTACTAGCAACCATTTAATCTACTGGGAGGGGACGGAGAAGCACAGGGACACTATGGGAAGGGAATGCTGAAGTCAAACAGCATCACATAAAAAACAACTGCTCTGCTAACATGGTGGCAGAGCACTTCCACATGCTCTGGGCACAGTCAGGGAGGCGTACAGTTTTGACACCAGGCAAGGGCAGAGAAGGCTGCAAGCCTCACAGCCTCATGTATCAACTGGGCACCTCCACACCCAGCAGGACAGGTTCCTGATTTTGCTCCAACAGTGAAAGCATAAAAAGCAACCCATCTGCATGGGCTACAAATCAGGCAGGGGGATCATTTCCTTAAGCCATTCCTCCCTCTTCTCTTACTTGAGAACAGAATGCCCAGGTCTTACATGCTCAGATCTACTTAAAGTTTGCTGTTTAAAGCAATCCCAGCAGTTGTAATTACATATTCTGCTCATCCTTAGGAAGAAGAAAGAAAGAAAATTTCATTTGGGAAGAAAGAAGATTCACAGACAGATGCTAAGGATCAGGAAGATCTGTGGAGCAGTCAAAACTTACAGAATAGCCTTATGTAAAAAAAAATATCTAATATCTAACTCTCTTCAGTTGCCTTTGTAGATATGAATATAGCTCTTCAGTGCTTCACTAGGACTTGCAAATTAGGACACTCTCAGTAGATTCAAGGATCAACAGGGGTGATGCTGAGCCAGTGCAGAGGCATCACCTGTGCTCTGAGGCAGAGAGGGGAAAGGAGGCAGCCAGGTCTTCCAGCCCTAGAAACCCTGCCGGGTGGCCCAGTAACCAAGGAATCTGTCCAGATCCAGCTTTGTTAAGGCACTTGTGCTGAATAATACATGTGGCTCTCTGTCTTTTTCTGGTAAGCACAGCTATACAGCTGAAGCAGGGTGCCCCAAGCCCCCTGCCCCCTGGAGTACAATTGGGCACTGCCTGTGATGAAGGTACTTCCTTCTGGCTGCATGTGATATTCAATGAGCTGTCATTAGGGAAGTCTGGGTCCATCTTATCTGGTATTACTTTTCCAACTATCTGCAACCACATGACAGTGGCTTTTAGAAAACCAGATCCTCTTCTTCCATGCACAAGTACTTCACGTTATCTAGGCATCTTGAGCAGGGCATGATCACTTAAATCTTTTTTCTATCCCCATACTTGGTGGGTGGTGATCCCAATTTCTGAAGAGACTAACAGAGCAAGAAAGAGATAAGCAGCATGTTCAACGGGGCTCTACCAAATAAGGCAGGGCTGAGAAGAGAAGCCATCAGGCCTAGGCCCTATGCTACCAGAACAATCTCCAGAACACACACTCTCTCTCTGGCCTAGTTTCATCACCTGCTTATTACATACCCCAAGAAAAATATTTTCTTTATAGCCACACACATCCTTATCAGCAGTACATTCAACAAAATCACCACAAGAATAATGAAACATCTGCCTACATGAAAAAGATACCTCTGTTTGTTTATTTTATCTGATTCTACAGCCTCAGAGACTGAACTGGATAGGTCTACAAAACACCTTGACCTTCAGGCTTTGGCATTCCCAAGATGCTCCCTAGTCCCTAGTGCAGGATACTGTGGCTCCCAAGAGCAGTGTTGTTTTCTTTCTGTTCACCTCCCCGCCTTCCCATCAGTTCTCTTTCCTCTTCTGCCTTCTTAGTGACCTCAACTCTTTCAGTGGACTCTCTAAAACCATGGCCAACCAGAGCCTCCTCAATCGACTAGCTTCTCTTTGTCCCTCTCCTTCAAGGAGAAAGGAGTCATTGGCAAAGCAGGAAAGAAGATAGACCGAGGGGAAATTTTTCCAGGAGACGTGGTGCCTGAAATTGGCAAAGTGTTTCAGAAGCATTCTATAGATGTTATCACAGAGACAGAAGATGGTCAGACTCATCCTCTCTCACCCAAGGGGGCCTTGCAGAGGAGTACTTTGTTCATGCCTAGACAATGGAGGGAAAATCCCATGGGCTGAGCACCTGATGGATTCTGGGCAGCGTGCATGATGCTTTCCCTGCGTTCACTCAGTCCTTACCAAAACCCTGGGAGGTAGACTCCATTATCCCCAGGTTACAGGTAAGAAAATAGAGCTCCATAAATTTAATATACCTGCTCAGTGCAATCCGGAATATGAACCTAAGTATGCCTAATTCCGAATCTGTTGTAATTTTTTCTTCATATCACATCACAAATGTGTCCTTGGTTAATCAGGCAGAAAACAAAAATAAGGGACCATCTGGGAAATAAAAAGAACACCTGCAACCCACCTTTCAAGCCCAGGCAGAACAATAAGATAAACAGTGTGAATAGAGCTGCATCAAAGACAGGGCTGGGGTGGGGGCTTCTCAAGTCTATCATCTAATTAACTGTCATTAATTGCCTCCCCCTAAATGGGTTGCACAGAATTGGGGAAGGCAGACCTTCCTATCACATAGTATGAGTTTCTTTGTTTTAAGCATACATTTTATTAAAAGTTACTCAGAAACAAAAGAAATTAATTAGTTAAAGGCCATCTTTCACTTTTCTCTCTTAGAATCAGGACTTTAGTATTGGCAAGACCTCTGATATCATCTAACCTCATTTCACAAGCAAGGAGAATGAGGCAGCCCAAATAGGCTGAAGGCATGCCTAAAAATCAAACCGCTAGCTGTTTAGCCATGCAGCTGCGGTGAGAGCTGGGACTTGGGGCTTTAGAATGAACATTTATGTCTGTCTTCCTATGATGCAGACTCAAATCTCTCTTCACACTTGCACTACCAATGAAAACACTAAACCGGCATTCAGAAAGCAAAGAAACACTGAGCGCCTGCTGCAATAAATATGCTGGCACTTAAATGTGGGTTATTTTCTCCTGACCTGAGTATAAACAAAGTACTGACATTTTATAGCATTCTCCCACTGCAAACCTTCATGTGAAATTGAACAGGATCCCTAGTGATATAATATTAAACTAATTAAACTTTCAATTTGCCAAGAAAAACTCTCCAATTGCAGAATAAATGTCTCTACAAATTTTAGAATTTTTAGTTAATATGCAACATATGATATTCCCCTAGCTGAATTCCTCATGCTCCCTCCATCACCAAACCTGATCATTTTTCTCTGTTTTAACCTCTCTGGATTTAATCGTCACCCTGTCATCCTGTCATCACCGATTCTTCTCTTGGTTTGGACGGTCACTCATTCACCAAGTTCTGCTGTCTTCTCATCTGTGCTTTTCCTATTCTCATTTCCATTTGGATTCTATTAAATGCTTTGCTTTAAAGGTAGCAGAAGGTGGTTTCTTGAAGACAGCTTTCCAGGGAATGTCAGCAAAGCAGTTCTACTCTCCATTCTCCCTTTAGAGGACATAGAACTTTGTCATTTTGTCATTTTATCTACAAGACTATTTTCAAACTTAAATTTTAAAAAAAACTTTCAAAAATGTCTTAATTTTGAGAACAATTAAATTACAGCATGTCTTGAGCAAAGTTTCTCTTTGATCCCCACTCCAGGAAAAACACATATAGAAGTTTTGACCATTTGCAGAAGGACAATATGTCGCCCAGTTCCCGGTCTTATTCCATTTGTACCCAGAGCTCCCATGTTTTTGCACCCAACAATCAGCATCTGTCCTCCAACCCACCCTCTTCAGCCTAACAACTCAACAAATTTGTCTCACAACAAGGTGCTATCCAACAAGCTCCTTCCACAGATGACTGGGGAACAGACATTGCCAGCAAACCACCTCTCACCCTCTGGAGAGGAGTTAGAGCCGTTTTCCCTCCCCCACTCAGCAGTCCTGCTATAGATGAGGAGGGGGCCGTGGGAGCCCTGAGTCCCCTATTCTCTGGTATATTTCTGTCTTTCTCCACTATCTTCTCATCACCCAAGTCCTTTCAGGACAAAGGAGGGCAAGTGGGCTCGTATAATCTAAAAATGCTCATGATATAGCAAAGGGGTAGTCTGAAACTAAATTCACATACTTCTTTACCCCCAAACAGCTTCTCTTCAGGCGCTCCATATCTCACCTTCCCAACAGTCATTCAGACTTGACGTCTCAGTGTCATGATGAACCCCACTCTTCCCTGCCAGCCACCATGTTCTCATGTTTCTCCACCTCTGCAATGCCCCTTCTGCCTTCCCCTCGTTCCAGCCCCATCACCCCATCCCACTCCAGGCTTCATCCTCTGGCCTGAAATTTCTGTTCCTTTGACTTAGTTGCCCTCATGGCACATCTTCCCAAAACAAAGCTCTATCGCCATAACGTCACCATCTGTGCCTAGAACTGAGTTTAAAAAGTGCTTCCCCATCCTCACTTCACCACGTCACTCTGATGAGGATGGGCAATGTCTCCCTGCTGTTCATGGCTGGAGTCTGCACAGGCAGCACAGGATTTAAGGCAGTCCCCACCCCTGCCCCCGCCATGCCCAGTGCTATTCTACCTCTGGGCCTCTGATCACCAGCTTTCCTCAGCCTCTCTCATCCTTCCCATCCTCATCAGCTACAAAATACTGCCAGTGTCCCAGCACTCAGCTCACATGGGACCTGTCAGGACTGCAGCTCCCACTCCTCTGTCTCCCTCTGTCACTCAGAAGCTTTCTTACAGCACTTAGCAAGTTTTGCTCTCAGGGACGGCCATTGCTACGCATCTCATGACCCCCATTACACTGCACATTCCTAGGTGACGGGAGAGTTCCTTACTCATTCAACAAAATCAGCCTGCATTTATCTAGTATATACTGCATGCAAGACACTGATTTAGATGCTGGAGACGTGGTGGAAAATAAAACACATGAGGTCTCCTGTCCCACAAAACTCACATTCAGTAGGAGAAAGAGATGGCAGACAAGTAAATACATAAATAAATAAAAGACAGATCATGAAAGGTGCTAGGATGGAAAGGAGCACGGGGTTCTAAAGGAGACCAATCTGGCGGAGGTGGCATTGGAGGTATATGCCAGAGTCAGAGGAAGAATAGACGCTCCAGCTGAGAGAGGACAAGCTTGACATGCTACAGGGGAAGGAACAGAAAGGGGGCCAGTGTGGCTGCAGTGTTGGAAGCACAGGGGAGAAGGGTGTGAGAAGCAGTTGGGAGTTGGGCAAAGGCCAAAATAGGTAAGGGCCATATGGGAGGAATGTAAAACAGGTAAAATGTCTGGAAGGCAAAGTAGCAATAAAGATCAAAACCTTAAAACTCCACATGTTCTTTGAACCACTTCCAGGAATATATCCAGTGAAACAGACAAGTGTGGACAGCTAGTGTAGGGAGTTGTGTGTTATTATGACAACGTGAAAACAAAACAGCCCAACTACCCAAGTGGGGGACTGGTTAAGTGACTGATGGCACATCTATCTAATAACATGCAATATAGTCTTTAAAAATAATCTTGTGGAATAGTGAATAACAAAAGAACTCTTCACACAGGCTACAAAGCAATATATAAGAGCAAAGAAATTATATTAAGTAGTATATAATTTTTATAGAGGAAAAACTACAGGCATAAAGATAAATGCCTGGTGTGTTATATTCACAATACGCTTTTTTTTTCCTGGGTGGTGAAATAAGGAATATATTTTTTCCTCCGTTTTTCTTTCCTTGTTTTTTGTAAAACTATAGTTGATAAATATGCCAAAATTTGTTTTGTAACAAGGAAAAAGCTTTTAAAAATCTGTGAGTCACAAGAAGGTATAGCAAGGGTGGATACCCTATGAGATGACAAAAATAAATAAAGGCTGCTGATCAAGAGATGGCCAGGGCAATCGTCTGTCTTTTTAGGGAATCTTCAAAGCAAAACAGAAAAACAAACCATAAAAACTCCCTAGAACTTAGGACAGGAAGTGTGTCATTCCTTTCTGGCTTATCCTTCTGACTCAGCACTGACTATTAGGCCTCTCTCACCCTTATTCTGAAGGAGTTAGAGATAGGAGTTCTGGGAGGAGGAAGACTTAGAAACCTCACCCAGGATCTCCCAGCCCTGGGGGTGAAGTTTGAAAGGCTAACCTGGATCTTCCAAGGAAATAACTTCTCCCTATTATTCTTTAGATTCAATACAGCTGAGACCACTTCAATTATTACAGGTTAAAATGATTTAGTTCTTGTCTGTTTCTTTTAAACAAGATTTACTGCTCAAGACCCAAATATGCTCTTGTGTTCAAACCTTCTCCCCAAACAGGTTTGAGAATTTAATAAACAGTTCAGACAAGTCACAACAGGTCTCAGGTATTTGGATCCTGGCTTACACAGACCCAAGTTGAAAAAGTTGATGCAGAGGCCCATTCGGCCAGTTTGCCTCCCTGCTTGCCAAAGGGTCACAAAGGTGGTTTGGTTTCTAGTCCTGTTTGGCAGCCTCCTAAACTCAGAACTCAAAAGCCATTCAAAGAGCACAAACTGAAAGTGATTTGCTAGCAGAATCCCACAGTCTTCTTTTAATTCCATTTTTAATAATCCTCTGGAGACTACAGAGCTGAGGGAAACATACACAGGACTATATGACAAAACAGAAATTTATAACTTTGGAAGCCTTTAAATTTTTGAGGGAAATTAAATCAAAATTTGAGGACACTGACAATTACAATCCAGGGCCACTGCCTTCATTCGACAAATATTTATTGAGGCCATACTGTGCCCCATGTTAGCACCCAGGATTAATGATAAACGAGGCCAGAGGAGGTGGGTGGTGTATTGGGACGGTGGGTGGGGCTGTGGAGTAAGGGAGACAAACACTTCTAAGAAACTCCAACAAGTATAGTAAATTTGAGAACAGATTATTAAGAATCTTATAAGCCCTGTTTAAATTTTAAACTTTATCAAAACTCCAATAAGGCATTTTAACCAGGGGATGACATAATCGGATGGATATTTTATAAAGACCAATATCAGCACAGAAAGCCAAACCGGTGTGGGAGTGGGAATAGGGGATGCATGTAGCAAGTGAACTATCTTTGATGTAATATAGATAAGAGCTGATGGTGGTGGCCTGGTGTTAGTTGGTGGCAGTAGACTGTGACAAGCAGTGTTCAGATTCTATAGCTATCTGATGGGAGAACTGATAAAACTGGCAATTGGTTGGGCATGGGGGTGAGGTATTGGGAGATGTCTTCCAGATTTCTGGGTAATCAGCTGGATCATTTACTGAGGGGAAAACTGGAAGAAAAGTTAAGTTCAGCTTAGTACATATTGAATTGGAGTTGCCTGTGGGATATCCAAGCACCGATGAACACTTTACAGCCAGACACACAGGTCTAGAACTTAGACAAGAGGTTAGACTTGAAAAATAAATCTGGAAGCCATTGCCATGTGAAGCCCTAGGAATGGATAGGATCACCAAAGGAGAATGTGGAATAACAAGAGCGAAGCACTCTGACAGAGCCCTAAGAAATACCAACATGTAAGGACGGGGCAAAGAAGAGAAAAGACTGAGAAGGAGCAGAGAGAAAAGGAAGAAGAAAATCAGGAGAGTGAACTATAAAGGAAAAGTCTGTGCAGAAAACCAGAGCAGTATGGACTCACAATGAACAATCAAGAAAGAACTGAAAGGTGCCCATCCACCTATTAGTAAAATGATCGACACAGTTCCACTTCTTCCCCACTTCTCTGTATTTCTAGAGTCATCTGTGAGCAGGAAGGGGCCAAAGGGGAGGCAGCAAAGTAAGAGAGTAGCTTTTGAAATAAACTTAGCAGCAGATTCTGGCTATGGTCAGGGTCTGCTCATGGGCTGAAAAAATGGCCAAGGGCCACAGAAGTAACACAAGGTTCTGAGACCAGGCCTCAAAGACAGGCACTCTGTTATTCAATCAAAAGTATTTATTGGTCATCTACTATGTATGGGCATTGTTTACAGTGCTGGGGATAGAGCAGTGATGAAGTTCTAGTGAAAGAGCCAGAAAAACAGGATGTCAAAGAGATAAATGCTGGGGGGGGGGGGGCAGAGTGGGAATGTTGGGAAGGGGCAGAAATCAAAAGAAAAAGATAGTGATTGGGAGAGGGAAGCATTTGGATGGGCGGGTCTCCTAGGGTGATATCTGACCAGAAACCTGATAAGAGTGAGGGAGAGAGCCAAGGAACATGCCTTCCAGGCAGAGGGAAAGGTTGGAAAGTTTGAGAAAAAGTAAGGCAGTCAGTGAGCTCTAAAAGGAATGGGGGATGCTCCAAGTGTAAGAGATGAGGTTGGAGACTTAGGCTGGGACCACGTGAGGGGGCCCTGTAGCTCATGGTAAAAAATGTGGACTTTATTATGATGACAAGGCACAGGAGGGTTTGAAGAAAGGGAATGACATGGTCTGATGGGTTTTATTAGAGCACTCTGACTACCTAAGGAGAAGTGGCTGAGGGGGACAGGCAAGTGCACAGGGGAAGTTGAGAGGTTGTTGAGAAGAGAAACGGTGGTAGCAGTAGAAGGGGTGAGATGTGAGATATACATATTCGGAAGGAAAATGAACAGGACTTGCTATTGGATTGGCTGTGGAGTGCTGAGGGAATGAGAGGACTCAAGATGCCGCCCAGGCTTTTAGACTGAGAGCTACACATACAAATGTGTTGACTGAGAAATGCAAGCTCAGGGGAGAAGCAGGTTGGGGGATGGAGGTGGAATCGAGATACCTATTCCTATAGGAAATGTAAAACAGACAACAGAATAGTCAAGTCTGGAGTCTGGAAAAAATGTGCTACATATTTTAATGTGAGAATCATTCACTAGTATTTAGTATTTATTCCATAAAATTAGATGAAATCACCTGGATTTGAGATCCCGGCTGCACGTTAGGATACCCAGGCAACCAAGAACAAACCAATAAAACTAAATCTAAAACACTAATGCCCATGAGTCTACCCCAGAGATTCTGAATTAACTAGACTTGAATTAAGACCTACTCCTTCTCCCCTTTTTATTTTTTAACAGTTCAAACCAGGTTAAGTGAGTGTAGGGAAGAGAGGCAAGGACTGAGCCCTGGAGCACGTCAGTACATAAAGGCCGTCCCATGGAGGAATTATGCAGTGGTAGGAAAAGTGGGTGTGACGCCTTGGAAGCCAAATCAATAAGTATTTTGAGAACAGGGAGGGATGAACGATGAGGAATCCTGCTGAACCCAAGAAAGATGGAGATGGAGAAGCAGCCATGTGATTGGTAAAATGGAGGTCTCTTGTGACCTTAATGGGAACAGTTTGAGAGGAGTGGAGGGATGAGGAAGGGCAGTGACCAGGGGGAGGCAGGGGAACCTGCAGGCAGAGACAGTTCCCTTGGGAAGTCCCACCAGAATGGAGGGGAGAGAAGCAAGGCTAGAGCTGGAAGGCTACTTTGGATTGAGGAAATTTGTTTTTCATTTGCTTTTTTAAGATAAGTGATAAAAAGGCATGTTCTGATGCTGATGAGGATGCTCCCATACAGAGAAAGACATTGATATTGTAGGACTGGGGGTATAATTGCAGGAAGACTTGCAGAAGTTGGAGAGAAAAAGCTATTAAGGACCCCGAACTAATAAATCTGAAATTCCCCTTCGAATGCCAGGTGTCTTCCTTTTTCATTATTCAGGAGACGTAATATGTCCTAAATACCACAGAATGGTTATACTGGAAATGGAACTTAATCCAATGTCTAGTCCAATGTCCACTCCCAGCCCATGGCTGGAATTCTCTGTCCAACCCATTTGTGGTCTTCCTGACAACCTCTGTTGGAAGGGAATTCCTACAGCATTTCACCCCCTCCACCCACTCCTTCCCACCAGCCTATGGTTCATGATCTGTTTGGACACTTCTTAAATTGAGCCAGAATCTGTCTTCCTGTATTTCATTCCACTGGCTCTGGTTCTGTGCTTCAGGATACACAGAATGTATCTAATCCCTCTTCTATGTTTTTTGAAAATCTGAAACTATTAACTCTTGCCCCACCCTGTTAATTCCATACTCTCCAAACCAAACTAGTTTTTATTTTTACATGTATGGACAAACAGAGCTCCATTCTAGAACATATCTAGACAGGGGCTACCAATCCACCTAGCTGCCCTTTAATCTGTGAAGGTGTAGACAAACATATCGGAATAAAGTTATAGCAATATATACACAAATAATCCACAGTAACCCTGGGTTCCAAGAAGCCAGAATGGTTTGAGGCTATTTCTACTTCAAAGTTTGGGTTTGATCCATTCAATCCTTAAGCACTAATTTAATTCTCTTCCTTCCCATCCTGTCCCCCAATCCCAGCAGAGAACCATCACCATCCAAACACACAATTTACCCATACACAAACACAAACACACACAAGACACACATACCATATATGCACACCCACTCAAATTGTCAGGAGAATATCTGACTATTATTTAGCATACCTTGTAATGGTTCTCATGACAATCAAATTTTTAGGAAAGAGTCTCTATAACATAAATTAATTTCCTGCAAACTTTGTACAACAAAACTCCAAAGTCGGAAGAAAAACTTGAATGTTTACATATCCAAAGAGAGCTTTTTAAAAATGCAATTATTAATTAAGTTAAAAGCGCAGCTATAAAAACCAGGCTTAGATTAAAATGAAAGTATCCCTTGGATTATGAAGTCATTGCTAAAACTCAATGAAGAAACAAGATATGTTATCTTAACACAGAAGTTTGGAGTATTCATGCCAAATATTACATGAGCGTTATTTTTAAAATCTTAATTTAAAACATTTCAACCACTAGATGTAAAAGGGACCCAGCATCCAAGAGTATTGCATCAGTGCCTCAAATCAAACTAAACTAGGCTAAAACAATTTCTAAAGCAATTATAGTAATTAAGGTAAAATGTGCATAGTAGGCCCTGAAATGTTTACTGAATAAATAGACTCCATTAAATTGGAGTCAAAGAGCTCTTACAACAGCAAAAAGAAAGGAGAAAACTGAAAAAACTATTATAGGTAGAAGACCAAAAGCTGTAACTACCCACTTTCAGCTGTTTTTGGAAACACCAATAGTTTAGAGTATACTTACTGTGACACATTATATTTATATTTAATATTAAAGTTTACCACCTCGATTAAACACTTGAAATTTGATAACTATACATGAGAAAAAGACAACTTATTTATGGCAAAGACCTTTTATGTGTATTACACTCTGGAAAACTGGGTGGAAGGAGATAAAATTCATAAGATTAATTATATAGTATAATAAATATAGGTTACAATTATCTTGTTACGAAAGTATTCCTGAATGCCTCAAAATTAAAGGAAATTTTATTGAGTTAAAATTAAAAATGCCTTTCCTAGCCTCCTCTTATCCAATCAAAAGAAGAGAAAGAACTCTCTACAGCACACAAAATCAGATTTCTTATAGCTCATGTAAAAATGACTTCCAAATTTCAGAAAACTTCATATAAGAAAACAAGTGACTCAAAAGCTTGTTATAAAATGATTAATCTTGGTTAATTTCAATGGGTTAATTTCCCTAACTTTAGTCTTCTTCCAAGCCATTCAAGTGCAATAAACGTATAGAACCACAGGAAAAGATCCTGCAGGAAAAATTAGAACCAGGAGGTGTGCTGGCTGTTAGGCCAGGTCAGACCACATGGGACCACTTTGAGCGCAGGAATGGAAGAGACTCAAGGTGTAGTGGCATTTACTAAGCCATTTCCTTCTCCTCATCCTATTAGGAGGCCCAAAATGTAGACTTATTATACATGCTATGATTTCCTCACGGTGGGCATATACATTGCTCTGCCATATCTCGTTTCTTAAGCCTGATTATTCTAGGGCATTGTTTCTCAACCAAAGTACTATTGACATTTTGAGCCTGATAATTTCTTGTTACAGTGGAGCTACCTTGTGCATTGCAGGTTGTTTAGCAGCATCTCTCATTTCTACCCACTAGATGCCAGTAGCATATCCCTTACCCAGTTGTGACAACCAAAAATGTCTCCAGATATTGCCAAATGTCTCCTGGGAGTGGTGATGGTGGTGGTGGTGGGGGGAACCAAACTGCCACTGGTTGAGAGTCACTGTTCTAGAACATTGGTTTTTGGCTATACATTGAAAGCATCTGAAGGGTTTTGAAAAATACTGATTCCAAGTCTCACCCCCAGAGATTTTGATTTAATTCATTCAGGCTAGTTTCTGGGCACCTGATTCTTGAAACCAGGAGATTCTAATATGCAGCCAAGTGTAAGGGTCTCTGCCCTAGAGTATGATATCAAGTATGTTGTTGAATCAATATAACACAACACAAAAAGGCATTGTATTCCCCCAACTTAGACTATTCCTTATCTTAGTATTAGAATTTACATGATTACAGTAAACAGAAAAAAAGTGGAGGACATGGAAAAAGGTAAACTGTAGCTCTGATCTGCAAATTTTTTTCCCCTTCTGAAGTTGGACAGGAACTAGAGCATAGAGATTCACTTGAACCATAATGCATAATCTTAAAACACTACAATTTGAAAGATTTAGAAACCAAGTTTCACAGAGAGAAAAAAACAGAACTCTTTCCTCACAGGGTGAAAATGCCAGCTCTACAATCAAGACAACTTTGGAGCTGCCATCTCTTTAATGAGCGCCACTGAACTGGCCTTGGACGAATGCTGAGTTCATTAAAAATAATAAACAAACCATCTGGGGTGGGGTGGGAAGATGCCCGGAGAACCCACATGGGAACAGAAATCAAGCCCTTCCTTGGGGGGTTCATCCACGTAGTAGATGACATTACCAAAGGCCTACCTGGAGGTGACAGCAAAACTTGACTTCTGTACGAAAGCTCCACAGCTATGAAAAAATGGAATTTGTCCCTTCTCCATGTTACACTTCAGTGTTCTCTGCCAGCTTCCTCAGTCTGTTCAGCAACACTGGGCTTACTTCCAATATTTGTGTAGAATAGCCTGGCACTGCCCCTGAGGGCACTGTGCCCCTAAGTCCTAGTCTCTAGCTATGGCTTTCCCATCAACTACATGCCTGCCTACTGATTACGCTAACAGATTGCTTTTTTTCATTAGGAAAAAAGCAAGTACACACACACATGTATTCACACACTACAGCCTTTCTTCTCCTAGTTCAGGGACAATGATAATCAGCAACTTGTATTGAGTGTTTATGACACATATAGTACTTTGACAAGTGCCATACATGCATTCACTCACTGACCCCTGACAGCACTGTAAGGAGATGCTATTACTGTTCCCATTTGATGGACAAGGTTATTGAGGCTCAGGCAGTTTAAGAAACTAATCCAAGGCAAAGCCAGGACTTGGACCCATGCTCTTAACTATCACGCAATGTTGCCTCCCTAGCTCTGCAAGAAGAACCCAGATCAGTGGCTTGAATTCCACCAACTGTGACTGCTTCAAGTTCTCACTAGGTTAGGAGAAAATTTCCCAGACATAGAGAGGGTACATGATATGCAGATATTGTTCCAGACTCCATCAATAAGGCCACGGAGTACTTAGAACCTGCCTTAAGACAATCCTGGAGTTCGGCTTTGATTCCTCACACTCACTATGCTTTGCTGATTCTTCTTTCAAGTCTCCCCTTAATATTCTATTTTCCTTACTAGAATTCTCATTTCTCACTCTCGGATTTGCAAGTGCCTCTGAGCTGGCTCAGTCCAGCTCACTTAATTATAACCCATCTTGCACACAGATGTCATCTTCTTTCAATGACACTTTCCAGTTGTCCCTCTTCTCCTCAAAAATCTGCAAGTTCCAACTCTTCTGCACAGCTCTGAAGATTCCTTTTGCTCGGATCCTATACTAACTATCTAGTGCTCTCCTTACCCTTTCCCACTATAAAATCTCAAAATTCTAGTCTGACTAATTTCCACTATTCCCACAAACATACTTTGCTCGCATCAACATCTTTGACCTGGCTGTAAGAGTCCCATTCTCCATGTTTAAATCAAGTCCCACCTCCTTCGCTTTAAATCCTTTGTTGCATTCATTTATTCACTTAGCCACATACACACACACGCACACTGATATGTTTCAGGCATACTAGCCTACTGAGACACTCTGATCCTTGGATGTGGGGTGCTCTCCTTCCTCCCAAAGAGTTTTATTAAGCAGTGCCAAGCATCGCATTAGGTGTTAGAGATAGACTAGTAAGTACAAGTGGTAAAGTACCCTGCCTTGTGGAATCCATATTTCTATAGGACTTTCTTGGCCAAACCAACCTTTCCCAAATATGCCAGGCTCATACACATTAATGTAAAATGAGTTTAGTAAATGCCACACGCTATATCCAGCACCTCTCTTGAGGAATCAAGATGAAAAGTCCTGCAGAACAGAGGGCTGCTTTACTTGACTTAACCTAGCACTTGTCAAAAAAACCTCTGTGTTTATGAAGGAGAAAGAGAGAGAGAAATTTCCTACAGATGGTAGGAAAAGTTGGTTTTATCCACTAGTGTATAAGTTCTCAGAGAGCTTGGACTATTTCTATGAGCACTTATTCAGTCCATAGCTATTATTGAATGGTTACTATCAGACAGACCCTGTCCCACTTGCTGAAGATTCATGGGTGAACAAAACAGACACAGGCAATTCTTAATTATTATGCTACATTGCCTCTACTACATTGTATACTAATTGCATTTGAAGAAATTACTCTGTCTATAGTGTGGAAAACTAATTTAATTTTGTTCCTGACTTTAATCCCAGACTTAGTCACACATAAAGACCTAGCAGAGTAAGCACTCAAATATTTGTTGAATAAATGAATCAGTCAATATCATACAATTTAGCACTTAGTTTACAAGCTAAGCTAGATGCATGAAAATGTTTCATGTGCTTGAGCCTAGTCTCCCCAGAGTATGTGCCCTTATTAAGCACAAAAATCATGCTCTGTGTATGTACCAACTAAAACCACCTCATCTTAAAGCTGCTTCACAATATAAAATCTCAGAATTTAAAAGAAGCATATATATCTCTGTTTGCATATGGAATGATCTTATATACAGAAAATCCTAAAGAGTCCACCAAAAATCTGTTAGAACTAATAAATTCAATAAATTTGCAGGATACAAAATTAACACACAAAAATCAGCTATGTTTCTATAAACTAGCAAGAAGTTATCCGAAAAAGAAAGAAAACAATCTCATTTACAATAGTATCAAAAATGATAAAATATTTCAGAATAAATTTAACCAAAGAGGTAAAGGATCTGTACACTGAAAACTATAAGACGTTTATAAAAGAATTAAAGAAGATACAAATAAATGAAAGGCTATCATGTGTTCAGTGGATTGGATGAACTGATACTGTAAAATGTCCATACTACCCATAGCCATCTATAGATTTAATGCAAACACTATCAAGATTCCAAGGGCATTTTTTTACAGAAATAGAAAAAAAAAAAACTATCCTAAAATTCATATGGAACTACAAAGCAATTCTGAGAAAGAAAACAAAGTTGGAGACATCACATTTCCTGATTTCAAACTATCCTAAAAAGCTATAATAACCAAAATAGTATGATATTGGCATAAAAATAGCACATGGACCAGTGGAACAGAATTGAGGGCCCAGAAATAAACCCATGCACATAAAGTTAGCCGACAAGGGAGCCAAGAATACACAATAGAGAAAAAAAAATGGTGCTCGGAAACTGGATATTAAAATGCAAAAAATGAAAATGGACCCTTATGTTACACAATTCACAAAAATTAGCTCAAAATGTATTAAAGACTTAAATGTAAGCCTTGAAACAATAAAATTCTGGGAAGAAAGCATAGGAAAAAAAGCTGCTTGACAATGGTCTTGGCAATGATTTCATGGATATGAAACCAGAAGTGCAAACAACAAAAGCAAAAATAACAAAAGCAAATCAAACTAAAAGGCTCTGCACAACAAAGAAATGATCAACAAAATGAAAGGCAGTAATGGGAGAAAATATTTGCAAACCACATCTAAAAAGGGGTTGATATCCAAAATATATAAGAAACTCATACAACTCAATAACAAAAACAAAAACAAAAACAAATGAACAAAAAAGAAGCAATCTGGTTAAAAAGTAGGCAAAGGAATTGAATAGACATTTTTCCAAAGAAGATACTTAAATGGCCAACAGGGACATGAAAAGGTGTTCGACATCACTAATCATAGGGAAATGCAAATCACAACCACATGAGATATCACCTCACATCTGTTTCCCCTACCCTCCCCCTTCCAAAGTTGTAAATGCCAAATAAGCATGCCTACCCCTTGCCCCATTGCCTTCTTCCCTCTTACTTAAATAAGATCATGTTATACACGTTAGTTTGGAATTTAATAAGATCTCATTAACATCTTTTAAAGTCAATATATAGCTCTTTTTCCTTTCTGTCATTTCTAGTCTACCATGTGGTAGGTGGTACCACAAAAAAGTAAACCTTAGTTAAACCTTTGCTTAAATTTGATGATCACTTAAGCTATTTCCAGTTTTTTTTCCTATTACATATATTTCAGTGGCTATCATAAGAATACATTTAAGCATAATACATGTTTGTGTGTCCAATTACTGCCTAAGAATAAATTCCTTGAAGTGGAATGGCTGGGTCAAAAGGTATACTTGTTTTAAAATTTTAACACATACTGCCAGAATGCTCCACAGAAAGTTGCCAGTTTGCATTCTTATCAATAGCATTTGAGATTGAAAATGCCCCTATTTACCCACTTCCACTCCAACCCTGGGCTTTATCAAACCCTGCCTATCAGAAAAGTGAAAAATGATATCCCAAAGCACACAGACCTAGTACTGCTCTGGAGTTACCTAACATTTTCTCTCTGATAAATGTAATGCCTGGGTTCCCACTGAAAATGTTCTAGATGAGAATTCCAGTTTCACCGATTCCAAGTTATAATTACAAGGTTACTAGCTAGTCTATTTTCAATTGTCCATATCAGGACACTAAGTCTATTTTGCACAATAAAAAGAGCCCAGTAAAAAATAAAATAGGATGCAGGAGAAAGAGACTTCAAAGAGGGGAGCGGTGGTTCTTTAAGGTGAGGGTGGAAACTGGATGAAGAAACACTTTGTCTTGAAGAAGCCGGTCCTATACTTTGCAATCATCCTGGAGAAACAACAGAAGTAATATTCAGCTGAACCTCAGAAGGACCATAGAGGTCTATGAATATTTTATTCCTCTGCTGAACACTCGAACACTCCACAAAGCAGAGCTTTGTTCCTCCTTCCTGAATGAAAACCCACAAGGTCTGTTCATCAGCATGTCTACTAATTTTACTCCACTTTTGCTAATCACCTTATTTTCCCATCCTTTTAATGTGAAAAGGTTCATTCATATGGTTCTTAACATTCATTTTACCTTTCAAAGTTCACATTTCCATTTCCCCCTTTGGTTCCCTTCAAAATGAACACCAAAGCTAGGAATAGTTAAGCCTTTGGAGTACAATGTTTTTATTCAAAAACTCTCAAGTGGATCTTGGAGAATAGAGAAGGGGAAGGAAAAGGAGAATGAAGCGAAGGGCGAACCCCTGCTTTCAAAGCATTTTCATCAGCCTTAGAGACCAGGCGTTGGCCCTGACCAGGTTTGGTTCTCTCTCCTCTCCGCAGTGGAGAGCTGTCCTGCAATCCCTCAGGGGGCACTTCCTTGGCCTACAGCCTTGGGCCTTTCCCAGTGGAGTAGCCCCTGCTGGGGTTACTGTCCTGTGCGGAGCTTCCATTTCTATGACTAAGCACAAGGGCTTCCTCTCCTCTGCCCTACCCCACGCCCCCCGCCCCCAGATTGTCCCCACTGACTTTCTAGTCTTCGAGCAGTGCCCACCAGAGACAGTGCCGGCCCCACTGTCCCCAGCAGCATCTTATGTGTGGGTGGCAGTGAAGAGTGACACCTATTTCCTAATCTCTGCAAAGGCATCTGAATTCTGAGATATACAACTACCCTCAGTGCAGTTAGTGATTTCTGTTTCTCTGAAATCCATCATGTTAGAAAAGAAAAGCTCTTCCCACAAAAGAAATCAAGGATGGACAGAGGAAAAGAAAAAAATAGCCTCTGGCAGAAATTCTATTATGTGCCAGCTGTTTTATTCCAGTTATACCAGGTACGCCTCCCACAATCCTATGTGTCTAGTTTTATTTCTTTCCACTTTCAGTGGGAGAACTTAAAAGACAACTTAAAAGTTACTTCTGCTTAAAAGAAGTGAAGTAACTTGACTGGCCAAGGCCTCACACTTGGAAAGCACTGGAGCTGAAACTCAGGCAATGGTCCGCCCCAGGCTTCATGGGCCTACACACAACTCCTATCAAGACCGAGAGCAGAACCTTCCAACTAAGGCCTGTAAACCACCAGCAGCCCCTCAGTGGGCTTCGAGGCTGTCAGAACGTCCTGGGACCCTGAGACTGGGTGTTGTGCCTTTTGATTTCAGACATACTCTCACTTTGCTCCTCCCACACAGTCTGAACACTGATGCTTCAATTGTGTGTAGAACTACCCATCCTTGCTCTCACGCCATTTCCTCTACTGTTATCTTTTCATCAGTCTTAAGAGCCATCTTGTTAACATATCATTTAAACAACTGTTGAAAGGAAATCACTTTCAGAGAAGGTACTGGAGTGAACCACAGCTGTCCTTGGTTACCAAGCCTCACCCCCTTTCAAGCTTTCATCAAAATCTCAGAAGGGTCCATCATCAAAAAGTTGAAAACTACTGAGAAGCTCCTCTACAAAGTCCTTTTTTTCCCATTAAGAAATAAAAACAAAATATGCTTCTAAATATAGCCCTCTAAGTGCCACTCAGATATAGAGGCACCCACTGATGAAGTGGGCATATTTCATCTTGGTCCAATAAAATTATTACTTGCCATTCAGGGTGAGAAAGTCGAATACTAATGCACGTTGCAGAGGCTTTTAACACAGAGGAAGGAAGCTGTGGTTTGAGCAGAGTTGGAAATGGCAGAAAAATGTCCTTTGATCTTTGTATGTCACAAAAAGCAACTGAAAATGTAAATAACTGTCTCCTTCAATACCGGTTGACAGTTAACAAGAACAGTTTAACAATTTTATCACACACGTGCACGACTGCTTTTGCTTTTTTACATATGGCATGAGATAGATAACTGGAAGGGAAATGAGTCCACGTCTATGGGGCACAGAGGAGCACACTGGCTCGGATGCTCTGCCAGGGTGCTATTAGAACAATCTGAAGAAAGACCAAAAAAACTAGGACGGCCAAGAACATTTATTAAGTGCCAACTGTTTCAGACCTACTCCCAAGACTGTCCCTGATGTAATGGAAGTTTTTTGGTGCCAAGAGGCAGGAAAGGGCAGCCTGCATGATGTACTACACACCAGCTGAGAAACTGAAAAATAAAGCTGGAGGAAGAGTGGTGTAGAGAAAAATACAGGCAATTTCAAACTTAATTAGACAGGAGAGACAGATGTGAGGGGACAGACTTGCCAACACCAAGCCCCTGGGAAATGACGCAGATGACCCTAAGAGTATTCACAGGTGGAAGATGGCAGAATGTCAGCCGGACGGGAGGGAAGGCTGTCATTTCACCACAGCTATCATTTCATGCCTCAAATGTGCCCACGGCTCTGCAATATTCACTTAATAATATTATTTTAACATCAATTCTCAGTTGGACAAAATGCACAAAATACCATGTGTTGAGCCATAAAAAGTCTCCCTCTCTATAAGTTAAGCGGGGCGGGGGGCGGGGGTGAAATCAGCTTGTAAATTCTGTAACTCTAGGTGACTCGGCATTAGTGTTTCTCAAGGTGCTGCCTGTGACTTGATTTTTCCTTGAAATGGGACTCTTTAGTAAATGAAGGTTTGCTTTCAAATCACACGTACAGACTCTATAGAAGCGTGGTACCTGCTGATAAGCTCTGTCTGCAAAACCCTGGCTTGTTTACAAGACTGCTTCAATGGGAAAATAATTAAAACTGTATTTTCATCATTAAATTAGAATAAGAATACTTTCCAAACAAGTCTTGGAAAGACTTTACACACACTTACTAAACTACATTGTATTTTGTATTTCCTCAATTCCAAAATGCTACTGATTATAAGATACACAGTTTAATAGCAGGGATTTCAGGAGAAGGACTATTATGTCATCTGTATACATCTGTTTTACAGTGCATCCCCAATTGAGAACTGTTAAAAAATGAAAAATATGCATCTTAGAATAGAAAGACTGCAGTATGAATGGATAAATATAGATGCTCAACTAGATGTGTCTATCTACTTTTCCAGAAACTTTCTCTATCGAGGATCCTGGTAGAAGTTATTCATCTTTGTGTTTGGTTCCTTCCTAACACTGAAAACACAGAAGCTAGTAGAGACTTGTAGAAGTCTTTTTGACCCAGCAGTTGCACTAAGAGATCCTGTATTGTGTACATACCTCTTGACCCAGTAATTCCACCTCTAGAAACTTAATATAACTATAATTGCCTGCAAACGGTGACATATAAACAAGGATATTTATTGCAGCGTTATTTGGAGTATAAAAACTTATAAACCTGAATGTTTGACAATTAAGGGAATTCTTAAATCATGATACATTCATGGATTTAGAATACGAATATGTATGTGAATACAGATTTGAAATATGAGATACCATGAAATAAAGTAGATTTCTCTCTGATAGTATGGACTGATGTTCGAGATACTGAATGTATGTGTGTGGGGGGGAGTGAGTTCTAAAAGAGTAACAGTTTACATTTTATCAACTGTAAATGTACATTTTTTCATAACTTAACATCTGTGAAATTGGTGTGTATCAATAGCATCTTAGAATCCATGAAATACAGTAATATGATCCTATTTGTGTGTATGTGTATATGTGTGTATACATGCTTAACTAGGCATAGAAAATTTCTCAAAGCTATTTCTAACTATAAAGTAGGGGACAGAAAAGTGGTTTATCTACTTTACCCCATCTTCAGACTTGAAGTATTTCACTGAACACCTATTACTTCCATATAAAAACAAAATGTAAGTAGTTCCACGCTCCTAAAAGGTAGTGGCTTGGACAACCATTGAGATTAGCTGTCTTTTTTGGGAAAATCGCCCTCCTGTTATTTTTTATTTTACAAAAAATGAAAAGCAAGGACCAGAGAAGAGAGAGGTTCACTAAGGGATCCTGATCAGCTAGCAGAGTTTTGCTTCCTTTTTGTTTCCTAATCATTCAGGCAAGTCTTGCCAAAAGCTATAGCTTGGTCTCCATACTGGGGATGAAGAGAGTTGAGAATTCAAAAGAAGTCTTGTCCTCTAGTAGGATGAAGCAGCAAAGCATAGCAAGTGCTCTCCTTCTCTGAGGGAGAAAGGGGGAGGTGGGTCAGGACCGGGCCAACTATCCCCAGAACTAGACAGTGGCTATTGGACAAGCCAGGCCCTGAGCACAGGCAGGCTGGGGCCCTGAAGAACGTTCAGAAGGCTGAGATTTTACGGTAGTGTTTCCCAGCATTGTGATCCTCCATCCTCAGAATCACCAAGGGGGCCTATTGAAATGCAGATTCCTCTGGCCCACCCAAGTCTAAGGCAAAGAGATTTCCATACAGTCCAACGATGGCTCGAGCTACCGAGATTTGGATATTTGTATTTGTCGCATAGAGTAACCTTTATAATATGTAAAAAGTAATTTAAGAGTTTAATAAATTTGGTTCGAAATTTTAGAATTGATACTACTAGTCAAACAGGAAGGACCTAGATCTCCTGAGATTAAGACCTTTATATTTTAATAGCCATTATAAACTGAAACACTTTGAAATTTCATCTCCTCCTTGACAACTAGAAAATATATCTCTCTCCCAATGTATTCAATAAGATGGTCACTTGAAAAATCAGTTCACTGAGTATCTATATACCTCACGAGTTAATTTTACTTCTCTTTGCTCTACTTAGTTTGAGAGGCAACTTTGAAAATTTTGTTATTGTGTGATCTCTTATCAGAGAATATGAGCCCAATAAACTCGAGAGTTCGGAATGAGGGAAGAAACTTCTAAAATGACTATTAAAAAGATGTTTTATATAACCTACATTTTCTCAGAACTTCCATTTTCTTTTGTAAATTGCCTTATTTAGATTCCACTCGTTGGGTGAAACTGTATGTGGGAGCTCACATGCCTCGTCTGTTGTTTCGGTTTAGAGTTTAAAGATTCAAGCTTACCTCATTCCTTCCTCTAAGCAATGTGGTGTTATTTTTCTCTTTATATCATGATAGAAGGTGCATTACATTGACTTACTTACAAATGATTTACTTATATGTCCTCTCAAAGATAATTTTCACCTCGCCATTCCTTCAGGACTTTTTTGTTCTGGTGCAATGCAGCTTCGAGCACAGGGTTAGAATTTAGGAAAATGTATCATTTAAATAAATTTGTATTAAACAGAGATGTGTTGATTTTTTTCCTGATGCATCCAAAAGGGAAACCTGTGCCATAAGGTTTATATAGATGATAATTTAATTTCTGAAAGGATATTATCAGTATATTGAAAGGAAATTATCTCCTGAAAATGAATAAGGGGGCAGTAACGCTACTTTCACCTAACGGAAGTGATATTCACGTAACTGTGGTCTTGTATTTTACAACATTACCAAGTAGATGGTAACATGAATTGGAATCTGATACAGACATGACTGATGTGCTGGCTTTAAGAACTTTGCCTAGGGTCGCTCCATGAATCACAGCAGGGAAACGGTTCAGGTTTCCCTGGGGGTCACTGAGCACCAGAAGTTTCCAGAAAGCCATCACCACCTCTGCAGTAGTCAACACTCTACCCCAATCCCTCCCCAATCCCCACAAGCTCTTTTCCCCAGGCAATTCAGTCTGTGTTTAAACAAGAAGACACTAAAGATTTTTCTTATTAATCAAGGTAAAGATTAGTAGGGATCCCATCAAAAACTGACAACCATCTATGAAGAAGTAGCCAAGTTAAACAGAAAATTTTTAAATGCCAATCTGGTACATGTCTTCGTTCAGACCACCGAGCCTCAGTAAGCTCATGGTGCATCGTTCATTCATTCGTCCCCTTAAACACAGTATACCCACTGTGTGCCCCAACTGGGGATCCAGCCCCTGCCGACAGTTGGCAGTGAGTATAGTGGTTAAGGTTGTGAAGCCAGCGTGCCTGGGATTAAATCATACTTGTACCAACTAGTAGCAGCGAGACCTTGAGTGAGTTGTACCACATTCTGTGACTCAGTTTACTCATCCTTAAAATGGAGAAAATAATAGCATCTATTGTAAAGTGTTGCTCTGAGGATTAAATGAGTTAATACATATAAACTCTTAGAAAAGGGCCTAGTATTTAGTAACTAGTATTTAGTAACTATTCAATGAATGCTGGCTATGATTTTTGTTAATGAGGGAGACAGGCCAATAGACCCACAATTACAGTATGGTATAACAAGCCCTGGAGAGATGCCCTAGGGCAATCCAGAAGAGCAGCACCTAATTTATATGGGGCACCATGGGCAATAGGGAAGGAAAGTACACTTGAGAGCATCTCAAAGCATGAGTCAAGAGGTATAGCCAAATGAAGGAGGTTAGGCCCTCCAAGCAGAAGGAGCAATGTGTGTGAAAGTTTATATTCAACTCACTGTAAGAAATAGTTCAGAGTAGCTGAAGCACAGATTGCCTTTGGAAGAGGGGAAGGAAATGAGGCTGGAAAGTTGGACTGGAACCAGATAACAAGGCCTTTAATATGTTAAGTGAGTAGTCTGAATGAACTTGATCCTGAAAACAAGGGGTGCACTTTAGAAAATTTCAAGCTGGGGAATGACAGGATATGAATTGTCTCGGAAAGATCACTTGAGCCCGTGGGAGGAAGATCCAGAGAGGGCAGTTTCTCCATCTATACTCAGAAGACAGAGAGGAAAAGATTGAGAAAATTTCCATTCAAACTGGTTGAAATGTTGACACTTGGACACCAGTTACTTGGTAAATTTACTTAGGTGAAATATTTCACCTAACAATGGTGGGAAACTATTACAACAAGATGCCAGAAACTAAATGTAGTTGTTCTGTATTTATTCTTACTACTCTGTTCACTTAAACAATGTGATGCATGAGAACTTACGGGAAGGGTGACCATCTCATGAATATGTGTGCCACTTTTGGGGAGAGCTCGCCCTTCCTCCCTATCACTCACTGCCACGGCTATTCATCGTATTCCTTAACACACACTGTGTGAAACTTACTATTTGAACTCGACTGTTTGTTCCTTTCTGTTTTATTTGTCTGAAGCAAGCATTCAACACTTCTGGGTTCCATGCCATTATATATAGCTTTGGATTCACTTCACCCACTGGCACCCACACAATGGAGAAAGGAGAAGCCCTGTCTTCAGTCCTGGAGGACTCTGAGATTCAAGTCAAGACACATAGTTGTACTGATCCACAAGAGGTACAGGTCCATCTAACTGAGCCCATCCCAGAGCACATAGCAGTGCTCTCACTGTACACAGCAAAGGAGAACATGGGGAGGAGGAAGGAGGTGAAGTGCTTTCTGTGTAACATGTGAGTAGCAAAACACTAACTGGGACCCAATCCTCCAGCTTCCAAATTGAGCATTTTCTGGACAACATACACTTTAAACAACATACACTTGATGCTCATTAAAGTGAGCATATTCTTCATGACCCCATTGGTATGGGTAACAGAAAACCAAGAAGTTATCTCTAACCAAATTGGAATGTTTATTCTGGCTGCAGAGCTGTTCTCCTAAAGGAATCTGCCAGGAAACCAGGCCCCAGTTCCCTATTTCCTAGTTTGTGGTTTCTACTCTGTAGAGCTCTAAGGCACAGGAAGAGTCTCAGAAAAGAGAAGCAGAGAAGAGAATGGCAGACATGACAGGTGAGTCTTCCCAAGCAAGGTTCTAAAACATAATAAAACCATATGAATGAAGGCAGAAATTCTAGTCTTAATGGCTCAAAGTATAAGAATAAACAATATCAAATCTTCACTCAGAAGTGGGAAATCTGAATTTGGAGGTATTGCTCCTTCAACACTGACGCAAAGTTAGGGCAGGGAGAAACACCAGGAATATTTTCACTTTTCCCCTTTTCTCCTCAGCATATGACAGGAGAGTTGCTTTGCTTTGTGGTTTTGGATTTTGTTTGTTTTAGTAAGTGAATCATCTTAGGTCATACACTTTAAGTGTGAATTAAGAATGGAAATTAATGCACCAGTTCAGCTAACCCTGATGAAAAGATGATGATGAGGTGAGCAACACCCTCCAGATAAGCTCATAAAATGTCCATTAAAAGACCACAGGGAAAAGAGGGGGAAAAGATGGAAAACCAGATGCTGTCCACTCACTGTAGGTGAAAAATTTGACAGCTCTGCAGAACCAATTCACAAGAGAAACAGAAGTCATTTGCAGCCCATCCTTACCAAAGAAATGTGAATTTTTAATTTTAACACCCATTGACTAGCAGGAAACATACTAGAAACAGAGGAGAAAACATTAGAATACTACCTAAAAACATACTAGAAGTAGAGGAGGAAAAAAGTAATCAGTGCCCTCTAGAAATTATTTTCTCTAATAAAAGAATGCCCATATATTTGGATTATCTTCTTTGGAATGTAAGCTTTTTGAGGTTGTCATCTCTGAAGCACATAGATCTTCCAGTCCGTGAAAAACCAGTAAACAGTTACAGGAAAGCTATACCTTAGAACCAAATGACCTGAACATACAATAAACATGTGGTTTGAGGCTCAAGTTCAATGTACTGGCCAATCTGACCCCACAGAGGACACCAGATTTGATTTTATGACTCAAAATATCCAGTGAGTGAATCACTAAACCTTCCTTTCTCTTATTTCCTGAAAGATGGGAACTAAATCAACTACATTTCAGAGCTTGATGGGACCTTAAAAATTACATAATCTAAGTAATGTCTTCTTTCCTGAAGATCAACTGGAAAATTCCTAGGAAAATCTGTCTCACCTCTCTCCAGTTCCTGGACTCTCATTTTTCCTACACCTTCCCCAACACAAAACAATTAGATAAAACATTGAGACCCTAAAAAATTGGACTACACTTCTGGTACATTATGAATTTATGCCTTCTTTCAGGTCAGTTCCCATAAAGATGATTTGTTAAAAAAATTTTTTTAATCATAAATCAGAGTTCTATGGAAAAATCTGTTCTATCCACACTCCCTGAAAGCCTGCTACATACCAGACACAGAACTGGGTGACGATGAGACAGAAAGATGGGACACCAAGGTCTCCAGCCTGAAGGAGCTGGGGCACATAAATAACTGATAAACTTGCATATAATTGAGGTGTGTGGAAAGTGTCATACAAATCCAGAGAAGGAAGCAGCAGGTGCTACTGAGAGAGAATCAGAGAAGGCTTCCTGTAGGAGATGACATTTCATTAGAACTTTGAAGGTTGCATAGGAATTGGCCCAGTAGAAAAAGGGTGACCATGGAATTAGTAGGAACAAATTAATCCATAGAAGGGTAAGAACTGTGGAATGTTCCAGATAGCATGGGCATAAGGTGCCCAATGGGCAACATTGGGAGGGAGGATAGGAAGACAAAGTGACACAAGACCAAACGGAATACCAAACTAAGCTCTGAATACCAAACTAAAAAGTTCTGACTTTAATCTGTAGGCAATGCAAGGTCATTGGTGGTTTTTACAACCAGAAGTAACACAATTGGGTGGCAAGTCCAAGAATGGACTGGAAGCTGGGAGACCATCTAGAAGACATAATTCTGCCAATAAATAAGGATCTGAATCCCAAACAACTGTCTTTATCACCTTTGAAACAAAGCTTGGGACCCGTTTGTAATATTTTTAGCATGAGGCAGCCCAAAACTTGAGTGTCTTGAATATGGTCACTGCCTTATCTGGCATCCACACCAACAGTCCCTCTCCCCAGAAGACCACCCCCTCTTTCTCATTGACCTTATGTGGATTCCATAAAAGAAGTGTATCATATAGGTTAGACCAAGACCTTTGACAGAAAATATATTCTAATGCAACCAGGAGAGTAAAATTGATAAGAGCACAGCCTATAGAATCATGGGCAGTCTCAGAAGGAACATTTACCAGCTGCTTGATCTTAGTCAAGTTATTCAGCCTCTGTCATAAAATGGGAAACAAAATCATACCTTCTATAGAATGTTGACGCGAGGTTTGAAAACAGATCCTTGTATAGGAACACAGAAAGAAAAGTAAATAATTATAATTCTTATACTCACTTTTGACAATAGACTGAATCTGGAATGAAATATTGCTTCTAAGTTTCAAGCATAAAAAAAAACTCAGGTATTCAGAACTATTACAAGTGGCATTGTTATACATCGTCGCCTTTCCAAGATTGAGGTTTCCCTTGTAAAGCACTAAAGTTTATTTTAACTTTATCCTTTCTAAAATGTATCACATTTACTTAAACAGAATATGCTGATCAAAATTTAACCTTATTTCTGAGGGTGCAATCACCATGATTTCCTCAAGTATCTACTGAAGTATTGGAAACAGCTAACATAGTAAAAGTGACTTGACATATTATGGATTTGGTGTCAATGGGAGTTAAATTTTATCTCGCAAGTGTCTAGAATGTTCCCCACTATAAAATGTAAAACATATGTTGCAAGTGTTATCTCACCTCCACACAGTAACAGGCCTTTTTTCTGTATCCTTATATTTTAAACTTTTTTATTATGTAAAATTTGAAACATACATAAAAGAGAAAGAAGAGTATAATGCGCCCTCATTTTCTGTCACCCACCTTCAACAATAATCAACATATTGTCAATCTTGTTTCATTTATACCTCTCCATCTCTTACCCCTTGTCAGTTATCTTTTCTTTTTTACAGCTTTATTGGGATATAATTTACAATTCTAATAGTACAATGCAATGATTTTTAGTAAATTTATAGAGTTGTGCGATCATCACCACAAGCCAGGTTTAGACCATTTCATCAACCCAAAAGTGACTGTTTGCTGTTAATCCCCATTCTCACCTCAGCTTCAGGCAACCACTAATGTACTTTCTGTCTCATACATTTGCCTTTTCTAGCTATTGCATTAAAGAGAACACACTGTATGTAGTCTTTTGTGTCTGGTTTCTTTCATTTAGCATAATGTTTTTAAAGTTCATCCATGTCATAGCAGATACAGTACTTTCTTCTTTTTCATCACTGAATAGTATTCCAGTGTATAAATATATGACACATATTGTTGTCCATTCACCAAGTGACAGATATTTGAGCTGTTTCCAGTTTGGGGCTCTTATATATAATGCTTCTATGAATATTTGCATAGGAGTATTTGTGTGGACATGTTTTCATTTCTCTTGGGTAGACATCTAAGAGTAGAATTGCTGGGGTTTTTATTGCCTTCTTACCCAACAGAATCACAAAATATCAGAGTTCTAATGGACCTTAAACATACATTCTAACCTTTTATTTAACAAATGAGGAAATTGAAGTCTAAAGACATTCACTAATTTGCTTATTTACACAGTTCATTGGTGACAGAGACAGAATTCAAACTCAGAACTGTCCATTCTTTCCTTTTTCTTCTTTTTAAATTGGTTTCACTTTTCCCCCCAGAAACATCCCTGTGGAGCCCTCTTTATTCTGCTCCATTCCGGATTGGCTGTTCTCCCTGTTCCAGAGCTGCTACAGAGGAACTTCCCTCCTTAGTCATCTGGGAATTCCCGTCACCTCTTGTTAACTCGCACCCACAATACCATCCTAAGGCTCTCTACCTCACCTCTGTGGACCTGGGAAATCTAGTTTCTGAGTCTTCCTGGGATTCTGTGAGAACATGGGTTGTTTCTGGTCCTCCTCTCACATCCTGCAGGCATTTCATTCTCAACCCCCTTCTTTTTGCAAACTTATTTGTTATCACTTCAACTGCTTTCTCCAAGCCCTGTGTGATTCAGGGTTACAGTTGTTTTCTAGGTTTATGAAGACATAGTCTATATTCCTAATTTTTTGATTTTTTAGTTGCTCGAGTGAGATTTTCAAGAGAAAACTCCCTTTGCTAGCTTGAAACCAGAAGTCTCCAATTTTCATGAGACTATGGTGAAATACTTACTTGTCAACGAAAATACATGGACAACAATCATTTTTTTCAAACTAAGGAAGGGGCAGGGAAATAAAACTCTGCCCCAAATTCTAAACAGGAGTTTTATTCCATAATGTTTTATATGTGCATGAAAGAGGCTGGCTGCCTTTACTCTTCAAAGAGGAAGCAGCCCTAACTTCACTCAGTAGCTGGTTATTATTCCATTTGCTTAATTTAGGCAAAATAAGAACTCTCTTTGAAGCTAAAAATAATCTATAAGTTTTTAAAAATAAAATTATTATTTCAAGTTTCCTATAAATATTTTGGGAAATGACAAGCACACAAAACAGATTCTGAACACTTTTTCCATCTACATAAATCAAATCCATTGCAATTGCTTTCTCTTTTGAACAATGTTTAACTGTAAATTATGTATCATAGACTGGAAACAGTGGCTGCACACACATATAGTAATTGGCTGCTATTATCCAATCAGTTAGCAAATATTTATTGGGCAGTGAGCTAGGCACAGCAGAGGAAACAGAAATGGATAAAGATATGGCCCTTCTGGCCCTTGTAATCTATTTGTGATAAGACAAAAACATGAAAAGTTATCAGTACAAGGTAGTATGTGATCAAGAGGCACAGGCAACAGTGTTACAGAATTTTACAAATTAGAGAGTTGACAACCTGGATAATACTGAAGGGAAAAAAAAAGGATATGAGGACACCAAAACTCTAAAGCTCACACAACTAAAGCTAAAATATGCCAATGATTATGTCACTCACCTGCTCAAAAACCTTCCATGACTCATCATTAACAAAGAGTGTCCAACCTCTCTCGCTTGGCCTTCAAGACTTCACAGGCCCTGGCCCCTTTCACCTTGCTAGGTTTTGCTCCAGCCAAATGTACCTTGAACACACTGATACCTGTTGGTCAACCCTTTCTGCTCCTGATGTTCTATCCTTCTCAATATCCTTTCTCACAGCACAGCTACTGAAAACTCCATCAGTTTTACATTCTACCTCCTTCCTTGGAGGGCACTCCAACCATTTTTTCTTCACTACAAAGATCTTTGCTTCTTGAGACAGTCAGTCTCCATGATGACCCCCAATGATTTTCACTTCCTGGCATTCACTCCCTTGTGTAGTCTCCTCCCACACTGAACAGGGACAACTTGTATAACCAATAGGGTCCTGTGGAAGTGATGGTTTGTGACCTCCAAAGCTTGAGTACAAAAAACATCTGAGGCTTCCATTTTGTGCTCTTTTGATCTCTTTTCTCATTCTGGAAAAAGCCACCCACCATGTCATAAGGACAGTCCAGTAAATTCATGGAGAAGTCTACATGGTGAGGAACTGAGGCCTCCTGCTCAGAACCAGCACCGACTTGCCGGCTATCTAAGTAAACCATCTTGGAATTGGATCCTCAAGAACACACACACCCACACTCACAGCCCCTCAAAACCTTCAGATGCCTGCAAACCTGGCTACCTCCCTGACCCTAACCTCTGAGAGAACTCAGGTGAGAATAACCCAGCTAAGCTGCTCTCAAATTCCTGACCCAAAGAAACTGTATGTAATAAATGCTTATTATTGTTTTCAGATGCTAAGTTTTTGGGAATTTGTTATGCAGCAATAAAAACAAATACACCTCTCATGTAGTCTGCATTGCATATAATTATACGCATCAGAACCAGATTAACATTTCCCAGAGGGCAAGGACCTTCTTTGCTATTTTTCAATTATCTTCACACTTTCCTAAAACACTTGAAATTGGATAGTTGTCACTGGCTGACTGACTGATAACAGAATAGAAAAATTATATGGAACCACTGATGAAATTGTGCCTTGGGCTGACTTCATATAGATCTTGGATACTTCTGTTATTTTTAACTTATTTTTAACTTTTTTATTTTTTTACTTCAAGGACTTGGAAGTGTAGTAGTAACAGCTGACAGACCAGATTCTGATCCCAGCCCTGGCCTTTAGGAAATACTGCCAGTAATATAAACAGATCAGCTTCACCTCTGCCTTAGGACTTGCCTCTCACCCTGACATTCCTCCTTACCCAAGACAAGAGCAGCTTAGCAGTGTCATAGGTGATAAATGGCAGTGGGGCAGGGCAGGAGTCAGGAATGAGAATGAGGGAAAAGAGTGACAATATTAAACAGCAACCACTGAAAGGGTTTGCTGTCAGCCAGCCATGTCTAAGCAGCCTGAACCTGGCGGAATCCCTGCTCCAGGTACTCGCGCCCCAGTCCCAGGAACTGAAGGCATTTCATAGGTTGTTAATGGAGATTTCTTTTGAATCTTTCAATATTTTAAAGAAACTGCAGCCCAGTGCACCTCTCTTGAATTAAGGACTGTTACCACCTAACAGAATCTTCGTAGGTCTTCTTGGGACTCACTGTAGCTGGGCTGGGTGCCCAATAAGACTGAATACCTCTCTAAGCCATAAATAAAAAATAAATAAAAATAAAAAACAGAACAAAACAGAACCAATCTTTTATGGGTCCTTTTATAGACCCAACTGTAGATACCACACAAAGATATAGTCACCCCTTTGGGAAACAAAGAAATCTGATCATCATCTCTATGCTAGATTATAAGAGATTATACACAATAAGTACAGTAAAGCAGAGTGTTTATAAATTATACGAATTCCTAACAGGTAAGCTGGCCTAAAAGGTAACTTTACCTTGAATCGATATTTGTATTAAACACTCTGACTGACGATAGAAGTAGCAAAATAATCAAGGTTTTCCATATAAGAAAGCTACAAAATCATGTTAGAAACAGTGGTTCCCATTGTAAAAAGGAGTGAAGTCAACAAAGGGAGTACAAATCTAGTCAGTTTAGCCTAGGGCCAAAGCAAGATCTAAGAATGAGTATATAGTGCTTATTAGAATTCTATGAAATTTAGTTTTAAATGCCCCTTCTCTTTCTTTGGAGAGTATCCACAAACCTCAAAGAGATTCTGGTACTTAGCCTAATGATTTCCAGATGTTATACACACCTCATTGCCTACAGGCACCAGTCAGATTAGTTTCTTCAGAAAAGGAAGGCTAGAAATTGATTCTTCTAGGTAAAATTATTCCATCCTATTAGTGTTAGAGACCTGAAATTCATTAGCAAATTGGGGCTAGTTACACAAACCTGCTGATAAGAGAAGGCTGCCTTCCAGCTGTTCCCAACATGCCCTTGTAAATAAAGAGCTTGGGCAAAACTGTCTAATCTCTTAAACATGTATTCATTTAAGAAAACATTTTAAATTGGCTTGTGATCTTAATCTCATTTATGGTGCTGCAAACTTCAATCAAGTTAATATTTTGTTAATATTTTGCTCAAGTGCATTTCAGCAATACCAGAATAAGATCATGTCTTTTAAAAATAGACAATGCTGACATTCTCTCAGGCTACATCTTTGTTTTTAGTCTCCATTTCCTGCTCAAGAAAGGCAACAATCAACTGAACTCCAAACATTTCATTGGGAAACAGAAACAAATGTCCATAAAAACATGGGAAACTAGGTAGGGGATAACATTAAGAGAAAGGCAGAATATGAAACTGTGTATATAATATGGTCACAGCTCTAATATATAACTGGATAAGGATGGAAAGGAATATGAAAAATGAAGTTGTTTTCTCACACACATCTATAACCTTAGGTTTTTTTCTTTCTAAATTTCCTTTACTTCTGCTGTGGTTGTCTTAACAGTAGATGTAGTTTGCTTTTTTGTTGTTGTTGTTAATCAGGATAAGATCTCGCTTCATCAGAGAAATTATGAGCCAGTTACTCATGTAGAGGGCGGAGACTGTCTGGACCACCCTAGATAGATGCCTGCCTGTCTCTTCCTGAAAATTCCTCAGAGATGGCAATTCCACAATTTTCAAGTATAATTCCTGCAAGGAGAAAGAAACTCTGTCTGACATGCTAATAATAGTGGATTTAAAGGAAATGTCATTATTTTTCATTTCAAACTAAAATAATACTTTAAAGGAAAGTAAAATGATATTTGGCAAATTGTAAAAATAAACTCATGAATTAATACATACTTATTGAGAACACGGGTACAGAGATGAGTTCTAGAGATGAATAAAACTTAGTTACAGCCCTTGGGAAGGTACTCTCGTAGAGCAGAGGGCACAGAGAGCTGCGAGCTAAGGTGGAATGCCATAAGTGACATAATCAACATAAAAATAGGAAGACCAGAAGGCGCTACTCAAATTCTTAAAAGGAAAGAATTCTTCTGGACTTTTTTCCTGGTAAAGAGCAGAACCATGTAAAGTTGCATGGAGGAGGCAACATTTGAACTGGATCCTGAAAGATGCTCTAATTTTGCTCAGGAAAGAGAAGCAAATGGGTATTGCAGAAGAGTGGGGTGTGTTCTAGAACAACGCACAGTTTTGGATTGGGAACCAAAGGAAACATGCAGAAGAGTAATGGAGAACAGACCTGGCCTTTAACAGGGAGAGAAAGGTGGGGCAAGTGAGCAAATATTGTCCTTTGGGGCCTGGGCAGAGAGCCTTGCATTTGCTGTTGTATTTAATCCTGACAACTTGTTTTACAATCTAGAAGTGAGAAAAGCATGACATTCACCTACACATCCTGGAGGTAGCACTGAGCCTAGTGACTGGAAGGTCCTCCAAACACTGCCTGAATTCATGGATGACAAACTAACAGCTCCGTGCTCTACCACTCTGCCATAATGCTCTTCTGGGTTTGTTTTTGATTGACATTGGGAGCCAGTGACAATTTGGGATTAGAGGGACACGGTAACTGGAGAGTTGTGTGTTAAAAAGAGCACAGTAAAGGCTGGGAGGTAGAATGGGGGAGTTACCTAACGTTCAGAGTTTAAAGTATTTACAGGCAACACCCTGCTTTACTTAGCATGCTTTGTTTACACAGAGTTTTCCAAGGAAGTATTAGAATGCCTCAAAAACCCAAGTGAAATTTAAAATTTCTCCTTAATGTGTTTTTATCATAAAAGTTAAACATCATAGAAGGTATAAAATGAAAAGTTAAACTCCTTTCCCCTTTTCCAACCCATAGTTCCACTATTCATAGTATATTGTTTGTGCTTCTAAAAAAAAATGCTTATGCATTCATAAACATATATGCCTTTTTAAAAACATTGAGATCATTATTTTGCTTTTTTATTTAATCTGTCTTGTAGATCTTTCCAGTGCACAGAGACCAACCTTGTTCTAAAGCTGCATAATGTTTCATCTCAAGGAAGTACCATAATGTATTTAAGATGTTGGCACATATTTAAGTTGTGTAGAGTTTTCATTTTGTGCATTCTTAAAACAACACTGTAATGAATTCTTTTTATCTCAAACTGAATTCACTTGGAGTCATTTGTATCAGCCTCTTGGCTGGTCACAGATGAGCCCTCTTGTGAGAGACATAATTTAGCAAATTTCCTCATATGTTAATATAGTTAGCAGTCACTTAGCAATGAAGGGGAACACAAATATAGTCTAAAAATAAATTTACTCACAGGGGTATCTAATTATGTAGCCCTGGAGCCTTCTGGTAAGACTCAGGGCCAGAATTCTGGCTTCCCACCCTGAGCCCGGTGAGCAGAACTCCCATTCCACACCGGGGCAGACAGCATGCCTTCCAAAGGGTCCCAAGTGCTACCCTTCTTGCTCTACCAGTGACTTCAGCCTTTCCTGGTTTAAATGCTTAAAATGACAATGAAATGTGCAGGTGATAACAATCAGAACTACAGAATTGTAGAGGGATTAGAGATCATCTAGTCTATACCTTACATTTTTTTTTTCCTTTGAAGCAGTTTTATCTAATTGACACACACAAAATTTTTTTAATATACAAATGTTACATATTTTTATCCCTCCTTCCTCTTATCCCATATGATACCCTGTGTTCAACCACTCCCTCTGGTAACCACCCTTACAGGTTTCTTAAGTATTCCTCTGTGGTAGATTGGGTCTCAAAAGATGGGTACATATCCCATCTTACACACTCTTTTGCAATGTGACTTTGCTACTCCTTCATTAAGAGAAAGACTCTATTTCCCCTCTCCTTGAATCTGGGCTGCCTAGTGTTCTAAACTCTTTATAGGGATTATATCCCTTACATTTCTTAGCTGCAGTCATGACCTACAGGGTTGAATATCTCAGCAAGATTACACAGCCAGCAACTCACCGCACAGCCCACCTTCCTCACGCCTGCCCACGTGAGCTTTTTCCATTTCATAGAACCAGATAACATCTGCACCCTTTGTTTAATTATTTCAAAAAGACTGTGAAGTATAAAATACTCCTCTGAATAGAAATATGATGCTTAAAAAAGGGACCATTTTGAGAACATATGTAGAGACGGCACAAAGAAACTCAAAACTCTTATTTTCAATCATTTTAATTTCTTTCTCCACCAAATTCACTACTAGAATGTCTAACAAGTTTCAAAATTGGCACATTTAATTTTCACCTCCCTTCTCCTGTCCCTTGTGAAGGCATTAAAAAGCAAGGGATGGTAACACTGCTGACTTATCAAGCAGACGTGCAGTTCTCTAATAGTCTGCAGCCCTCACAATGAGATTTTCAAACCTGGGACTACCCCAGGCTGTGAGACTCTGAGCCACATTTACCTAACTACTCCTCCCCCTCCCACTCACACTGCAGAGTCTAAATTAGGGATCTTGAATAGCTCCTGAGAAAAATCTGTTCAAGATTTAAACATCACAGAGTAGCCAGCTCCACCTTCCAAGTCCTGGAGCCCAGCTCTGTTAACAACCTAAGACAAGCCCCTTAAAGCGGGTAGGTGAAGTCTGTGTTTCTGCATGGAGAAGTATAGCAATATGGTTAAGAACCAGTGGTTGTGAATATCAGCTATGCTTTTGACCTTGGGTCAAAAACTCTCATAGTCTTGATCTAGGGAAGATGCAGAGGAATTACACAAATTAAACCAAGTTGTACTCAGAGCCTGCAATGTGCTGCTGCCAGACCACCAGAAGCCTACAGAAAAAAGGAAGGTTCCTGCTGGGATTACTAACAAACTATTTACCCATACTATGGAAAGAACAAAGGAAAACATAGTCTTTAAGTGGAAGCATACACAAAATAAACCCAACCGTTCATTCTCTATGGGAACCTATAGAACAAAGGCTGAGATTGCATACCCACACTATAAAAGGAAAACAGGAACACAAAGTCTTTAAACTGTAATTCATAGAAACTAAGAATGACACATAAACTGAATTCCTCAAACACTCCGGGTCTGCCTCTCTCATTCTCTGTCTTTGAGAGGAGACCACATCTCTGTCTGTGGAGCGTTATTTTTTCTCTAATAACATTTCCTTTTGTTTCTAACGCTGGCATGCACTCAAATTCTTCGCTCTCTCGGTGCAGGACTTGAGTCTCCCACTCAGGGGACTCAGCCTCGGTTTCCTCATATTTGAAATGGGGATAATAATAATAAAATCTAGGATTTGGCAATGTATATAAAGATCTTAGTACAACACCTGGCACATAGTAAGTGCTCAATAAATGTTGAGCCTCACCCCCACAGAGTCCCAGGCTCACACAGGGACCAATGAGAGGCAAAAGGCAAAAAAATACAGGCAGCTAAAAGGAGGAAAAGAAGAAAAAGTCTTCAACATGATTTCTGCTGTATTAATAAAAGCAGAATAGAAAATGGTTACATTTTTACACAAGTCCATATTTGTCTGTGGAGATTCCTAGGAGCAAAGAGTCATCCCCAGGACTGTTTTGACTGAAATTTGAAATGCTAGATCTGGGAAAAAACGCACGGGGGTAGATCAGGCTGGTGAGCTGCCTCCCACGGGCCCAGCCACAAGAGTGGAGAGCCCATTCTTACTTCCTCACCTCAGGACCACTGACCAAGAACAGAAAAGTGGGTCAATTGGAGAGATTTGTCATGTCCTGCCAGCTTTTCCAGATCACTGACTCTGTTACCAGTGAAATTTCCCTGGTGTGGTCACCACTGTGGGGTTTCACCACTTCATGCCTGAAGAGATCGCCTCAGCATGCGATCCCCTGGGGCAGAGCCACTATTCCATTACTTCTGTATAAGTCTCGTCATTGCTTTTATGACCTGAATGTTTTTTAAAACTATGTATCATAATGTTGCTTTGTTTTAATTTAATTAATTAATTCCATTAATTATATGGCACTGAGGCATTCGAGAGGAAGGGGGGGAAAAGTCTGCATGGTCCATAGGCCAGGACCTAACAGGGAAAACCAGAGCAAGGACATCATTGCTGGACTAACACAGGGCAAGCATAAAATCGGGCAGCTCAAGGTCATGCCCGTATAATGAATGTACTGAGAAACATAAGATACCAAAGGTCAGAGGTCACCAACTCAACTGTCTGTGGGAGGCAGGCCGATAAATGACCCAGGTAATACAGCAGTGAGCAGCTTAGGCTTTGGCCAAACTGACACTATGCAACACTAACTGGCATTTACATTTTAAAAGCTAAACACAGTGTGAATGTTGAACAAATGCATCAGGGATTGCATCTGGGTCTAGGCCTCCCGTTTTGGTATCCTGCCATGGGTTCCGGTGGCCAATAAGCAAAAAGCAAAAAGGTCAGCCAAGAAAGAGAAGGGCAGGAGGCCTCCCAGCACTCTCAGAGGGGCCAGAGTCTGGCCCCACATGCCCGAGGCCTGGGCCTTTAAAGCCACAATGAGAGGTTGGTGTTCCCATGAGCCCTAACTAAAACCTACAACGGGGAGGGCAAGCAGGCATGGAGACCACCGTGGCATTAGATGTAGAGCCAGACACTCTTTGAGCAGGGGTTCCCGGTGTGCTGGTCATGAAAACACAGTAACATGAAAAATGGTCTGACACCTTTACACTGTGAGTACAAGGACAACCTGGGACCAATGGGTGTGGTACCCACACACCTCCTGCTTAGGAAAGAGACTGACTCAGTGAGCACAGCTATGTCTGAGGCAAAGCTGCCTGATTAGAGGAAGCGTCAAAGGGGTAAGGCAATTCCTGATAGGCTAAAAAGGAAAAATCAATCAATCAATCAATCAATCAATTAAATAAAACAAAAAAACCCCTCACATCCTTCTACATCATTTATTTCATAAACAAGTATATATTTTGTGCTAACACTATACACTTTATAAGGTATAGCTGAGGTTACAAAGCTAAAAAATTAAAGGAACTGAGAGTAAATGGCTTATTCTGAGTTAACAGGAGGGAGAGATAATTTGGTAATCATTGATAAAAACATAAACTTTGATTTGGTAATGTAATACTCATTAATACTGTACTAAAATGCTAGGTAGATAGCAGACTGAAAGAAGTAGATATATAGTTGATGCTCCCAAAGGGTTAAAAGAATAGGTCACACAGAGGGAAATAAAATTAAATTATCATAATCAAGCCTTTTGACAACAATATTTTGTCAGAGGAAAATGGAATAACATTTTTAAGATTCTCAAGAAAAGAAAATGTAGGCCATGGATATTGTATCCAACAAAACTGACCTATCAGAAAAGGTCACAGACAAGGTATTATCAAAAAATTAGGGTAACAAAAATATTAGAGAATATTTTTCCCATGAGCCATACCTAAGAAATCTACTGCAGAAAGAACTTCAATCAAAATATCTATAGACACTGACATGAGGACTGATAATAAGAGGACATATACAGTTACCTGTAGAAATAAGCAGACTGCTGTATATGAAATATAGGACAATCAAATGGTTAATTATAAGATATTCTATCTCTCTTATAACTAAAAAACTTGAATTTTAAGTGTGGAAGGAAGGAAATACTAATGTCATATAGAAGAGGTTAAACAAAAAACCCCATCCTGAACTTGGCTTGGAAATATTAACATGAACTCACAATGTATTATATCTTTATATGTATATGTGTGTGTGTGTGTGTGTGTATATATATATATATATATATATGTTTGTATGTAAATATGGATATGTGCATATATGTATTTTTCCCAGCCCTGATCAGTAAAAAGGCCTAGAAACAATGACTGTTTCAGTGCATGATCATCTCTAGTGCCTGGATTAGGGCCCTGAACAACAATGAAGAAATGGCTGATTACAGGTCAAGGCAGGAATGTACAAGATGAGTCTACACCACCTTGACATACCAGATATCAGAGAAGCTACCAAGATTACTAAGGTTACGTTGGAAGGACTCAATGAGCCAACTGGAAGGGGCTCTCATTGGTCAAAGATGGGAATATTTGAGTTTTAGTAAAAGTTAAAATTTCAATGGATTGAAATCCATCAAATATATTTAATTCTACAATCGACAATTTTTAAAAATCCCAATTGGTCACTTTCTGAGAATGACAAGAAACAAATTCTTGAAAACTGGGCAAAGGAAAAAATCAAGCATTAATCCTGCTTTTTCTATATGAATTGTACCACTAGGTAACCAAATAGCAGATTGAAGGGGAGCCTGTCCTTATAAATTATTCCAGCTAATAAATAAAATAAAAATGGTAGAATCAGAATATCACCATTCTGCAATTCCCAGCAAATTAACAGGCCTAGATAGTAAGGATCAACAGCTGCTAATGTCAAAAAGGAGTAGGAAAACCAGATATCATGTGCTTCCCAGTGAAAAGATACAGCAGCTTCTGTAATCTTGCCACAGAGATCAAACCTAAGTTTGATTAAGCCTCTGGAACCAGGTGCAGGAAATACAAAGTAAAGGAATAAGCTGAAGTGCACCATGGATGTGCATTTCTTGATACCAAAACTGTTAGAAACTCTAATGATCCAACAGCCCAGATCCATTAACCAAAAAATTGTATTTTTTAAGTGCAAGAAGATGTTAAGGAATCTGTAGGTTCAAAGAGACTTAAAAACACATCAAGTTTTTAAGACAAGGGCAAGATGAACATACAGTGAGTCAGGCTGCTCACTTGGATGATAACACCGTAAAGAGATACAAGGAAGTGATTACTCTAAAGCTCAAGGTGGCACTTACTTTTGGAGGGACAGAAGGGAATGTGATTGGAACAGGGTATGTGAAGGCACTTTTGGGGTAGCTGGTAAAGTTGTATTTCTTGACCTGAGTGATGGTTATGAGTGCTTGCCTTATAATAATTCACTTAAGTGTGCATTTGTTTTGTGTGGTGTTTTGGTATTTGTGTTTTATTTTATAATAACAATATTTAAAAATTTGTTAAGAAGATCTGGGTGTGTCAGCTAACTTGATGGAGAAGACTGCAAGGAGAAGTGAAAGGGGCCAGCAGCAAATCAGCTGGTAGCCAATATCTTACAAAAGACTTCTATTTCAATGAACTTCTTATGTTTAAATAATTGCATCTATCTTAATTAAAACTTGCCTTATAACATCTTAATTTATTTTTTAAAGCTTATAGTAAATAATGTGCTCCAAAATATCTCAAAGGCAATCTCAATTTAAAATGACCTCTTGAATGCCTACTGAAATTTCAAAAAGCTGTTGGGTATTGGGTTCTCACGGGCATGCAATTAATCACTTGACTCAAAGTTGTAGCATTCAACATACCAACCTAGGGCAGCTTCAAGCCCCCAGAATTAGAGATGGAACTTATCCCTGTTCCTCCTCTACTCAGATCCCCATGCAAATTATTAGCAACAGTAGATTAAAAAAAACAACTGAACCAAACAATTTTCCCCAAACTCTAAGCATCCTAAAGTCTAAGTGAACTGCCACACCCATGGTGTTGTTATAGCTTTAGCAACATGAGTTCAGGAACTAAGTGAAGAAATACAGGCTCTCCCAGGGTCTACACTGGTTCTGAACTGTGGGGATGAGAACAAGGAGCAGCAGCTCCGTTGCACTCCTGGCATCAGGGCCCCAGACGAGAAGCCCATGAAGTGCTGCATCTATTAAGGCAACTCCTCCGCTGCCCATTCTGCAGGGCGCAGCTTTGGCACAACGACCATCAAGAAGTTGTCCCAGCTTTTATAAAATTTGCCTCATGAAAAGCCTCTATATATAAACTGAGGACAAATTTGCCATCACACAGATTGGCACTCTGTGGCATGAGCCAATAATGGAAGACACATTTTTCTGGGTTATTAAAATTGTCCAACTTCTTTCTAATATGAAAAAGGAAATCAATGTTATCTTCTCAGTTTGGCAAGTGCAGCTTCATTGACTCTGAACTTCCACACTCCCTACTTTGAATTACATGTGAAATACACATAGGGCTTTTGGTACAATCTGCATATGGAAACGGGTCCGTGAATGATGGACCTTACGTGCTGACACACAACCCTCCCTGCACACTCCGTCTCATTCTACATCTGCCAGAGGAGACTGGTGCCTTGTTGAAAGTCAAGGTAAGTGAGAGCCGGCTGGGCACACTCGCATGGTTCATCTTTCTACTACTGAAAATAACAAAATGTAAACTATAAAATTGGGACACAAGCTATAAGGTAGACCCTTACTATTGGAGAGGTAACAACAGCCTTTGAGAGTTCACAGAAAATGAGGGAGTTTGCAGCAGTTTTATTGAGGGGTAATACTCTGCAGCAGTTCAGAGCACAAGTATGGGAGGCAGCTTAGCTGTCCTGGTATGAATCCCAGTTCCACCAGGCATCTGCAGTAGGTTATTAAACTTCCCCAAACCTCAATCCCTTACCTGTAAACATGGATTAACAATAATTCCTTTCTCATAGATGCATTACAAAGATGAAATAAAATAATGTGTATAAGCATAGTATACAGCCCATTTTAAGTACTTAATAAATGTTTGTCATGATTACTGTTACTGAGATTGTGAACATTTCCAGGAACATAAAGAATTTTCTTTGATGGACATATTCCGGGTCTGAATGCAGGACGCGTTCTCCAAAGTGCTATTTTTACAAACCTACAATCCTTAACACTAAAGAGTTGCTGCTAGTAGTAATTAAGTATACGTGACTGTCAACACCTTCCACATCTTTGTTTTGTTTTTCTCCCAACTACTCAGCATGGGTAGTTAGTTTTCATTCCAATAAAACCTGGGATTATTGTTATTAGTAATAGCAATGGCCTTAGCTCAATAGCTGCTAGGGCACAGGAGCTGGGTCTAGAGCAGATGATATTTGTCTGCCCCAATAATCATGCCCCCTCCCTTCTTCCTACTGGCACAGCCACCTCCCACTGTGGAGGTTCCCTCAATGCCCACTACTCACTTTCACAGCTTCCCTTGCAGCTGTGATGACTCAGACCTGGCCAGTGAGGCCTGGGGAAGCTTCAGGAAAGATTTTATCCCCTGATGAAAAGAGACACTACAAGGGCAGAAAATGATTTTCTTAGCAATGGAGATCTTACACTCCCCACAACCCCATTCAAAGGCAGCAAGTATGTGTGGATGTGGGGTAGGGGTAAGAAACAGAAAAGGCAGCAATAAATCTGTTCTCTTGTCTCTGCAAGTCACTTTCCAACCTTCTCCATGCACATCCACCTCTAATTGTACCCCTCTGAAAATGTAAGGCTAGAAGGCCCCTGACATGCTGGACTCTGGGGCAGTAAACCTGGAGGAGGGCTGGATAGAGAAGAAGACTAGGGCAAGACTCAGATTAGTCCATTTTCATACTTGTTGGTCTCTGGTCAAATATGTAAACCTAGAGGGAAGAAATAGTGGTTCTACTAAAATTAGTAGTATGTATGTATTATTAATGGCAGGCCTTTATTATTCATACTTTCCATGGACACCTATTAGAATAAGTTGGAAACATACCAGAATTCAGAAATAAGGAAAACAATCTCATGTATTAGCACAACTCAAAATGTAAAAAATAATGAAGGAGGATGAGAAAGAGGAAGGAGGAAAAAGTTACAAAAAGGTGCCTTCAAAGAAAAAAGTCTGTTCTCAATTTTCTCATTGCCCACCATGTCAAAATGAGAGGGGTGCTCTGAGAATAGGATAGATTTTTGTTAGTGCCAGGACCTCAGGACATGGTGGCAGGGAGGGGAAATGTTTTGGGGCGGGGGGGTAGGCCTAAGGTAGAGAAAACAGGCTACTTGGCAACTCAGAGAGCCTGGGGCTCCTCCCACCACGTGCTGCTCTTGGAAAAAGGAGGCCCATCCCATGTTGGTGATCTACAAAGCAACATGATATGTGCTCAAGTCAGCTGACACTATCAACAATGCTGTCAGCAATGCCAGTGATTTGAAATCTAGATTTTCAACTAATGAACACTGAGCAGATTCCCCAGTGTGTCTGCCTCATGGCTTTGGATTCCTGGATCTAATTTGTGGGACACCGCTATTGGTTTTGGTTGTTTTTTTGTTGTTGTTCTTGATCTGGTTGTCGGACAACATTTTTCAATCCTGTGAGAACCTAATTGAAAAACCACTTTGTTATTTCTTAGGATGGGCACATAGGTGTTTATTTTGTGCATGTTCATTTTAATCTTTAAACTTTAAAGCAACTCTGTACTTTCAAGAGATATGCTTTTCCATTGCCAAAACAAACAAAACCTTACAGATACCTGCTGCCTGAATAATCCTTATAGAAGACATTAAAACTAATCTCCTAGGTTAGTGGTTTTCAACTGGCTGTGCATCAGTTACCTGAGGGCCTTGTTAGAAATACAGATTCCCAGGCCCAGCCTTTGTGATACTGTAGTAGGTGGGGCCCAGAAATCTGCACCTTTTGTACCTTGCTTCTCAGGTAATTATGACACAAAGTCAGGTTGGGAGCTATGGCCCCAATGGGCATATTGGACAATTCAAATTTTCAGTTGGCGTATCACCTTTGTGGCTGCCCAGATAATCACATTCTCAGACCAGGAGCCCACAAGAAGGCTCACTGTTGACACATGGTCTCTCACCCTGCAAGTAATAGCAGCCATTCTTTCAGGTACTCTCAGTCATTCTAGGCCATAAAAGCAAAGGAGCAAAATGGCTAAGTGTGTGCAACACAAAGGCCATCTTTGGATGCTTGGGCAGTCAGCTCATTCACCTCTCAGGTACACTCTGTGAGTCACTGGGGACCTCTCTGAAAAAAGGCAGAAGGAAGTCTGTCACTGAGTCAAGACTGCTCTGCCCTTCTAGGGCGGTGATAGTATTTAAGCAAACATCAGCCATTTCCCAGAAAACTACCTCATCTTTTTAAAGAGAGAAGAAAGAAAATTAAGGAGTTGTTTCCTGATCGCAGAGTGATGGAATCAGGTACTAGACCTATTTCTTAAAAGTCTGAATCATCGAAGTTTGTTTGGAACTTTGCAATCTGTTGCCAGTACTGTGCTTGCAGTTTTTCTCAGAAGACTGTGGCCTTGCTGTGGAATTCTCTTGTTGCATTTGTATGTGTGTGAGATCCTGAACCTACTCAGCTCAAGAAGGATAGAAAAGGATGAAGATAGTTAGCTTTCTATGAGCATATATCACAACCTCTGTCTCCCTCACTCTGGTTGACAGTTATATTATAAAAAACTGATTTTTTAAAATAAATACAATAGCCAGGAATGGAGAAGGCTTGAGCTAAATAACTTTGGTTTGAAGGAATAAGAGCCAGGCTTAGAAAAGGTATTGGCCAAGTGAACTGTTTCTTACTTGTTGGCTCCTTTCAAATGTTCATGAGTATACTGTGTGCCTGGTAGAGTGCTATGTCCGTGGAAGAGCTTGCCTGAGTGGACAACCCTGCAAATGCGTCTCTGCCTTCTGCCTCCCAGAACTCTCACAACTTCCCCTGAGGACATGCCAGCCTGAGTCCTTTTGTGACACCGACGGCAGCTGAGACATACCTTCCTGTCTTTGCCTTGGATAATCTGGTTTCAACCATTATGTTTTAAACAAGGGCTTCCAGAGGTAAAAGGCTGATCCAATACTCATTACTTAACTATAATGGCTCTTTTAAAAGCTTCACTCACATACAGGGAGGCTTACTGGACGCCATGCTCTTCTTCATGCTCAGACACCTAAAAACCAAGACGGCCTGCTCTGGTTCATTTCTCTTTAGCAGCAGCAAGATTTCCCTATATAATCACATGACCCTGCAGCTGGGAATCCCCGAAATTGTGCTATATTCGCCCCGTCCTCTGCATTGTGTAAGGAAAAAAAGTTCATGCTAAAAGCACTGAGGTACAAGTTATGACTCTCCCTCTCTACTCCACTATGACCCAGTACAAACTCCACCCTCTTAAATGAGACAGTTTTGGTCAGTCCAACAAAGTCTACCACTTGCTGGGTGACTTTTTCATATCAGACAAGAGAGAAACATTCTGGTTTCATCCACACAACAGTCCTATGATGTAAATACTATCCCATTTTAAGGTGAAGAAACAGACTCGGAGAGCTTAAGTAGATTGTCCAAAGTCACACAGCAAGTGGGGCTGAGACATGAACAGCTGATTCCAGAGAAGTCATGTGAACCAGTGACTTCTTGACTAAACTAAAAGCCATCTTTATTCACAATGTTTAAGCAAATGACAACAAGTGAAATTTGGGACTTAATTCCATTCTTGTTAGTAAAGAAGCAAACCCTGATTTGTTTTATAAGTCTAGTGGAGGTCGATTCCTGTGGCCTATCACTCTCTAACCCCACCTTTTTTTTTTTTTTTTTTTGTGGTGGGGAAGATTGCTGTATGCCTAGCCTGCAGTCACCTTGAGGGAAATATAGTCATGCTGGTCTATAACCCCTTTTGTTCTATATGAAAAAGCACAACCCTAGAAAAGCAAACTTGTTAACGCCCATCTAGCTTCGCAGCTGGTTGTGAAACTGTTCCCTTGGTTCTGAACCATAAATACTTGCTGCTAGAGAGAAAGCAACTGCTCTCTCAAGGGATAGGTGGGTGTTATTGGAATATTGTAGCACCTATGACATTTTAAAACAAGTTTCTCAGGTAACTTCTATGCTTGACATGAAAGGCCAAGAAAACAAAATCCTGTGGAATCAGGTTTATTGCAGTTATTATAACACTAGTTATTTGAAACAGATATCAGAAGAAATATGCGTATTTCAGTTTCTTATTATTGCAAAATAAAAATTTTTTGAAAATGGTTCTTCTATTGTCCTAAGGAAGTGCCTTTTCTTTTCTTCATGAAACACATAATTCCAAACCCATTTTTTTGCCACTATCAGCTTATCTTCAGAGGCCCATTCTGACCAACAAACATTTTTCTTCAAGTCACCAGTGCTCTCGGATCCCAGGCCCTCATGTGAACATGAGAGGTTGTGCAATGCCACGCACAAAGAATTCAGTAAATGCCTGGTGTGTGAATGAATGTTGCTCACCTCCTGTGAGCTGGACTGAGGGAAGATGCAAATGTTATGGTCCAAGACTCATGGGCCAGATGGTTTCTAAGGTGCCTCTTGCCTCTCACATTCTAGAATTATCTACCCTCCACTTGTAGCTCATTTCCTCTTCTTACTGCAGTCAGCTCAGAACCCTGGGCGAAAGTCATCAAAATCAAAGATGGGAGACCTGGAATTAAACTGTTACCCACGAGGAAACATAGAGGTTGGGGTGTTAAAAGTCCCTTTTCAGTGTTTGTTGGGCTCTTACTGTGTGCATTTGGTATTAAATGCAGGATGTGGGCAGCATGAATAGGGGTGAAGTGATAAAAGTTAATCTGGCACTACATAGTGCCTTCCTTTAACTTCTGTAGCAGAGCTGGTTTTTTCTGTGAATGCAAAATTGGGGGTAAATTGTCCACTTTTTATCCAGGCTGGCCCCTGATAATGACCCCATCACCCAAGTCCATGCCCCTGGTACTGGGGTTGTACTAATGCTCCCTTTCCCCCCCTGTGAGAAAACAGGTGGCCCCTACTGTTATCACTGACCTTCCCCTGCCTCCTGAAGGTTAATCCTTACCATTTGTACCAGACAAAAATGGAGGTGATAGGGAATGCCTTATTCTGCCTGGAGTAGAAGCAAAGCTCAATTCTGATTGAGTATGAATGACATCTCCAAGAAGGAAATATGTTACTTTCAAGGGGCTATCCCAAGCAGAAAAAGATTAATTGGATCAATTAACTACTAACACCTCTGTCAGATTCAACTTCAAGGATCAGCTATTTTAAGTCCCCCGAGCCATAAACCACCTAGAAATCTGCTCCTCCCCACACGTGGCATTTTCTAATGAGTACTGTTTGAATGCAATCATTTCTCTCCACACACCCTTTCCTCCAATTTCAACAGAATGAAGAATTGCAGAGAACAGGCCACATAAAATACTCTGTTCCCCACCCTGGCAGTACGTGAGTTCACCTTCAGTTCTTGCCATTCAGTTGCGATCCTAGAACAGCCTGTCCTCGCAACACCTCATGATGAAGATGAAGATTATATCTAGCAACATAGTCAGAAACAAAAAATTAAGAGACGAGGATGAAAAGATTTTCCAGCTCACACCACACTTTTTCTTATTAAATTTAAATACACTAGAACAAAGGCACAATAGATTAAAAGTCTCCCTTAAAGAAAAAATTTTCAAGGTCCATTTGTGCAGGATCACTATACTTTTTGGGGACTCTTCTTATATTAACAATTTATTAATGATTCTTAAATTGTCAGATAACCTAGATGAATATAATGGTTTATATCTTTTAATGCAAACAGCTTACGACAAAACATTCAATATCTAAGATATTCATATTTTACAGGGAGGTAAGTGGTAGTAGTCCACTTCCCTAAACTTTATTTATTTACTCAAATTACAGGTAAAACTCAGGCAAGGGGTGGGGGAGGCAATTAATGGGTATGGATGGAAACTGGCATCCAAAAAATCTAAAAAGAAAAAGTTAACTGTGTTACCAGCTACAGTATTAACAACTTGCTGACTTAACTCTCCATGACAAATCTAATTAGAAGGTGGCAATAAATGTTTCCAGGTGTTTAATTAAGTGTGATAATTATTTCTTTCCTTAAAGAGATGGAGTCATATGTTTATATTTCAAAGCATAATGTTTCCTTAGTTAAAGCACTGTGGAAACACTTTGGTGTGACACAGAATTCAAACCAGGATAAAAATATCTGCTGTGATAAGCAGCACTTAAAGTGATTTAACAACTCAACTTTCATATGCCAACACACAATGGCAACTTAAAGACTGCTCTGTTCTGGTTATTTCCTTTAGCCACAGTTTTGTTATCCTTACACCTCAATGAATAATTTCTACTCAATGTCATTTCCCTACCAGAATTTCTTAAATGAATTCTTATCAAAGAAGTGGAGAGATTTTTCTGGGTAGCTCAACTTTCATAGAAAGAAAATAGCAAGAATAAACTGAGATCTAGAAGAATTCAGAGACTATTATAATGGGATGGGATCTCAGCAACCAGGGACTCATAGAGGGATTAAAATAGAGTAATGCTATCAATTAAAGATATAAATTAACTTTTTAAATGTAAAAATATGTCCTACATTGAGACAGTATTGACACCCAATTAAATAATTTATGGACGGATGGAATTATCAGTCTTAAGTAACTCAAGGATTTTGTTGTCAACACTGGATACTCGACTACTGTCTCCTTCCTTCCATGATTCCCTCAGGGTACTATGCTCTTTCTACATGGTCCTGCGTTTTAGGAAATCAGCTGGCTTTATAAATACGGTGTTGCTGAATCAATAAACATCCTTTAGGTACCCAAGCCTGGTTGGTCAGCATGGTCTTGAACCATATCAGCCACCCTAGGGTTCTCATCAGGTGTTCTTGCATCAGGTGCTGAGGGCTCGAGTGTCACACGTGCGCGTACGCACACTCTCTTCTTCAAAGGAAGTGTCCACTGTAGGATCTCAAGGCAAAACTCTAGTCCCTGACCATTTTACAATGCAGGGTTTCATCACAATCTCAGGCCAGCATCTCTGTCCGCAATCTGGGGCATCCTGATAACCCGGGCAGTCCCTTTCGACAGCATGAGCTGTTACCAGGAGGGCGTGACACATAGCGGGGGCCGCGTCTACAGAAGGAAGGAAGGAATAGCGTGTAGGGCTCAGGGCGGGAGGTGGAAGTTAAGGTGTCCGCCCGAGTCAGTAGGGGCTCCTAGCCGAGGGTCTCGGGTTGCCGCTGCGACATAGGAATCGGGTAAAACTCTGTGGAGTTTCCGGGGCTGTGCGCGCCCGCACACACAGCTACACACGCTCGCGCACACGCAACCAACCACTCACACCCACTCCTGAAGCTCTCGGTGGGCGGAAAGCGAGCCCCCAGAAGTTGCTCGCAGCCCAGCGGCCGGAGAAGCCCTGTGAGGGGCTTGCGGGACCGGCTCGCCAGGGAGGCACTTACTCGGAAGAGTGGGCGCGGTGGCGCCGGGACACTGAGAGGTGAGCTGGGAGATCTGACGACGCTGGGTTCCCTAGCTGCTCGAACGCTCGCGGACTCCCGCGGACGGGTCAGCAGAGCGCGGGCCAGAGCCGGTGGGAGAAAAAAAGTTGGGGGCCGGGGAAGGGGCGGGCCGGGAAGGAGGAGCCGAACTGTTGGGGCGGGGCTAGGAGGAGGCTCTAGGACGCCAGGGCGGAGCGGGAGAGGAGGAGCCGGGGGCGTGGCCAGGGGAAGGGCGGGGCTAGGAGGAGACTAGGAAGCCGGGACGGGAGAGGAGGAACCGGGGGCGTGGCCATGGGCGGGGCGGGGCGGGGCGGGCCGCGAAGGAGGAGCCGAGGCCGGGGCGGGGCTAGGAGTAGGCTCTAGGAAACCCGGCTGGGCAGGGAGGGGAACTCGGGCGGCCGGGGGCGCAGCGTACCCGCGAGGAGGAGGAGCCGGGCAGCGGGGACTTTCTCGTCCGGAAGCCCCAGGGGAGTGGAGAGTGTTCTGGAGAAAATGGTGGAGGGCTGACAGCGCCCTGGGTGCTGGACCTAGACTGCAAGGCGAGACCTCTGGACGAGAGGAGTCGGGACCGGCTAGTGACATACGCAGGGAAGATGTTACGTTTCTGGCCTCTCAATTTCTTCAATTGTAAAAATGAGATACAAACCTCCTAGGAAGTTAAAACGGTTCAGTAAGCTCATGTGTTTTGCACCCTGTTTGGCACGTGAAATGTACGCGTGGATGTTAGCCTCTGTTGCCACTATTATTGTTGTCTCTCTGAGCCCCGAAATCCCGCCTGCCCTTAATTTTTTTTTCTTTTCATTCTCTACTGGCCTCAAGTCTGTCCGGTGGTGTCTGATGCTCTTGTGGTTCCTGGTTTCCACTCAGGGAGATTGCAGGGCTTCTCTGAGTTAAAAGCTCATTGGCTCTTTGGGAAGCCAGTCGGGTCTCATCCACTCCCCGCGGACTTCATTGCGACTTCTGACTTGGAGCAGAGAACTAGTTCTCCACCCGGATGGGACAGAAGAATCTTGGCCTTCCTTCTGCTGCAAGCCCTGACCCAGGGTAACCATTCTCAAGAGCAAGGGGCCGCTGGACCTTCTTGAAAGTAGGATGAATCCATCTGTACCATAGACATCTATTAAGCACCTACTGTATGATGGTTCTGGGCAAAGAGCTAGGTATTAATAATACCAGCAAAACTTAGTATGTGCAGGTCACTCTTCTAATTGTCACAACAACCTATAATGTAGGTCCATTAGTTACCTTAATTTTACAAAGGAAAAGAGAAGTATAGTGAAGTAAAATAACCTGCCCAGAATTATACATTTGGAAGTAGTAGAGTATGATTGGGAGAAAGGGATGTGTGAAATAAACAAAAATCACAACATGAGGAGGAGGTCATCAGGAAAATCTTGAAGGAGGTGATGTTTGAGGTGGGTTTGGAAGAAGGAATGGAAACTTCACGAGCAGCTATAGGTGGAGAAAGGGCACAGAAAACATTTTTCAAGCATTAAGAGGGTTTGGGGAAGAAGTAGAATGGAGATTGGAATGAAGCCAAAACAATATAAAAGAACTAAATCCAAGTGCTTTCTTTTTAGAGGAGCTAAAGAATATTAATTTGACCCCAATTAGTGTGGGAAGTCAGAAGGATTTTAAGCATGGGAGACATATCAAATGTTCTAGAAAGGTTAATCTGAAAACAGCATAAAAAATGCCAGAGGCACAAAACTTGCCTATGAGGTTATTAAAATGTCAGGTTGGGATTGTTGACCATAAACAAAAATTGACTAGGTATTCTGTCACCAAAATAATTTTTAGTCATTCATCACTTAACGACAGGGATACATTCTAATAAACCAATGGTTGAGCAAATTAGTCTTTCTGTGAATATCAGAGTACACTTACACAAATCTAAATGGTATAACCAGCCTACTGCACACCTAGGCTATATGGTAGTCTATTGTTCTGTGAGGAAAGGGTAGAATTTCCACTCTATCCTTCTGGGTTCTTGGCTGAGACATCCCCAAAATACAGATTAAGAGGAGAACAACAAAAAAGTTTAATACTGGATACACAAGAGAAACCCAGGAAAACTGGGTAACTTGTCAAAACAGCTGAAGCCACCTCCTTAAATAGCATCTTCAGCTGTAGACAAAAGATTTTGGGGATAGGGGGCATCAGTTAGGGTAGGTTACCAGGGAAAGCATAGTAGCAAGGATAAAGTTGTTAAGCAGTTTTATATTGTTATCTTCTGCATTGGTAAGAGTTTCTAAAGAAAAAGTGAGCCCCACTCTTCCTAGTACAGCCTGGGAGATACGCTTCTTTACAAGTGGAAATATCCCTTACAAATGGAAATGTGTTATACAAAAGGTAGCTTCTACCTTGGTTTTCAAATCTTCTCCCATGGCTGCTGTTTCTTAAAATTAACCAGCTTAAAACAATTCTTATGCCAAAAAGACATATTTTGGGGTGACAAATTTTGCTCCCTTACAGCTCATAGGTTACAAACCTATACAGTATGTTACTGTACTGAATACTGTAGGCAATGGTAAATATATCTGTAATGAGTTGTGCAACAAAGTCACTAGATGGTAGGAATTTTTCAGCTCCATTATAATCCTGTGTGACCACTGTTGTATATACGGTCTGGTGTTGGTTGACCAAAAGATATTGACTAAACCAGCATTGTGTGGTGTATGACTGTATTTGGGGGGAGGATAAGGAAAGGACTGCAATCCAGTATGTGCAGACAGGCACCCAATGGGCACACAGAGAAAACCAGAAGCAGGAAGCTCATTTATAGAGGGGACAGGGTGTTAAAGGAAGGAGCTGTTCAACTGTAGGGCTCCGTTGTAAACCCAGAGTTCTTCTCGCAGGGCTTTTGCAACCAACTAGGGGTGTGGGAGCTCCTCCCATAGGTCCTCCTGATCCCTTTTTGACTAAGATCTCTGTCATAAATTTTGACAGGATACTGTGGCAGGCAGAATAATGACTCCCAGAGAGATGTCCACATCCTAATCACTGGAACATGTAAATATGTTACCTTACATGGCAAAAGGGACTTTGCAGGTGTGATTAAGTTAAACACATTAAGATGAAATTATCCTGATTATTTATGTGGATCTAATCTAATCATATAGTCCCATTAAGTAGAAGAGTGGGTCAGAGAAATTCAAAGTATGAGGAACTCAATCTGGGTCAGGAGCCAAGGAATGTAGGTGGCCTCTAAAAGCTGGGAATGTTCCTCAACCAACAAAAAAATGGAACTCCTAGGCCTACAACCACAAGGAACTGAATTCTGCCAATAACCTGAATGAGTAAGGAAATGGATCCTCACTTTAGAGCCTCCAGAAAGGAACTCAGCTCTAGTGACACTGATTTTATCCTGGTGAGACCCATACTGAAATTCTGACCTCTAAAACTGTAAAATAATAGGTTTATGTTGTTTTGAACCCCCAAATTGGTAGTAATTTGTTGTGGCAGTTATAGGAAATAAATACAGATACTGAGGGCTGAAACTAAGTAGATGGAAAGAAGATGAATTCAAGGCTTACATAGGCCCCAGAGATTGCTGGGATATGGGAGGTGTTGACCCTAAAAAACAAAAGAGCGAGTTATTTTACCAGCAAAATAGGCTTATTTGGGAACATCACAGGAAATGAAATTGGGGACAAAGAAACTATGACAAATCATAGACGAATCTGTACAGCAGAAGAGCGGAACTTGTTTTATAAGAGAAAGAGGAAGTGGAGATGGACTGTTTCTGAAGAGTTCAGGGTGGTAACAGCTTCTCATTGGCTGAGTGTGGCAGTTTCTCACTGGCTAGGCTGTAACCAGGCAATCAGCTAAAGAAGTTCAGTTGAGGCTTAACAAATGTAGAGGTGTTTGCCCTGGGAAGGAGGAATTCTGTGTTCTGTCTTCCTGTGGGGTCTGGGGACGGAAGTGGGGGGCAGTGCATGAGAATTCCTCCTTTAGGGCTTTCTAACTCCATTTTAAATGAGGTTTCCTTTATTTTTAACTACGGTGAGGAAAGGAGAATCATCTAGGCTAATTTACCAGGTTTCTGGATTAGAAGGCTCAGTCCTTGGTGGTGCTGCCCAGTGGAGGGAGGGACAAAGTCATGTACTTTCTGAAAACTTTTTGAATCTGCAGTGATGCAACTAAAGATTAAAGAGTTTGAACACTCCCAGCCTCCCACCCCCACCCCCCAAATAATTAGAAACAATCCCTGAATGCCCATGGGCAGTGATTTTTGTCACTAACAACTGAGAGGTATAGTAATGGATCTGTTCTATATAAGCTGGATGACTTTGGACAAAGCACAAAGCTTTAATGAGACTTAGCTTCTACTGTGTGAGATGGAAAGAGGAGCTCCAACTGTATGACTTCTGTGAAAGTCAGCCAGGATGTCATGGTGTCTGCAACCTCAACCCCAGTAACTTTCACCATCGCTTCATTTCAATTGTCCTTGTCCCCAGCTGCACTGTGGAGCATCAGTCCCCAGAATCTCATCTACCTTTCTAAAGTTTCTGTATTTTTTACCTCCAATATTGCACACCCCAGGTGCAGCCTCTCATTTTTAGTCCCCACACTCTTTCTTTACCTCATGTAGACTTGCATTTCTCCTAGTCAGCTTCCTTTCCTATCTGGCCTAACCCCAAGAACTAACATTTCAGTCACTTAGTGCTAGTGCCTACTATTCCTTTACCTCATTATCCTTTCCTTTTACTTAGCTGGCAAATCTTTCTAGCTGTCCACAAAGAAAGGGGTTCAGTATTTACCCATCCCTCGAGACATCTTTCCCACCCAACATGCTTCCTGCTCTTGACTGATACAATCTAACTTCCTATTTCATAGACAATGAACAGATCTTCAATATTTTCCTCGACTTCCTGTCCCAGCTACCAAAAATGCCATCTGCATCCACATTCATCCTGACTTCCTTTCTTCTCATCACAGTGGACCAGAGCAAACCCATTCACCTTCACCAGACCTCTGGGTACCACCCCCTCTCCACTATCTATAGGGGCCATATTCTGTAAAATACCTCTTCTCTTTTACCCTCGACCTCTCAATTCCCTTATTTCCCCACAAAACATAAAAATGCTAAAATTAAAAATGACATAAAATTTGAAATTCTCTAGGGACCCTACACCTTCTCTCACTACCACTTACGTTACTAGGGCCATCTAACCTGCAAGAGCACAGATGCTAAGAGTAGAAACAATGCAGAGAGGCCATTGCTTCAGTGCTTGCTTTAGAGCAGAGGTCCCCAACCCCCGGGGCTGTGGACCAGTACCAGTCTGTGGCCTGTTAGGAACTGGGCCACACAGCAGGAGGTGAGCAGTGGGTGAGCAAGCCAAGCTTCATCTGTATTTGTTGCTGCTCACCAGCGTGAGCATCACCGCCCCAGCTCCACCTCAGGTCATCAGGCATTGGATTCTCATGGAGCACCAGTTCCTGCTGCCAAAAAGGTTGGGGACCACTGCTTTAGAGGGCCAGGAAAGGGGCCTCTACAATGTCAGGCAACTTGCATCAAAGTCATCTAGTCTTTCCGTTAACTTTGGTAAAGACATAGGACTCCACTTTATTTCATAGTGTGATAATATTTAGAAATTACCAACATAATTAACTTTCTTATCTTACTTGGGCCAATAGGTACTTGGATTTCATTTTCAAATTAGCTCTTTCATATTTCCAATTTGGGGTCATAATATACATACATATTAAATCTAGTAAGCTCCTAATAACTAATCCATAATTCAATGGCTAAATATATTTAAAAATAATCACAGCTACATCTGGATTAATGAACTCTCAGACCAAATAAAACCCAAAAGACACAATCCCCTAAACCCTATAAATCACCTGAAGTACAGATAACAGTTAACTATAGCTGCATGCCAAAAATATCTCTGTACTTTCCTCCTATCTTTGCTTCTGCCCAGCTCAAGGTATAGGAACTAACTTTAGACAAAGTTTTCTCTTTTATTCTTCTTTCGTGCTTCAAGCCTATACCCTGCTTACTTGGTGCCAGCCTCATCTTTTTGAGTGTAAGGAAATAACTACAGTTGACAGCATGAGGATTAGGGGTGCCAAATCCTCACAGCTGAAAAATCCACACGTAACTACTAGTCATCCCTCCGCATATGCAAATTCCCAACAGCAGACGGAAAATACTACCTAGCACATGTGCAATAAAAATGTATGCACAAATACTCCGAGAGAGTGGAACTGACTCATATTACTTGGGGGAATGGGAAAGATGTCACAAAGGAGACTTAATCCAACCAGGTGAAAAAGGATGAACTGGAGTTTGCCAGGCAGAGAGAAGAGCACTCCAAGCAGTGTGAAGAGAGGTCTAACATCTTCCAATAGGCTAAAAGCACTGAAGCAAGGATATACAACTTAAACACAGCCCACAGAAATGTGTGGCTTTTGTGCTTTACCTACATTTTCATGGGAGTGTATCAGCGAATATGCCTGATACAAAACATGGTTATAACTTCACCATCCTCCAGTCCTATTTCTTTTAGGAGCATTATTATAATGTGTAACCTGTCTTTAAAGTATATGAGCAAGATAAAGCATATAGATAGATATTTGTTCAATGTCATACCAGTTAGAAACTCAGGGACAGAATAAAAATCAAGTATTTGGGGTTAATGACCTTTTCCTATTACCTCCATAGATGGCAACCCCCACTCATAGCTATTTATACATCACCTTTATTTTTCATTTATTCAGAATCACTTAACTCATACAACATAGTCACTAAAATATACTTCTTCCTAAGAAAGCTTACTAGAACTATTGCTTGTATCAAAGGGTGACTTTATCCACAATCTTAGCCAAGTCCATCAGCCACCCTTTCCATGAAACCAAGTTCTCTGCCTGTTTCCTTATGTTCACCCCTTAAACCATTCTCTATTGAAATTATAGTGCTGCCCCTAACTAGAACTCTTCTTTTTCTGTTATTACACTACTGGAGTCTATGTCTATGTGGGTTCTTCCTCACCTGAACTATTTTTTTCCCAACCATCTTGAATCTCACTTGAGCCTATTCCAAATACTACAAAGGCTGGTTTTGTTTTGTCTTGTCTTTGGCTGCACAATTCTACACCGAAAAGCTTTTTCTAGAAATGTGGCCTAAATTCCTGACTCTATTAACAGAGGCCTCTTGTGTACTTACATCCATGAAATGCTAGTCCAAGTTAGTAATGTTTTACTTGATTTTAAACGAGAATCCTACCTTATTCCTGGAACACTCCAAGCACAACACTGTCACCTCATAGGTTCTGACAGATGCCCATGTTGTTCTCCTTCAATAGCCTCACTTCTTCCCATCTAATTACCAATCTTTGGAGTAAAAAGCTTGGTGTGCTATTTACTTCCATGTGTGAGTTCTCTTTGTGTGTGTGCCCACAAGGTCTCTCTCTCCCACCCTCTACATAACAATGACCCTATGGATTTAAGAAAATGTTTATTCAGTAAAGACACAACCAAGGATGTGGTTAAGTCATTTTAAGATATCAAAAAGATTTAAGGGTGTGCCATGTAGACATTTTTTATGAAATATTAGAATTAAAAAAAAAAATCTATATACCATAGCAACCTCACAGGTGGCCCAAGACAGAAAAGAAACTCATAAAAAAAAAGAGTGTGGTTTTTGTCTAATTAGTGGATTATAATTTAATATATAAGAAACCCAAACATTTTTAAAAGCAATTTTTCTAGATTGACCCATAAGGGGTAGGGATAGTACAAAATGTAGAAGACTTGAAGCCTCAAATTTATCTGGTCAGGAAATAGACTAAGAACGTTACTTCGTGAAAAACATGGACCACTTTTCTGGAAAAGGAAAGATGACGCAGAGGTAGAAAAAACAGCCCAGTGGGTAGAGTGAACAACGGTGGAGAATTACTTCCAGGGAAAAGAATTACTTGAGGAACTGGTAACATGTGCCTGGTGAAATTTCAGAATGTCTATTTACCAGGGACTACTATATGACTCTTATTTTCCCCCTTTAGAATGGGAGACAGCTACCCTGTCTCAACACTGTGTGTTTGGTGTGTGGGAGGCACCTAACTTGTCTCCTTCGTTTATAGGTCTTTATACTTAAGGAACCTCATTCAAAGTGCCATATACAAATCTGGACCTGATTTAGAGAATGGGATCCTGGAGCTCAAGCCCAAACCTGACAGAGTAATAGAATGAAAATATTGGAGTTTTGGTAGGGAGGGAGTGTTTTGCATGGGGAAGGAGGATAGGTTTAAAAACTTAATACATATCCCAGGCCAATACACTGTACCTAGGTAATACCTACACATTTAGACAATCAGTTGTACATGAGTAAAGCATTTCCACTGTGGAAAGAAATGGGTTATTATACCAATTGTTTGTACCGCCTATGTGTATTTGCAGTGAAAGAACAAATTTTTCTCATTCCAGAGTCTTGTCAAACAATATGATACTCTAACCCCGCATTTATTAGCTCCCTGAATTACATATAGGCCATGTATTTGCAAAAAACCACCAAGCAAGCAGAAGGGGAAAAGTCATGAAAAACTCAAAAACAGATTTAGTTTTAAAAATGACTGTAGCAAAAGCTATACACATTTCTAAAAGACCTATAGGTACATTTAAGTAATCTATGTTCAACTTTTTCCAGGTACTCCAAAGGGTAACATTTTAACCTTTCTTACTTAAATAATATCAAACATCAAAAATATCTCAGCAATTCAAAGAGGAGCATCCATGACAACTTTACTCCAGAGCAGCTCCCAAAGTTATTAAGTCCTATGTGGCATAAAAATACAGCTTTGTTTCACCAAAACACACAAATATCTTTGGAATCATATTACTGACTGGGGTTTAAAGGAGTTTGGAAAAGGATTACCTCCTTCTCTTCTCCCATGTTCAAATTTTGTTTTATGTGTATTCTTCTATACATATTTCTATATCTCTACATACAAATAGGACTAAACCATAAACAATATAGGATATTACATCTTTTACTTTGCAATTTTTCTCATCGACTTCTTTTCAGATCAATAGATATAAAAATCTGATACTCTTAGTGTTGAGAGAATATTCCATTGTATGGATGTACCACAATTTATTCAACCATTTACGTACTAATTAATTTAAATGTCCAGGTTTTAAAATTTTTTTGCTTCACTAGATATTTCAATAAACATCTATGTACATGTATTTTTTGTGCAGAGGTGCTTTTATCTTAGTATACTTTCTCAAAAATAAGACTGCTTAGTGAAAGTGTGTATCTTCTTAGTCTGTGTACTTAGAAGCAGAAGTACTGTAGCGGTAGCAATGTTTCAGTGTGTCCATTTCCTTGGCTCTTCACCAAAACCAATGCCACTGTTTTCACTTTATACCAATATGATAAATGAAAAGTGGTATCATTTGTTACTTTTAAAAAACATTCCTTTAACCATTAGTGAGGACAAACATAATTTATGCTTGGTGACTTTATCAGTGTCCTGTTCTGTGAACTGTTTTCTGACTTCTCCAATAATCTGTTTATCATTTTAAAGTTCTCTTTGTATACAGGGACATTAATACTTTTTTCTATTACTATACAAATATTTCTTCTAGTCTACTTGTTCTTTTAACTTTGACTGTGGTCCCCTGCCATACGACATTTAAATTTTTTGTTTAGTAAAATATGTCTATCTTGGTTTCCAACCTATTTTTTGTTTAATAAAATATGTCTGCCTTGGTTTCCAACCTTAAAAAGATTACTCACCCTCTAAGGATGTATAAACATTTTCTTTAAGTGGGTATTTTTGTATTGTGTTCTGATTGTTGAAACCAGTGTGAGAAATTTCTGCAATTTTTTAAAAGCAATTAAAAAAACAAAAATGAATTTGAGCAAGACAAAGAGAGAGCAAGAAAGGAGGATGGAGTTGACTGTTCCATGATTCTATGTTAAGAAAATTCCTACATTTCAGAAAATGAGACTTGCAATGTTGTAAATTTTTCCATCATCACAAAACCACATTCTTAGAAAATGTACAATTTAAAAAATATATTTTGATGTATTCATTGCATTAATGTGGATGAAATTTTACCTATATGTACATATCATTTGTATTTAAACATACATTTCAACTATTTTTATTTTCACTTTTTTTGAATAATGCTTACTTATTATGTCAAGATTAGGAAGAACAGGGTATCTGGGAAAATCATCCAATCCTTCCTACAATACCCAAATACACATACAGAATTTCTCCATTTTAAAATGTGATATATACTTTAAGTCAACAAAAATGGCATATTACTTAAAACAAAAGCATACTAAAAGTCATTGTATGATTGTTTATTTAAAATATTATGACTCTGAATGGAAATACATATGGGCTTACATAATTTATTGTTCATATAAACCCTCAATTAAAATGCTTAATTGTTTATCCACAATGCCTTTTATCTAATAAGCATAATAATAAATTTTCTATCTCAATGAAAGTGTTCAAAGCCTTTTGAATCTTGATTTGTAAAGAAATTACTGAAAAATAACTTAAGCTTAACTACACCAAACAATGGTATTGTTTGCAATGCTGTCATAGATTTCTCCATGGCAAAATAGTCACATATTGTTATTGTACAATTTATACATACAGGTTATTATGTGCACATCAACTCTCTACATAATGAGTGTTTTCACTGCAACTTGCTTAACACATTTAAAATTATGAATACAATTTACAAAATCTTTAACAATATACTTTTAAGATAAAAGTATTCTGAGGATATTACAAAATTCATTTTACCAGCCCTTCATTTCTTTGCTTTATTTAACCCTTTAATGTCCAAGATAATAGATGTCCATATTTTGTTACATAAAAATGTTCTTATAGTTCCTAATAACAAAATATATTGAAGCTAAATAGCATATAATTGCCCCTTAAACACTTAGTCCCATCTGCCTCTCTCCTTGGTTAAAATCAAATATTTATCTAGTTTTCTAATTCTGAATCAGAAAAGGTATAGCACAAAACAGAGAGAATAAGGGTTAGCACATTTAAGTTAAAAGCATTGTGCATTTTTAATATTTTGGTCATATTTTATAATAAAATAATATATTTTGGCAAAAAATAATAAAATATAAGGTTTAGTTTATTTTCTATTAATGGTAGATCTCACAAGTATTTTACATTTGTAAATATCTATTTGACTGTTTTCACATTCATTTCTAAAAACATCGCTATAAGGTTTTTAAAACTTTGAGACTAAAAGCACCTAAAAAAAAAGAAATAAAAGTAAAAAGTTTGTTTGATGCTCAAAAAATTCTTTCACAAATTTATAAACTTCTTTTAAGTGTCTCATAAATGCCAACACAGAATCAATTATTGCCTGCTAAGAATTCAGTGTTATCTTTAAAATAATAATCTTGGAAGTCTTCCTGAAACTCATTTGAAAATTAAGATGAGAATTCAAAAATTAAAAAAAAAAAAGGAAAAAAAAACAGCGGCAAAAAAAGTTATTCCGGTGGCAATAGTTGTTATGGCACAAAAGCACATGAAGACTTGTAGTTTTCTCATATACACATAAAGTAAGTTCAAATAAGATGTGTAAGATATATTACATATATACACACAACCACACATGTATACATACGTTCGTTCAGGCTGCAGAAGAGAAACTGATAAAAAGTTACATAATGAACCATTTGGCTCATTTATCACTGAAGTCCCAGTGATAGCTTTAACAGAGATGTTCATTATTTTTTTTTATTCTTACCCAAATATCAATCTATCATTAATTAAGAGAAGAGTCTGAGACATATAAATCTGAAAAAGTGAGAGTGTGGTGAATTAAGTGATGACTCATGTCTAACTGCCTTTACATAAAGGGTATTTTTTACTATGAAAGAAATATATGCAGAGATATCTGCAGAAGAGTTTATCAACCATAAGAAAACAAAACTCTTTAACACTATGATATATTATAACATACTACATGTATTACTACAGCATTACTTACACATTCTACTTCGGGCAATGTAGTCTAATTCTGAATGACCTTGTTAATTTTTTAAGGCATCAGTGCATCAAGGGCAAAGCTCCATAAAATAAATATGAAAACAAGAAAGCATTAGCTTATTTGTGGCACAGAAAGTAATCACTGTACATTATATGTGTTGGCCATGTCTATGGAACAGGTAATAAATTATACATCTTATTGTTACAGCATAAATTTCACATCATTTTTCAACACTTCATTTAATGGGCTAAACTGATCTGGCAGTATTCTCATTTTCATCGTTCCATCAGCTCCACATGAAAAAATGTGATTTGCAGGCCCTGTCTCAATTTGCATCACTCCGGTTCCGATATTTCTGAAAATGGATTGCCGAGCATGTTCATTAATAAAAGTGTGAAGAAGAGTGAAAGTAGAGAGACTCCAAATCTAAAAGATATTAAGAACAAAGTAAAAATTGGGGTTGATGATTATGTAAAATATCCAAATGTAAAATTTAGGCCTGTCTTCCTGTGCAAATAAGGAATTTCTAAAACGAGGATAGAGAAAACTTGTGTAGGCCTAAGGTCATGACATCTTGATTCTGTATAGAGTGTTGCAATTTCCTAAATCACTTTGATATTATTACATTCTTCAAAATTCGTTATCAGAGAAAGGCATTTTAAACCCTGCATTGGAGATTTGAAAACTCAGGTACAAATAAGTTAAGTGTACAAAGCTACAGAAACTTGCACGATTATGGGGACTACAATAAAGATTTCTTCTTATAGCAAAGCTTTTGCTATATAGTTCTATAGCGGGATAATCCTTTCCCTATAATAAAGAATACCTACCGGGGGATCAGAACTGCTGGAAAGAGGGAAGTACCACACATCCTGAGGCCCTCAGACCAGACAAAACTATGTTCCAATTGCAAGATAAAGTTGTTTATTATAATTTCAGCATGCTTAATTTACTAAGTAGAAATGTTTTATTTTTAGACCTTACTAAAATAAATGTTTGTTCCAAAAGTAATTAATAAGCATCATCACACATATGAACAATCTAAATGCTTTCGGGACATCGCTTTAAGTTTAGGGAAACCAATTTATTTCGTGATTTTTTTAAAATCACATTAAAAAAAAATCTTTCTTTTCCCTAAGAAATAAATTCTGACTACTGTAGAAATTGTTAAACTGTGGCTTCTGAATACTACATTGTATAATTTCAAATCTTTTTTCACTTGATTAAATAGTAAACCTCAGAATCAGAGTACAAACTAAAGAACTAATCTGAAACATAATGTGAATACCTAAACTGAGAGCAGTTCAATAAAACCTAGCTGCAAAACGAAGAAGAATAATTCTGTATGGAAACTGGTGCATACAATTAATTTTAAGAAATGCCTTTTCAAAATTCTACAATTTAACTAGTTAATTTTTTTTTTCTGGCTGAGAATTATGAAAACAATATGCTGGTTCTAACAAAGTAGTCTAATTTATTTGTACTAAATAGTCTCTCTAGTGCTTAAGTTAGTGGGTTCTAAGAAATTAGACTACTCCAGTAGGTTACTGACCAGATATTTCCAAATGTGGTCCGAGGACCCTTCATCAAAACCACTAGGGTATGTGTTATAAAAATGCACAGTCCTGAACCCTGGACTTACTATTTTTGGGGGTGGGACCTAGCAACAGTATTTTTGGAGCAGGGTACATTTTAAGCTGCTTAACATTTCTGACAAGCTACTTAACATTTTAAACAACCTATAAGTTTTAAACACAGTGGAGTTTGAGAAGTACTGTTATAGGCAGGGGTTATCCAGAATTCTTAAATCAAGCACTGAGAGGCTGCATGATGATGCTATAAATGAAAAAATGGTCATAAAGAAATATGGCAGTATATTTCATGGCACTGGAAACTGAATCAGTAGTTCTCAACATGCAGTCAAGACTAATTCTAATGTCTGAAATATGTTTATATCCATGGAAAATCCAGTTCTTTTGCATGCATTAAATTAAGCATATTTGAAAACAACTGAAAAATAGATAATTTTCAAGTTTAATAATATTTCATTCATTATTAGATTTATTAACTAGCAATTAACATCATGGACTACAAAGGAGTTAAAATTTCTATTATTTAAATAGACTGATGTCATGAGTATGACTAAAGACCTAAGTTTTCTGAAGATTTATTTTCATTCTATAGATACTGTGGCATAACTATATTTACCTTTATGTTGCCTTCGGCAGATCCTGTAACAAAGTACTCTTCAGTTGGAGCAATAGCAATGGCTTTAACAGGAGAATCATGGCTCTGGAAAAGCTGTCTCTGTTGTCTTTGCTGAAGGTCAAATATACAGGTAAACCCTTTTCTGCCACATGATATTAGTAACTGATGTTTTGGAGCATATGCTAAAACAGTGGCTCCACTATCATGGCAAATAAAAGCTGAAAGTTAAAAAAAAAAGTAAAACCATTTAATAGTATAAGAAATAGACTTCTGGCTTTTGGCCAAGGTTGAATGTTAGAACAGATTTATCTTTCTGCTTGAAACAATTAAAAAAATTAAATGGTATGTAGGAAACAATGGTTTGCGACATTGGGCATCAGGCAATGAAGAAAAATGATTTCTAAAGAGGTGGGAAACAAACTGGGTGAGCCATACAACTACCCAACTTATTGCCTGTAGTGTATTTTCTGGTCATTGCACAAGGGAAACAAGGGAGGGGAACCCAACTGGACTCAGTTCCTGTTCTCAACAGTCATAGGGGAAAACCTCATAATTTACCAGGCACAGGATAAAGTACTTAGAAGGGTTTTTACCTCAATAGTAGGGCAAAATTAGCCCCATACCAAATGCTGCTTTGGTCCTATTTAACAGAGTCCCCTAATCTGTTTACAAGTAAATTAGTCCCAGAAAAAAAGCTCAAAAATAATTAGCACCTAATAAAGTAAAATTTATAATGCCTGGCATCTAATAAATAATTACCAGGCGTGCAAAGGAGCCAGAAAATACAACCCTTAAGGAGAAGAAAATCCAATTTAAACTAACCCTAAAATGACAGAAGACAGAATTAGTAGATAAAGAAATAAAAAGTCGTCATAACTGTATTCCATATGTTCGAGAAGCTGGACAAAAGACTGACACATTAAACAGGGACATAAAAGATATAATAAAAGACCCTAATCAAAAGTCTATAGATAAAAACCTACAATGTTTGAATGAAAAACTGGATGGGATTAAGAGATTAAAACAGTAATAAAAATTATAATATTTTTCTTTAAAAAGTCTAGCCTAACAAAGGGACAAAAAAAAAAAAAAATCTTTATAGCTCAAAGACAATATGGCATAATGATGAAGAGTGAAGATTCAGGAATTAGAATACCAGGTTTTGCCTGGGTTTAAATGTATACCTTAGGTGAATTACTTAACCTAAGTCTCAGTTTCCTCATTTGTAAAAGATAATACCACCTGCTTAATAGGTTTGTGTGAAGATTAGTTAATATAGTCATGGTATACACAGTACCTGGCATATAGTAAGTACACAATAGCAATTATGATTACTTTAAGAATCTAAATATAGAGAGGAATTTCAAAAATTTTACCAGTACTTTGAGATAAAACTGATGTAGAGTAAAATGCAGAAATTTTAAGTATACATCCTTGATAAGCTTTGAAAGATGGACACTTATATCAACACAAAATGGTTTCATCATCCCAGAGTTCCCTCATGCCTCTTTGTAGTCAATTCTCCTCTCTCACAAAGATAATCACTACTTTGATTTCTATCTGATTAGTTCTGCCTGGACTTCAAAAAAACGAAATTTTATAGTATATACTCTTTTTTGCCTAGCTTCTTTTCCTGCAACATGTTTAAGAAGTTAATCTATGTTGTCTCATCTATCAGTAGGTCATGTTTTATTGCTGAACAGTATTCTATCCCATAAATGTATTACAGTTTCCCGTCAGACATTTGTGTTGTTTCCAGTATTGGCTATTATAAAGCTGTTTAAGAACATTCCTATACAAGTCTTTTTGTGCATGTGTATTTTCATTTCTCTTGGGTATATATTTAAGAATATATACTGCTGGGTCATACCAGGTGTATGTTTAACTATTAGAAACTGCCAAGCAGTTTTCTAAAGCAGTTGTATCATTTTATACTTCTACTGGCAAATCGTGAGTGTTCCAATTTTTTCACATCCTCATCAGTATCAGTTTTGGTAACCTAGAATCTTTAATTTTGGCCAGTTCAGAGTACAGAGTAGTATCTTATGGTGAATTTAGTTTGCATTTCCCTGATGGCTACTGATGTTGAACATTTTATATGCTTAATTGCCATTCAGATATTAAGAAGGGGATAATTTTTTTAAAATCTTGAATATACTATTATTTTCATATGTTATGCTTTTGGTGTTGTATCTAAAAAACCATCACCAAACCCAAGGTCACCTAGATTTTCTCCTACACTTTATTCTAGAAGTTTTGTAGTTTTGTATTTACATGTAGGTCTACTATCCATTTTTGGTTATTTTTTGTGAAAGGGTTTGCACCTAGGTTCATTTTTCTTCATATCGGCATCCAATTATTACAGCACTATTTGTTGAAAAAAACTGTTTCCATTGAATTCTCTTTGTGTCTTTATTATTAGTCCACTGCACATGTGTAGGTCTATTACTGGGCTCTCTATAGGCATAAATTGCTGTATTCTGCTTCACTTTATTGAACTTCATAGATACAATGTTCTTTTTACAAATGAAGGTGTGTGGCAACCTTGTATCGAGCATGTCTATTGCTGTCATTTTTCCAACAGCACTTGCTCACTTCATGTCTCTATGTCACATTCTGGTAATTCTTGAAATTTTAAAATTTTTTCATTATTACATCTGTTACTGTAATCTATGATCAGTGATATTTGATGTTATTACTATTGTAATTATTATGGGGTGCCATGAACTGTGCCCAAATAAGACAGTTAACTTAAAAGATAAATGTGTGTGTTCCTACTGCTCTACTGGCCTGCTGTTCCCCTGTTCTCCCTCTCTCCTTGGGCCTCCCTATTCCCTGAGATACAACAATATTGAAATTAGGACAATTAATAACCCTACAATGGCCTCTAACTGTTCGAGTGAAAGGAAAGAGGTGTACGTCTCTCACTTTAAATCAAAAGCTGGAAATGATTAAGCTTAGTGAAGAAGGCATGTCAAAAGCCAAAACAGCTTGAAAGACAGGCCTCTTGCACCAAATAGCCAAGTTGTGAATGCAAAGGGAAAGTTCTTGAAAGAAAAGTTTTACTCCAGGGAACACATGAACGATAAGAAAGTGAAACAGCCTTATTGCTAATATGGAAAAAGTTTTAGTGGGTAGAAGCTCAAACCAGCCATGACATTCCCTTAAACTGAAGACTAATCCACAGGGAAGACCTTAACTCTCTTCAATTCTATAAAGGCTGACAGAGGTGAGAAAGCTGCAGAAGAAAAGCCAGAAGTTGGCAGAGGTTGGTTCATGAGGTTTAAGGAAAGAAGCTGTCCATAACACAAAAGTGCAAGGTAGAGCAAGAAGTGCTGATGAAGCTAGTTATCCAGAACTAGCTAAAATAAGGAAATGACAGATTTTCAATGTAAACAAAACAGCCTTATATTGGAGGAAGATGCCATCTAGGACTTTCATGGCTAGAGAGAAGTCAAATCCTAGCTTCAAAGCTTTAAAGGACAATTTGACTCTCTTGTTAGGGGCTAATATAGCTGGTGACTTTAAATTGAAGCCTACATTCACTTATAAGCACTCCAAAAATCCTAGGGCCCTTAAGAATTATGCTAAATTGACTCTGCCTGTTCTATATTAAGGACTAACAAAGCCTGAATGATAGCATACACCATGGTTTACTAAATATTTTAAGCCCACTGTTGAGACCTACTGCACAGAAAAGAAGATTCCTTTTAAAATATTACTACTGCTTTGTCTATGGCCATGCCACCCTGAACACGCTCCATCTCGTCTGATCTCAGAAGCTAAACAGGGTTGGGCCTGGTTAGTACTTGGAAGGGAGAGGAGACCACCTAGGAAGACAGGGTGCTGTAGGTGCTAAAAAAGTAATAATAAAATAACAAACAAACAAAAATAAAATATTACTATTGCTCACTGACAATGTATGTGGTCATCCAAGAGCTCTGATGGAGATGTACAACAAGATTGACATTTTCAAGTCTGCTAACAAAACATCCATTCTGCAGACCATGGATCAAGGAGTACTTTTGCTTTCAAGTCTTATTATTTAAGAAATACATTTCTTAAGGCTATAGATGCCATAGTGATTCCTCTGATAAATCTGGGGCTAGTAATTGAAAACTTCTGGAAAGGGTTCACCATTCTAGACATCATTACGGACATTTGTGATTTGTGGGAAGAAGTCAAAATACCAACATTAACAGGAGTTTAGAAGATGTTGATTCCAACCCTCCTGGATGACCTTGAGGGGATTCAAGACTTCAGTGGAGGAAATAACTATGGATGTGATAGAAATAGCAAGAGAACTAGAATTAGAAGTGGAGCTGGAGATACAGCTGAATTACTGTAATCTCATGATAAAACTTGAACAAAGGAGGAGTTGCTTCTTATGATGAGCAAAGAGAGTGGTCTCTTGAGATGTAATCTACACCTGGGGAAGGTGCTGTGAAGATTATTGAAATGACAATGAAGAATTTAGGACATTATATAAACTGCATTATATAAACGGAAGGATTTGGACATTATATAAAGCAGCAGCAGGTTTTAAGAGGATTGGCTCCAATTATAAAAGAAGTTCTACTGTGAGTAAAATAGTATCAAACAGCATCACCTGCCACAGAGTAATTGTTCATGAAAGGAAGTCAATCGATGCAGTAAACTTCACTGCTGTCTTATTTCAAGAAATTGCCACAGCCACCCCAACCTTCAGCAGCCACCATCCTGATCAGTCAGCAGCCACCAACACTGAGGCAAGACTCTCCACCAGTAAAAGGATTATGACTTGCTGAACACTCACATGATGGTTAGCATTTTTTAGCAATAAAATTTTTAAATAAGGTATGTACATTATTTCTTTAGACATTCTATTGTACACTTAATAGTCTACAGTACACTGTAAACATAACTTTTATAGGTAATGGGAAACTGAAAAATTTGTGTGACTCACTTTACAGGCATACCTCAGAGATACTGTGGGTTCAGTTCCGGAGCACCACAATAAAGTGAGTATCACAATAAAGTGAGTAGTAATCTTTTTGCTGGTGGAGGGTCTTGTAAAAAAATTGTAAAAGATGCAACATCTGTGACACACAATGAAGTGAAGTGCAATAAAATGAAGCATGCCTGTAGTGTAATATTCACTTTATTGCAGTGGTATGGAAATGAACCCACAACATTGCCAAAGTATGCCTACATCCTGTTCCATGATCTGTGTCTATTAAGCTAATATCACAATGTCTTAATTACTGTAGCTTTATAGTAAGTTCTGAAATCAGGTAGTGTAAATCCTCCAACTTTGTCCTTCTTCAGTATTCAATATTCTAGGTTCATTGCCTCTTTACATAAACTTTAGAACCAGTCTGTTGATATCTGCAAAATGGCTTTCTGGAGTTTGACTGGAACTGTATTGTATAAAGTTGGGAGGAACTGATATCTTAACAATATGAAGTCTTCCAATCTGTGGGTGTCCATTTATTTAGACCTTTGATTTATTTTGTCTTTTATGATGTTTTCCCCAACAAATGCTATGCATATTCTGATAGATTTAGGTCTCTATATTTCGTTATTTTGGTTGCTATTATAAACGGTAATGTTTTCTAAACTTCAAATTCCAATTGTTCATTGCTGATATATAGGAAAGCTACTGACTTTAGTATATTGACCATGTATCCTGTGACTTTGCTATATTGGCATATTAGCTCCAGGAAGTTTTTTTTTTGTAGATTCTTTGAGATTTTCTAGATAGATAATCATGTCACCTGTGAATAAAGAGGATTTTATTTCTACTCTTCCAATTTGTACACTTTTTATTTCCTTTTCTTGTCTTACTGCATTAGTTAGGACTTCCAGTACAATGTTAGTTAAATAGAGGGGACATAATATTATGCAATAAATGATGTTCACAATTATGACTTGTGCCTAACAGATTCAAAGTAAAAAATGATTTTTATATTACCTATGTTCTACTGTCCCTCATCAAGGTACAGTGAAGGGTTAATGATGTATATTGCATTTATCTACTTTCAAACTCTGCCAATGGTCGAAATAAACCTCGTGGGCTAATAAATGTCATTAAAAATTCATTTAAAAATCATTTTTAGTTTTTAAATTTCTTGACTTCCAAAATTTATAAAATTTAGCTTTCAAAACTTACCATGAACTAAACTATTGGCAGGTGCTACAAGAGTATCCCACAAACATATGTTTCTGGAAAGAAAGAAAGATTACTTCTTGAGTGACACAAAAAGTTAATAGAATAAAAAATATATCTCAAATATTTACATAACATTTGAACCTTGCTCTCACAGAAAGTCCTTAAATTTATAAAAGCAATAATACAAGTAACCAATATATTTATGTATGATTTTTACACAAAATTAAAAAAAAAAAACTACTAGCTCATAAAATTGAATAGCTTCAGATTAACACGTATTTACATATAACACTATATGAGGCCTGAATATGGAAGCTACTTTTTCTATTCATTGATTCTCTAACAGACTAACATACACAAATAGGATATACTGAATTTTCTGGAGCACAAAGAAAATTTATTTCTACTACAAATGGGAGCGGCTTTTATCTTTTCTGTGAGTTGCAAAGGAGGCACCAAGATAAGTAAGAATTTCTATGGAAGATGGGCTGAAAACTCCATATTCCTACAATCTCATTTCTAGGGCTAAGTGAGGCCTCACAGATAAATAAATATAAAAGCTCAGCAACTTCAGTTGGCCTTGATCTCAGAACTCAGCTGTATGAGGGAATTCAAAACTGGGGGTATGGAGATGAAGGCAAGAGGAGACATTTTCTTGCATATTTAAAGTTTGTAGGGAAATGGAGACAGGCTGCTACTTAGTAGCTACTGTACAACTAACAAGTCTGAGTTTCTTATTTTCTTTTTGTGAAAGTGATAATATCTAATAGAGCTATGGTGAGGAGTAACTAAGTGGTATGGCCAATAAATAATTCTTTTTTTTTTCCCCTCAAGCTTTTTTTTTTAATAATTTAAAAAATTTTCAATTACAGTTGACACACAATATTATATTAGCTTAAGGTGGACAACAACCTCAAGCTTTCTTAACACACAGGCAATAATATGGAAAAAAATTAATGTCACCAACAATCAAATCCTTTTATCCTACACTACAGTCTTAATATTGGAATATTAAAAATACAAAAGGAATGGATTTTGTTTTTAATGGTACCAGAATATTCTTAAAATTATAATTAGAACACTAAAAATGTTCTAGAAATAAGTTTTATAGTAAAAGTATTTAAAGGCATGATTATGAAAACATTTTTGAGACATAAGGACATAAAGCACTTAAAAATAAAACTCAGCTATACATATATACACTTCCATTTCAGTTGTAATCTCTTACCTATTGTCAGTTGAAAGACCAGCTGTAGCTATCAGAGAGGAGGAACTAATGAAGACAAAATCATTGGCTGTTTTGTTATGACACTGCCAAGTCTGGAACGGTAATAAACAACAAATGTTAATGATATCATTAATGTTTTTATAATCAGGTAGATGCATTAATTGAAAAGTGATCATGTGATTTGTGGCTTACTTAAACTCTTTGTGTATGTTTTTTTTTTTCCTCACTGAACTTTAGAAAACTTTCAAGGGTAATACAAAGAACTCTCACACACCCTTTACCTAGATTTACAATTTTTAATATTTGCCACATTTGTTTTGCCTCTCCTTCTTTCATACACACACACACACACACACACACACACACACACACACACACATTTCCTGAACCATTTAAATAAGCTTCATATGTCATGACCCTTTACAAGGCCCTTTGCTTTTGTTCAATCAAAAGTTCAAAGAAAAACAAAAGGTTAAACTCTAAATATTTCCCTTAGAATATGTGTGAATATTTTGTCTTGGAAGACAGAAACTAGGATTTTAGATTCTTAGGTAAAAAATATTTAAACATTTAAATAATTTTTCAAATATGTGAATAAAAACATGTTACTAATAGTCAACAAAATTTAAAAATTTACAATGTTTTTCAATATTTTACCAATCAAGAACTTAAAATATTATGAGGTTCAGTCAATGATAAAGGCTTCCAAAATGTTTGTTCAAATGTTTCTCTTCAACAAAAAAATAACTTTTTAAAATATGTCAAAATCATCAAAATCATCACATGAAAGATTTTTCCTTTGAGTTACTTCCCTATCCTCCCCTCACCACTACTGGAGATGGTAATGGCCTTGTTACAACAAACAAGCAAAAAGATCTACTTTAGACCCCCAAAGCCAATAATGTACATTTTTAATCCAATTTATCTCTTTAAAAATTAAAAAAAAAAAAGGCAATCCCTTAGGGAACACAAATTTTTATATTTAAATATGTTAGCTTAATGAAAATATAAGGAAAAATATTCTTTCAAGGTACCCTCATCGACTCTCCCTTGCTTGCTTTTAGTTAGATTAGTACTATATTCCAGCATTTAACCTTGGGTAAATTACGAGAATCTTAACCTATACTCTTAATTTTTCTTGATAGGTATTGCTTAGTCCTTTAAAGGGTTCACTAAAGAATATATTAAATATAAATTCAGTGTTCTGTGAAGCTATAGAAGGTTCTTTGAGCTCGTGTGGTCTTGAATAGATATATATCAAAATTTTTTTAAGAGTTGGGCAAGAAAATAGTACCAGCTATAGGATATGTTTCCTACTTTGTTCATAAGGGGTAACCGAAAAAAAGTAACCATATCTCTAGTCTGCTGACTACAGCTTAGTGAGGCTGGAAAAGGGCTTTAGCAAGCCACAGGTTGCATGGTTCCCTGGAGGTGCCATGTTGGTTCTATACAGGTTAATTTTCCAAGTTTTAAGAGCTTTTAAAACTCACATGGTAATTTTCACATAATATAAGGATAGGAGCTTATAGTAAACTGATCGAATATATAGAACAAGATAGATTTTATTTTTTGGCTTTAATATTTCTAGCCTCAAATATATATTCTTAGTGTCTTTAAAATAAAAATTCAAAAAATTTTAAAGTTGGTATTCTTGGCTTACCAAGTATGGCTTAGGCATGCTTCCAGTAACTGGACAACATTTCCAGTTTGTTTGATACAAACTTAAATATCCATCGGCATCAGCTATTCCAAACTTAGAGGAAAAAAAATTTTAATGTTTAATACAAAAGCACATATTTAATCCTACCCTTACTGTGAATCTCATATTTTGATTCGTAAACATTTGATAGATATATTGACTTTTCACTTCCCCTATGCATGGATCTAGTCCAGAAAAACATTTAGCTACTGCTTAGAAAACTTCCAGGGTCAATGTAAAGGAAATAAACATCAGACACTCATTTTATTATATAAACCAACAGCACAGTCTGTATATTCTCTATAAGTACCAAAAAGAGGATAGTGGATTTACACAAAGCTATATGACAAAGCTTTAGCATACATAAGATAGAAAATTGTTCATTTTGAAAAAGACAAAATAAGGACTTTCAGAAATATACAATAAGAAAAACATGCAAACAACAGTAGAAAGTAAAATGAAAGAAAGATATCACAGTAAAAGAATTCCACTATGGAAACTCCAGGCAATTTGATTGGGAAGATGTCAAATAATCCAGTGAGGGAGTATATGATACAGATCTTGAAGGATGAGCAAGACTGCTAATAATTTTTTTCTTTAGATTATAAAGAAATTTGATCAAAAAGGCTAACACTAGGAATATTAACCAATGCATACTTATAGAAAACAAATGTCAACTTTGGACTCTTGTCCTTTTCCATTTCCAGATCTCAAAACAAATAACAATTGGATGATTTGTTCTATGGATATTCAAACATTCCCACTTATGGGGTTTTTTTTAAATTGAGATCATAATAAATACACAGTTCCACAATTACATTTTTGACTTATAGCTACCTTTCCACAGTTGTACATATAAATCTACCTCATTTTTGTGCTGTATAGAATTACACTGTATAGTTGTATTATAACTTTCTGAAACTTTCCAATTCTCCCTACTATAAAAAGTACTGCTTTGAGCATTCTTGTACATATACCTTTGAGTATTATGTAGGATAGATATCTGGAAATGAGAAAGCTTTATCAAAGGGCATCATTTAAAATTGGTAGGTGAAGACAAAATTAAATCCTGAGGTAATATTAATTTATGTACCCATTTTTCTTACACATTAGTCAACACTACATATTACTAAAATTTTAAATATTTATCAATTTACAGAAAAAAGGCTCATTTTAATGTGTATTCCTTCAATTATTAGTAAGGGTTTCTGGCCATGCATAACTTTTTACAAAACAGGTGGCTAGGTCTTAGTTTGTTGATGCTGTTCTGGCGTAGTGCTTCTCAAAACTTTGATGTGCACACAAATCACTAGAGTATCTGGTTAAAATGCACATGGTGGTTCAGGAGGTCTAGAGCAGTCAATAATCTACATTTCTAAGAAGCTTCTAGATGTTACTTGCTACTAGGTACTTGACCATACTTTGAGTAGGTTCCAGAGGATAAACAAAGTATAACTGTTTAATCGAAAATGTGTAACATAAGGTGGTCCTATAATGATTTGGTCTTTAAGCAAGACTGAAGTGAATTTTAATAAACATATAATGTGGAACCAAATGAATTTAAGCATTCTTTCAGATACATTTTTTTTTGAAGAATTCATATAGATTAACACTTTACCATTAGTTCATTGAACTATTCTCTTTGAAAACCCAAATTAGTAACATTTATAAACTTCCAACATAATAAACCATTTTTCTATTTGCATTTTTATATACTACCTTATTTCCCTGGTAGTTAAATCTCATTCTTGTAACTCTTGAATTGCCACCAGTTCGAAAGCAGGTTATTTGTTGAGAATGGCCCCATTCAAACATTCTGACACTTCCATCTTGAGCTCCTGTCAGATCTGCATTATAAGAAGGCAAAAACTGCAAATTTATTTAAGGAATCTTTGGAAAATTTGTTTTTTAATCCAATGTGAAAATCTTTATGTAAGAAACACCTAAAAATGATTCATAGTCAATTTACATGAATTTACCTTTGTATAATATTTCACTTGAATACTCTTAATCTTAAATGCAGTTAACTATATGATGTACTTTTGACTGAGAATATATCCTCATACAAAACAGAAGCAATTAAATCAGACCTCTATAAATTTTATTTCCTTTTGAAATTAACTCAATGATGTTTTAATAGACTTTAATAAATAACTTTTATGATAACCCCTTAAAAATGCTTGGGACTATTAAAGAGCCAGTTCTTATCAGCATACTATTAATGTTTAAATTTATACATTTTCTCTGTATAAAAAAAAGACTGTAGGAAGTGTTGAATGTCAAGCTAAAGAAAAAAAACATTCCCAATAGTTTTCCTGATTGACTTGATATCTCAAATATGTTATTTGTTTCATTGAGAAATATGAATAAGACAAATAATTACTAATTCTTCATTTTACCATTTACTAATTGTGTGATACTAGAAAAGTTATTTAACCTCCCTGAGCCTATTTCCTTCCTGTAAAAGTAGAATAATGATATATAAGTAACTGGACAGGTGTGAGAAGGTAAATGAGTTAATTCCTATAAATTGTTCAGAAATACGCCTAATATACAGGACTCAATTTATATTAAGTATAATTATTAATATTAACGAGGCACAGAGGTAGTAAGAAATTTTATTAATGTATATAAAGATGTAGCACATTACTAGTCAAATATTAGTCAAGATTCTCTCATTTCTTACCAAGTATTTAAATAAACGGACTTCAATTTTTCTGAAATGTTTTAACACTGGCCTGGAGTTGGGAGGGTGGGCAGAATTTCTTGAGACAGGATGTTAGCTCTTCTCCCTCACCCCCAATAGTCTTATTTAGCTTATTCAAAAAAATAAATTGGGCTAGTTGTGTTTAAAGACCAAAGTGTTCTAATATTATAATGGTTTTATTTATTTGAAAATGATCCCTAATTATTAAGAGCTGACATATAAAATGAAATCATCTCTTAAAACCTTTGTAAACTAAGATTTTAAAAAACAAGCTGTCTGATCAAATATTCCTTATTAGTAACTGAAGAGTGTTATATCAAAGCAGTAAGGAATAGGTTAGCTACAATGGTAAAAACCTTAAAAGCTCATTATTTAAAAAAATAGGACTTTTAAGACTTCCATTTCTATTTTAATCCAATCGATTAGCCTAACTTCTAAAAATTTCCCTAGAGTCAAAGTCAAAAAGTAGTAGGTTCTAGTGAATAAGATTTTTTTAAAGATCTACTCCAAAGTAAGAAAGAAACTATTTTGAGGTAACTGAAATTCAGGGTAAAATTTTAAAAAATTCTGTCTCATACCATTTCTATTACATAAAAAGTGCTTATTGTTGAATTAAATTAACATCAGTGGGACTTGTTCATGACATGAACTGAAAAAAATCTAGTACTTAATTAGCTTTTAATTTTTCAAGTTTCTTATCTGGCAATTATAGTACTTCTCTGAAGAGAGAGAGTCCTTATCTCAAGACAGAAGTGATCTGATGCTACCTAACAATGCTGAAAATAACTCCATTAATTGCCTTTGAAGCTAGGGATCTCTTTACTTAAATTTATGGGGCTGAGGTAGAGACTATTTCCTATAATACTAGTCACCTGTTGGAATACATGCTATGAGAAAAAAATGAAGTCCCTTCAATATTTCAGGAAACTTCCAAACCCTATTGTATAGAATAAGGAAAGATTTTTAAGCAATGTTAAATGTTTCTTGCTGTGGGAGTAATATTATTATTTATTTAAGCTTTGTATGTAAAATATATTTGACTCCTATAGTCTATGCTCCATGACAGATTTTTAGTTTTCACTTCCCTTTAGACTTGTTGATAGAAAATATACTTCTAGAGTTGAATACATTCAATGTAGTGAAAAAAAAACTAATTTTTATATTATTTTATTCCTCTAGTATAAGTATCAGAAACTATTCCCTTCATTTTAAATGTATGATTCTCTTGAACTCTTTTATTGGAGACTGGTGTACAACTTTGATAATAGATAACTTACAGCACTTATGATATATAGGTATAAAAGAAACATTGGTTTTGTCAAGTGTATTTTATCAGAGTATCTCTCAAAGAAAAAGGTGGTAAAATTTTTATAGGTTATTTAATTGGAGGGATAGGAATACCCCTTAATTAACATGTACTATTTTTGTTACTGCGTGGTAGAACAACTGGATGAAGGGCACAACTTAAAAATTATGTTAAAAAAACTTGGAATACTCACACGCCAATACGAATATTGATTCCAACCCACCAGCTAATTTGAAAGCTGTCTCGATTTTTCTCTGCTTCAATACTTTCAATAAATTCCCCATTAACTAAGTTCTTTGTAAAAGGAAGAAAAACTTTTGAGATCCCTAGAAAGATTAACTGAAAATAAATATATACTGCCTTAGAAGAACTTATTAATAACTGTTTTCTATACTTACTATTAGTATGTCTGATAAAAGATAAACTGATTATAATGAGGCAATAAATGACCAAGATATGGTTCCAGTTTATGTAACAAAAGATGGGAGTGACCCTATTATTAAAACAATAATTATCAATTATAATTTAGCATGTGTAAAGAGTCCAAAAATGTTCAAAAACAAAATGTGCAAACTTAAAAATATGTAGTCAAAATGCTAAAAATTTACTACATTAAGTTAGACTTCTCTATTAATTTAGGGAAATTGTTTTCTATTTTTATCCAATTTTGAAATGAAGATTTTTATTTCTAGCAAACATTCTCCACAAAGAAAGTAAATCTTTTGTTTTAAACTAAAAGCATTCTTTAAAATCTTTAGAAAAATGGCTATTATTGACTTACAGTAAGGAAGAGTGGGATGAGAAGTCATTCTTCTGACATTATTAATGGCTTTCTTAATCATCTGTTAACAAAGAAAAATCATTCTTCTAGTTACAATAGTAGTATTAAAAATTTTACTTGTGACAGGAAATTCAAATAACATTTATTTTTATGTGATTTCATAACTGTCATTATGAGTGGTAAAAATACTAAACAATGGTAACAGAAATTAAGTTTAATAGTTCAGCGCTCTTACATTTAAGCATACAAACATTTTCTGCATCATTGACTAGGCTCTAGGAACAAATTCACCTTGATAATTTAGTCTTACCTCCTTTCTTGCCAATTCTTTTCTGATCCCATTAAATTTATTGGAATAATCCTGAATAGTATAAGGTTAAAAAGACAGGTAGAAGCATGTAAAAAAAAAAAAAAAGAAGTAAACAGAAAACTGTATAAATTTTTAATTGATAGTTTGGAATTGTTTATTTATCCATTTGTAAATCATGCTTTGAATGATTTAAGTAGCCTGTCAAACAAGAATACATACGTGAAATTAAAGGGATAATTTTAATTTATAGAACATTTCCTATTTATACAGTACCACAACTGCAGTTATATGTTATCCTAAGTTTGTAATATCAGTCTCACATATATTTTTTGTTGTTAATTTTGTTCTTTTGGATTTTAAATTGTTCAATTAGCCTAATGTTGTATGTGAGTAAAGAGGGGATTTGATAGGGAGGAAAGGGATTATCCAGCAGAACTGGTGAGGGATAGAAAACACTGAAAGATATATGTATATAGATATAGCTATTCCAATAAAGAAGTTGGTCATAACAAGTATTCTTTGATGTTAGTATTTATAATTCAATAAAATAAGATTAAGAGAATATTTTATCATTTCTCCACAAAAAATGAAAATCTGCTGAATGTTACTTTTGTTTAGGAAACTTCATGTTTAAATCTCCTGTTCCTCTTAAAGAAATGCCTAAAGGTTCCTGTTCTTTCATCTTTTTTTTTCCTAACTAAATGATACTTTCTGAGTAAAGTATCAAAGGAAAAACTAAGTAAAAAAACTTAACACAGCTTTCAAGTTTCTGAAAGCATATGCAAAATATTTTAGGGGGGAAAAGTCATTCATTATTAGAGAAGATCCATATAAAAAAGAACCACCTTATTGTATCAGTGTCTTTTACTTGAAGATGCAGTGGGGCAATCCCAATACTTATGTTTACAAATCACAATGATCCAAACTAAAAATATGTCCTTCTAAGATTTAGATAGGAAGACAATTTAGTTCTAAGAGGAATGGCAATGATAAATTCTGGTTTATAATGCTTTGGAGTATAAGCACATTTTCTGAGCATCTACAATTTGTTAAACAACATTCTTGTTAGAGATCACCAGTGTATAAGGCAGGCATAAAGCAATTTCTAAAAGAGCTTACTTTCTATCTAAATAATGGATATATAATTTTAAAATTGATAAAATCTATAAAGATGACAGAATGGAATAATATGATATAGGGATATTGAGGGTAGAGTAAGGAAGGGCAGATACCTTTACTAGGGAAGCAAGGGAAATCTATGGGAATATGAGTTGAGATCTGAATGGTAAAACAAGAAAAGAGCATTTTAAGCAGAAAGCAAGGCAAAGGCAAAAGCAGAAAGCATGCCAATGAGTCTGATGTGCTCAAGGGACAGAAAGAAGGCCACTGTAACTAGAACAGAGAATCATGTGTAGAATGAAGGGAGATGAGGCTACAGAGTTAAATCTGGCAGGAGTTAAATCACATAGGGCTTTGGAGGCCATGTTAAGGACTTGCTTTTTAAAGTTGTACTGGGAAATCTGAAAGTTTTAAGCAGGCGAGTGGCAATCTGAATGAAGATGTCACAGAAAAGAGAAACTCTGGTTGCTATGTACAGAACAGAGGGAGCAAGCATGGAAACTGAGAGACCAGCAAAAAAATGTGGTTATAGGAAGAACTGTATTGAATTCTCTGAAATTGGAGTTGGAAAAAATATCTATTATTTCTTTTCATATATTTTGTATATTCTCTTTAAGTTCCCCTGTAAAAGATGATAATATTAATAGGTTTTATAAATAAATTTTAACATACCTGTTAATTGGAAAGAAATTAACTATTAATGACCAAGTCATTCATTTGAGTGATTACTAGATAGGCTTTCAAATTCTTCAATTTAATCTTAAAACACTCCTCCCTGAAATCAATGAGCTAAGAGGAATGGAGGGCTCTAATACAAACTATCACAAATTTGAGATTGTGACCCTAGTTAAATCACTTGACCTTTGTGCAATCTCAAGCATGAAAAGAATGACAATAAGGAGTAATTATAACAGCTACAACAGATATCTTAAAGAATAATAGTTATATGAGTAATAAAGGAACTGCATTAAGTATCAATTATTATCAAATATTATTAAAGATGATTAAGCCTTTATTTAAACACTTACTGATTAGTGGAAAAACAAATTTTTTTTTTTTTTGGCCAAGGAAAGAATTCTACAGGACTTAGGAAACTGAAAAAAACAAACAAACAAACAAACAAACCCAAATCTACCACCTAGAAGGCTACAGGAAAAATTACAGGTTCTGGGTTTCTTCGATTTTATGTATCAATTCCTATACCCAAAGTATCAATAAAAAATATCATGGAGGTATAAACATTGATTACATCTTAGGTAATCAGGGCTCAAGATCTTCCATTACTACAGAAAAATTATGTTTCAGATCATCTGCAAATTTTACTTTGCCTAAATTTAAAACAATGTATATTATTTTCATTTGTTCAAAAAATATTTATCTCAGCATTAAAATAAGTCATACTTAATATGGGCATATTTATTAGTTGATATTCATTAACAGATATTATCTAAACTAGGGGATAGCAAACTTTTTTGTAAAAGATAAGATAATAAATATTTTGGGCTTTATGGAATATGGCCTCTGTCTCAGATACTCAATTCTGCCACTGCAGTATAAAAGCATTCATAGGTAAAATATAAACAAATGACTGTGGCTATATTCCAATAAAAATTTATTTATAGATACTAAAATTTCAGTTTCATATAAGTTTCATGTGTCACAAAATACTATTCCTCTTTTGATTTTTCTATCATTGAAAAATGTAAAGACGATTCTTAGTATTTTGTCAATATAAAAACAGGTGGTGGGCAGAATTTAATCCACAGACCATAGCTTGCTAAGGCCTGATTTTGACCAATAAATTCCAAATAATTATTACTTAAAATATAGCAGTTAATATATTTAAATTATTTAAAATTATTTTCTATCTTTTAAAATGAAAACATTATTCTTCATAATCAAAGTTTACAACTTCCAGCAAGTATGACTTACTAAAAAGTTGGGAACTTTTAGAAAAAATTGTTTAAATCATCTTTTAAGCTAGAGGAAAAAATAAGATATTTATACACAAATATTTTTAACTACATACCACAGATGCTCCTCTGCCAGTCTGTGTACTACCAAGCCATGGCATGTTGATTGGCGTACCAGGATTGCTATGTGTATATGGGGTTGTACCTTGCATAGCTGTTAAATCATCACGAGCATGTATGACTAAAAAATCTTCTGACCTACAAAGGAATGTCAACTAGAATGAAAGCAACCCATCAGTGCTTCATTTCTTCTACTATTTCTAAAAGTTGTAACATATGACTTCATGTTTCCTAATTTTTTTCAGTTCTTAACTCCTAACTCATAGACGATAAGTTCATATTTGAATAATTTCAGATTCCTTCACTTATTCTCTTTTAACCCTCAATTCCTTTCCTTTAGAGCTCCTGACACCCACTCTTTACCCTTTAGCATATCAGCTTCTACTCTGCTTACAATCTAGGAATATTCCTTTAAAAAATCTTTTAAAAGTTATAGTTCTATGGATATCATCATTCCTATTGCAATGTTATTTAATAAAAACAAAGTATAAGGGTACCCTTTGGTTTCCATTTCTATATCGTCATCTACCCAAGTATAGATCTGTGTAGCCAGAATTCCAGAAACATCCAGTTCTTGAACATCATGGCTCGAAGCAATTGCTATGCAGTTTCTGTTTGCCTAAAAAAAAAACATACAGCAAATTTTAAACAAAAAAGTACATGTATATGGGCTACTTTTCAAAATGAAAACTACAAAATAGCCTCAAGAAATGAGGCTGTTAAGGTACAGAACATATAGCATTCTTACAAATAACTATTTTAATTTCAATAATTAAATTTTGAGTGTAATAATCATCAGCTTGAGTTTGGAGACATGTTATGTTCTAAGAATTCAAGAGCATCCAACAGAAAGCCAGCTATAAATAGTAATGTGTGTACTACTTTATTTCTTCTTCCAGCACTTTCTCTCTAGTTTACTAGAATGGTACAATCTCTGTAAGGTTTGTGCAGTTCAGAAATGGGGAGGGAGATGTTGAAGAAGATAGGAGCCCTGGAAGGTAATAGAAGATAAAGGTATGAAACACAGAATTTTGGAAAGGGGCATAAAGATAAAGTATAGGGGTAGAGAAAGAGTGGGAGAAGTATGCCAGAAGAAACCATAAATGAAAAGTTGATTATATTAAATGACATATAATTTTAAACATCTATGAGTTAAAAATGTATATCTCTAAAACAAAATGAAAGCTATTGATGGCAAGGAAAAAACAAGATTAATATTTCCATCATATGTAAAAATGCTAATAAAAACTAATTAGAAAAAGGCAAAGACCTCGGAGATAAATGGAAAAAGGATATAACTTGACTGCTGGGAGATAAATTCTTCCTGGGTCTCTTCTGCAAATTGTGTGAGTGAGTTATTGATTATTGTCCCTTGTGTCGCAGTATTATTTCCAGGATATATATAGCTACAGTCTTCCCCTCCAGATCAAAGGGCAGGTAAGCTTACTATCATTAGAAAAGATTTGGGTTCCCTTAATTCAGTGTTCCTCTCCTATAATGCACACCACTTTGTGTGCAGGTATCATCTGACCCCCACCCTGTCACTTTGTGGGAATTATAGTTTAGGACCTAGGGCAAAAATGCTAATATTCTAGCTATTGCTTTCACTTTTAGTGATAAACTATCCTATGTGTCTGGCCCCGGAGTCTTCTGTCTTTTAACAGCATCCATTAAACTCTAAAAGCTAACTTTTAGCTGGAATGCCAGGGAACATCTCAGACCTTTCAGTCCTTGGCACAGATAAATCACACCTAAACGAATGAGAAAAGTTCAATCTCACCAGCATTTTAAAAGAATGAAATGTATAACAAAAGGCATTATTTCTCAGCTACAAATTTAACAAATCTGGAGAAATAAGAATTAAATAGGTATATTTTTAAACAGTAAATGGCAGATTGTGTATATGTGAATGATTGCTCATTATTAGTTACTTAAATATATACAAAAAAAAAAAAAAAGGAAAAAGCTAGTTTGTTTTATAGCACAGAATACTTAAAACCATATTTTCTTCACGGGGAGGAATATATTTGTTGGGCATAGACAATAATTTTGTATTTATATTTAACTTGCATATTCTGTATTACAATATGAGAATTGCATAGCTAAGAGGCATATTCCAAAACTGCCTGTCGTAACAGAACTAGTCCATTGTTCAGGGGTGTCTATAAGGGCAACGAGATAAAGCACACAGAGAAAGATGAGGACAAAATGACAAAATAACTATCTAGGAGAAATCAAAGAAAAGAGAGATAGCACAGAAAAATGGAGAACCAACTGGTGAAATGATTATTGAATAGATAATGGCACAGAATATACATCTAAATAATACTTAAAGATTATTTTTAAATTAGGAATTCACTGTATATGTGTGGCGTGTGTATGTGTATTTTTAAAGTTAATGAAAATAAGGGAAATAAGAGTATCTAGAAGTCACTAAAAAACTCTATAGTAAGCCAACTAGAGAAGACAGAAGGGAAAAAATGATTAAGACAGATTTCAACTTTGGACCACTGTACACAAGGCTACCTCTTCTGTGAGTAGCTTACTGACACCTTTAATGAGAATGCTGAGTAGAAGGCTAAGGAATAATAAAAACAAACAAACAAACAAACAAAAAACACTCTAGTTGACTTACAGATATAAGTCAAGAAAGGACAATTTCTGGATCACATAAGCTTAGATTCGGTCTAAGATTAAGAACCACATTCAACATATTCATATAGGGAAAACAGAAATCTTTTTCTTTGGATTAACCTTTATAATGTGTTATATACATTCTAAAGGCTACCGTATACTTGATACTTGTCTCTGGAGAAGAAAAAAAATTTTATCTGCTATATATTTAAAATCAAAAAATTAAATATCAATATAATCATTTTATAAAATAAAAAACTTATTCAGATTGCAATTTTAAAAGTGGGAAGTAGCTTTAGGAAAAAGAAATACTGATACTGAATAAAGTGACAACAGGAAATATTCTCCAACTATGAGTACTTAATACTTGAAGAAATGAAAAATGTCTATGTACTTACTTTATTAACAGCAAAGGCAGTAATGATATCAGATTCCTTGTGAATAATTCTTGCTTTACCTCCAGGATATCCCAAATCTGCTTCTATCTAAATGGAGGAAAAGAAAATTAAAAATACAGTGGTTTTAGTAATAGAAAGAATAATATATGTCAATCTGTCGTTTAATACTTCCTTAAATTATTTAAAAAGAACTCTTTAAATATTTCAAATCCAAAGGTATTATCCATAAAACAAAATTTATTTGACAAGGGGAATTTAAGTTTTTTAACTTGCTTTTTCCCATATAATAAGTTAGTTGATATAACATACAACTTCATTAATTGCTTATGTTCCCAAACGTAATGAATTAAATTTAAAGAATCAAGATATTCTAATTATTAAAGATCTGTTTATACCAGATTTCTTAGTATTATAATCCTTCGATAATATTTTATAAATAGTAAAAAGTCAGATGCTAAACATTTTAGGTTTTGTGTACCATTGAGGGTCACTGTTGCATATTTTTAAACAACCTCATAAAAATATAAAGATCGTTCTTAGTTCATAGCCTATAGAACAACAGGTTGGATATGGCCTGCTTAATATAGTTTACTGACTTCTGGTTTAAAATAACTTTTAATTTATAGATGCTACGACATGGAAGAATCCTTAAGAGATTATGCTAAGTGAAATAAGTCAGTCACAAAAGGACAAATATTGAATGATTTCACTTGCATGGGATTCTAGGGTAGTAAAATTCATAGAGACAGAAAGTAGAATGGTAGTTGGCTAGGTGGTGGGGAATGGAGAGCTACAGAGTTTTAGTTTGGGGAGATGAAAAAGTTCTAGAGATGGATGGTGGTGATGGCTGTACAACAATGTTAATGTATTTAAAGTCGCTGACCTATACACTTAAAATGATTAAAATGGTAACTTTTGTATGTATATTTCACAATAAAAAAAAAAAAATTTTATTCAGAAACTGGTCTGAATGGTGTTTGGGTTCTACAGAGCTTCCCTAAGAAACTGGAGAGGGTAGTTCTAACAGACTAGCTCCAAGACTCTACTACTCTTTCAGTTAGAGCAGCAGGATGTCTAAAACTATCAACTTTTATTTTACATGTTAATAAATGAGGTTTCAAGGGTGCAATGACCTCAAGGCCTCACAGCAGTTCTATGGAAAAACTGAACTGAGACTCTAGGTCTCATTAGTGATTTTCAGTTACTACTACCTTCTATAATGTAAAGCTGTGTTCTTGGAGTACTTCAGCAATACTCTAGCAATAAAGTATTAACAAACATGAAGTAAGAAGAGAACTAAAGAATATCAAAGGCATACTAGAAGAAAATGGAAAGCAATTAAGTGAATATAAAATGACACCAATATCCAAAATATTAGGAAATAAAAACATTAAGAAATAATTTTATTTTCAAACTTATAGCAGAGAATGAGAGGTGATATTAGCATAGATACTACTGTATATTAAAAGGATAAGAAAATATTATGAATAAGTTTATACCAATAAATTTTACAATTGATGAAGCAGGTAAATTTCTTGAAAGACATTATCAACACTCACTCAAAAAGAAACAGATAATCTGAACTGCCCTATATCTGTTAAAAAATTAAATTTGTAGCTAAAAAATTCCAGGCCCAGATGGTTTCGCTGGTGAATTTCACCCAACACTGAAGAAGCAAATATTACTAATTCTACACAACTTCTTCCAAAAAATAATGAGAACACTTCACAACTCATTCTATGAGGCCAGTATTAGCTTAAAACCAAAAACTAAAAAAAGACAAAAAAAAAAAGCCCCCCCAAAATAAACCAAAAAACCCAAAAACATTCTAGGAAAACTACAAACCATGAACATAGATGCAAAAGTTCTTAATAAAAATCTTAACACATCAAATCTAAAAATATATAAAAAAGATAACTTATCATGACCAAATGGAACTTATCCTGAGAATGAAAGGTTGGTTTAATATTAGCCATAGTAACAGACTAAAAAAAAAAAAAACTTGTGATCATCTCAATATAGTCATGCACTAATTAACAAGAGTTATCTGCTCAAGAATGAACTGCATATGTGACAGTAGCGATTGTAATGGAGCTGAAAAATTCCTATCACCTAGTGACTTCTTAGCCCTTGTAACACTGTAATATAATACATTATACAAATACTTACCATAGCATTACAAATACCTACAGTATTCAGTACAGCAATATGCTGTATAGGTCTGTAGCCTACAAGCTGTAGGGGAACAGAATTTGCCACTTCAAAATATGTCTCTTTAGCATAAAAATTACTTTAGACTGGTTAATTTTTAACAGCAGACATGAAAGTAGCTCTGAAAACCAAGGAGAAATTACCCTTCTAAAAGACGTTTACATTTCAAGAGAATTCTCCATTTGTAAGGGTTTCTCCCTAGCTGTACCAGCAAGAGAGGGATGACCATGTTTCTAGAAACTCTTATCAAGGCAGAAGATAAAAGCTTAAATCTGTATAATAAACTTACCCTGTTTATTGTGCTTTTCCTGGTAATCTCCCATTACTGACTCCCCCCATGCCCAAGACCTTTTATCTTCAGCTGAATATGATATTTAAGGTGGTGGCTTCAGCCATTTTGGTGAGTTACTCAGTTTTTCTGGGTCTCGCTCATGTATAAAGGAGGTATGCATATTATTAAACTTTTGTTTTCTTCTGTTAATCTGTCTTTTATTACAGAGATGTCTCAGCCAAGAAGAAGCCAGAAGGGTAGAGGGAAAGTTATTTTTCCTCCCCTACAAGGCAATAAGCTATACCATATAGCCTAGGTGTGTAGTGAGCTATACCATCTAGGTTTGTATAAATATACTAAGTTGTTCACACAATGACGAAATTACATAATGACTCATTTCTCAGAATATATCTCCGTTGTTAAGCAGTGCATGACTGTAGTATCAAAAAAAGCATTATGTGGGATATAAAACATAAAACAACAAATGTACAAGATAAACAAAAACTCATAGACACAGAAAACAGTTTAGTCGTTACCAGAGGGAAAGGAGTGGGGGATAGGTAAGGGTAAAGGAGGTCAAATATATGGTGACGGAAGGAGATTTAACTTTGGGTGGCAAAAACACAATGCATATACAGATGATGTATTATTGAATTGTACACTTGAAACCTATATAGTTTTATTAACCAATGTCACCCCAATAAACTTAATTTAAAAGAATTTAAAAAAAAGTATTTGACAAAATTCAACATCTTTTCCTGATTAAAAACTCTCAACAAGTTAGGTAAAGAAACTTTCTCAGTTTTATAAAGGACATCTACAACAACCTTATAGATAACATTATACTTAATGACAAAAGACTGAATGCTTTCTCCCAAGATCAGAAACGAAAACAAAATGTTTGCTTTCACCATTTCTATTTAAGTATTAGACCAGAAGTTCAATTAGCACAATAAGACAGTGGGTATTGGCATAAAGATAAACAAACAGATCAGTGATCCAAAATGGAGTGGAGGAAAAAACCTACACATATATGTCAACTGATTTTCTAAAAGGAGGAAAAGGCAATTCAATGAAAGAATAATCTTTTTACAAAGAGTGTTGGAATAACTGATACACAGATAATTTAAAAAGTAACTATGATCCATACTTTGCATCATATAAAAAAATTAACTCAAAATGGATGATAGACCTAATTGTAAAACTAAAATTATAAAACATTGGAACAAAGCAGGAGAAAATCTTTGTGACTTTAGGCAAAAATTTCTTAGGTATGAGATTAAAAAGAAAATCCATACACAGAATGAATTAAAAAGAATTTGTAAAGAGAATGAAAGGACAAGCAATATACTAGGAGAAAATATTTGCAAATCACATATCTGATAAAGACTTTTATTTAGAATATATAAAGTATTAAAATTCAATTAAGAAAACATACAACCTAATAAAAAACACACATTTTAAAAGGCACATGGCAAGTAAGCACAAGATCCAACGCTCAATACAAATTAAAACCACAATGAACTACGACTACACACTTAGTAGAAGGGCTAAAATAAAAAGGCTGACTATATCAAACGTTGATGAAGATGTGAAACAACTGGGATTTCATACACTGCTGCTGGAAATGTAAACTGTTTCCAACACCTTGGAAAATACTTGAGCAGTTTCTTAAAAAGTTAACTATACACCTACAATATAATCCAGCTATTCCATCCCTAGACATTTACACAAGAGAAATCAAAGTATATGCTCTTCCAAAGAGACTTGTGCATTAATATTCTAAGCAGTCTTATTTGAAATAGCTCCAAAATGGAAACAACTCAAGTGTTCATCAACAGGTAAGTGGGTAAACAAATGTGGTATAGCTATACAATGATATACCTCAGCAATAAAAAGAAATGAACTACTGAAATACACAAGATAGAGGAATCGTAAAATAATTATGCTGAGAAAGTGCATTAAAAAAATACTGTATGATTTCATTTACAAATATTCCAGAAAATGCAAACTAATCTATAATATCAAGAAGTAGACTGGTAGTTGCCTGGAGAGAAAGAAGAAAGAGGTGAGATACGAGGAATAAGTAAGGGATTAAAGTTTAGATATATCTTCTTGTTTGTGCTGATGACTTCATTGATGGGTACATATGTAAAAATTGATCAAGCTCTGCACTTTAATAAATATGTGCAATTATTTTAAGTCAAGTATACTTAATAAAACTGTTAGAAATAAAATTGTCACATATGGCTTAGAAAACATTGGCCAAAAATGATTATGATATTAACAAAATGACTGCCTTTTGATGTAGTGTAATGACTACAGTAATACAACATTCTGATTCTGGTAATGAATACACTGTACTAATTAATGATTACTGAAGCAGGGAATATTATTAACTAATTAAAAGTTTGAATTATATTCTGTTAAAACCCCCAAAGGCCATTAGAAATTTCCAAAGTATGGACTGCATATATTTATTCTGCCAAGTTTTTAGTTATAATATATATCTGACATCAAATCAGCCTTTCTTATTAATTGCATAGAATTATTTCTCTTATTTTCTAAAAGGTTCATTTGGGGAAAAAATAAGAGGTGGGAATTCATAGCCTTAAAAAAAATCTTTTGAGAAAATTTTCTCTAAAAATTACTCCTTTGAGATGATCTTAATAGCAGAATGTGAAACACAAGAATTATATATCAACCTCGTAAAAGCCATATTTGAATGTGTGATCATAGAACATTTGGGAGTTTTTCATTACTGCACAAATTCTTATCCTTTGTGCTCTTGTTCTCAAGAACTGAGTACTTACTATGCACAAGGCAATATGCTAGATGCTATTTTTACCAGTAAAATAAATGCTATATGATAGTTTGTGATAAATTTTAAGGAATTAATCAGTATCATAGAAAAGAATTTTAACTTCAAAAGTGATACTTCCAAAAACAGAACAATACTACTATACTTCTGTAATGGTTATTGCAATTACATTTTATAAAGACCTTGTATTTACCCAGAGAAATCTGTAGCCAAAACAGGATACATTCAACTTCCTTTAAAATTGCATTCTCTTATTAATAAAGCAGAAACAATTTTGTGATTGCAATATTTAACTTGTTAAAATTTTAAAAAAATAAATTGAGGAAGTAAAACATTAATTGCATTGGAAACAAAGTCTAGTCCAAAATTAAAATGGAAACACTTTGTTTTTCTTGTTAAAGAATGCAATTTCTAATATCAGTTGAATGATACTTTGTACCTTATTGATGTTTGGCTCCTCCATCATAGAATTTTTGATGGTTTCACAGTTGTCCTCTAATGACTTCATTAAGAAAGAATAACCACATGACAAAGAGTAAAGACGAGATGTAACATGCAAAATATTGGGGATATTTTTAAATTAGATTTTAAACCAAATTTACTAGAAAACAACACTAGGCTGAGTTATTATTTTTTAATATATCTTAAAAGAAACATGTATGGAGGTGCATGGTTAGGGGTAAGAGGTTAGAGAACACTTAATCCCTCAAAACTCATTAACCACTATTGATTTTATTCTATCTCCTAAGAAATTTTTACTCACTTATGAGATGTCAACATTAAAGCAAGATTGTGCCCAAAGTATTTCATGTTACAAATTTCAGAGCTACTTGTGCCAGAGTACTATCAACTGAAAACTAAAATCAAATTGTTCTTACACAGTACTATGTCGTCTCCACTATGGTGTCTCACTTGTAAAAATGCCCTGATTAAAAATTTTGATTTCTAGGTTTCTAATTCTCTCCTTCTCTTGATTTAGCTAGAAATAGTAAAAGAAAAAAAAAAAATGCTTGGAGGCACGCATACTTCTTAAAAGGGGATATTAGCATTAGTTAAAGAAAGAGCTGGTTCAGGACGTTTAGTTTTTCTTATAAAAAAAAGAAAACGGAAAAAGGAACTGGGAAAACAGATGACAGCTGCCAAGTATTTTTCAGTTGTTGAGAATGATTCAGATAAAGTCTATTTGCAGCTCTCTGTACTTAATTTCCAAGTAAATTAAAAATAGGAAAGATCTATTTTAAAAATGTATATTCCACTGAACTATAGTACATAGGAAAAGAAAAATCTGACATCAGGATTTCAACACCAGATAAAGAAAATTTCATTTTTAAACACATAAAGAAATAAAGAAAGCAGCAGAATTCTCAAAATATTCTCCATCATGTCCCATCCAAAATACAGGGTCTGTCGTGTATCTATTTCCTAACTATCTGAAAGGGCAGTGACGTTGGACTCAACTATTTAAGAATAATCATCATTTTATTAAAAAAAAAAAAAAAAAGAAATGGAAGGTAATTTTGTTAATACCAAAAACAGGCTAGACAACTTTCCAGTAAAGGTTAAATAATTTTGTACCAACTCTATAAAGTTAATATTCTATTTCATTCCATCTGATCTGTGTTTTACTATAAAAACTTTTTCTTTTCATATCCCCTTTATCTAAATATCATTATCTTTACGAGTACCTCCATGAAGAATAAAACAACAAAGCACTAACAATAAATTTCTAATAACCACCATTAATCATGCCGTTTTTTAAATAAGTTAAATGTACTGGCTAAAACACTGCAAAGTAAAAGGTATTATACTCATTTTGCAGGTAAAAAAACTTAAATTCAGAGAAAATACTCAGCTTACTGATAGTTATTAGCTTTTAGTTTAGCGTTCATATTCCTGCTTTTGATTAAAATAATTTAATACAAAAATAACTTTAAAATTTTCTTAAGATCTCATAAATCTCCCAAGAAAACTAAGAATAAAATAACAGAGGAATTTAAAAGGTGTAGTTGTACTTATCTGCTATTCTTTCTTACTCATTCTGGCTTGGTTATGTTACTCTATTCTCTTAATGATCCTACTTCCTGATTAAACTAGACAGACTAGTGGTACAATAGTTTCTTTGTTTTGTTTGTTTTGAGAACTGTTTCATTTCTCAAATATAATAAATGTATCAGAGGTAGCAAATTGTCTTAATTTTTATAACTATATTAATCAGATATGATTTTGTATTTGAAATAATGCCAAATTTGCATACTCATATAACAAGGTGCATCAGAGAAACCAAAGAATAAGCACAGTCAACATGCTTTATATATAGAATACAGCAGTGCTTTATACACTACTACTAGAATACTTGAACTTGTAACAAATTTTTAAAGCAAAGATATACGTAAAATAAGAAACAATACCTCATGAGTAAACATATGCTAAGTAGTCTGACACTCTTATCTAGCAAATTTTTGATTTTATTTATCAAAAGTTTTCTTGAACTATTTTAATGATATTTCATATACTATTTTAATATATCTTATATACAGTTATATAGATATACATTCATTTGTATTATATTTATTGTTTGCCTAGTTTTCAATTCCATACTAAGGTACATATATCAAAAGTCTTCTAAGTTAGCAAGACAACTATATATTTCCTGGCTTGGTTAATTCAAATATAAACAGGCAAATACTAAATAACAGCACATGCAGTTGCCTCTGACAAATTAGTGTTTAAACTGAGAGACAACTGAGTATATGTAATTTTCCTTTTTTTCAGTGAGGTTAGATGCCATCTTGCTTTTTGCTAACCTGTATATTAAGAAGCCATTCTACTTCCTTATTTCTCCAACTGAAATACCTTCCTTTTTCCCTCCCACTTCAAAAACTGTACAAAGCTTGCTTTCAGACTAGTTCAGTGCTTCTCAAAATGTGATTCACAGACCAGTTGCCAGTCTTGAACTCCCTGTTACTAGTCCATGAGGAGATAAGGAATTAATTACATCACTAAGTCCACTGTTGAGTTTACTTGATATTTTTTAATAGCAAAACTGTCTCAAAGAAGGAAGCAAAATGTTAATTATATTCAGGTTCAAGTTTCATCAAACTGAAACTCTTTAGTAGCACTGAACTGAGAAAAATAATCGTAATAATGATAATACTGAGGTACAATTAACTATTTATAGTATTTATTATACGTTAATTTGAGTTTGCAAAATTTTATTAAGAAGCATAACCAACAGAATAAAAAGAAAATGTATATATTTGAAATGTTTTCAGTACACAAACCTAGTTTAAGTTAAACTTCTAAAATAAGCTACTTTTAACTGCCACATGAAAATCGTGGAAACTTTCTACACTGTCTCTTAAACTGGGTATTATGACAACTCAAAACACAGGAAACAAGATACAGTATCTTAACTTAAACAGTATCTTTTTTGGGGAAAAAAGTTCCAAATATGTCTGAATTAGTAACATTAAATTAAATTGATTTAGGCAAATATTGACCCTCTCTTTCCTTTCCAATTACTCTTCTATAAATTAATTGCATAGTATATGTTTATGAGCTTTTAAAAAGACTATAAAATTCAACTTTTTCTTTATAATACAAATGACTTCAATAATAAAATGGTAAACAGGTTTAATTTATACAGACCTCATTTAGACACCTTTTTTTGGTGAATATATTTCTGATAAAGGTTTCCTGAATTTCTTCCTGCTTTACCAAGTACTGCCAAAGTCTCTTCACAGACAGTGCCAGATGGTGTTTGGATCTACAGAGAGATAGTATATTTAATTATACACTTTGGAGATTTCTGATTAACTTTAGTACATTTCCTTAGTGCTATATAAATGTTCATAATAATACATTAACTAGTTTTAGAACAAATCATGTAAGGCAGCAATCATCAATCTTTTCTTAAAGGACTGGATAGTAAATATTTTAGGCTCTGTGAACCATAAGGTCTCTTGGACAACTACTCAACTCTGCCACTAAAGTGGAAAAGCAGCCAGAAACAATATTAAAATGAAAGGGTGTAACTGTGAGCCAATAAACCTCTACTTACAACATAGAAGGAGGGGTGAATTTGGTTGCACAGGCTACAGTTTGATGACCCCTAACTTAGGAAAGTACTAGTTATGCTTCCTACAGATCCACAAGCACAGCTCCTCCAAGTGTTACCTATGAACACACACCAGTCCATGAACTCTGTTACTGATGTGCAATGAGGTAAGAGGTTAATTAGTTCATGTAAATTAACTATGTCATTAAGTCACTAAATACACTGTTTAGTTAACATTTTTTTGTAGCAAGACTTTCTTGATGAAGCAATACTGCAGTAATTTACTTTTTGGTAAAAATGCTTTTAAGTCTTCATGGACAGCAAAACAGTTTGCTAACTGCCTACTTTGAACAGCACTACTCCCAAGTGCTCACAGGTCTAATCCAGCTTGCCTTTCATTTGCGAAAATAAAATTAACTGGATCACAGCCATGCCCACTCATTTATTTACTATCTATTGTTGCTTTCGCCTACAATGGCAGGGTTAAATAGCTGCCACAGGACTGTAAGGCCCCCAAAGCCTAAAATATTTCCTTATCTGGACCTTTGCAGGAAATATTTGCTAGCCTCTGGACTACAATATGTATCACACAAAGACACAGATATGAACCTAGAAAAGCAAATTAAACATAAAAGTACTTAAATATTTTTCTGTAATATGGCCTGAAAACATTCTGATTTAATAAAATTCATGCTTAAAAACAGTATCCAGGAAAACTTACTTGAAAGGAGTGTTTGTAGGTTCCAGCAAAGCTTTGTGGCGGAGAATTGCAGGACCTGCAGACAAACTCTCTTCAGAGGTATGACTTGAGATATAGTTTTGAGGTGGCCCACCATGCATTTCAAGTCGTCGGAGAAGAACTTGTTCCCAACACTGAAGAGTTTTTAGAACTGCATGACAAAGTGGTGAACTAACTGGAAGCTCTAAAAAAAGAAAACAACATTGACCCACATTTATTTTCTGCAGTAAATGCTATATTCAATTGCAAAAATGTCTGAAATAAGATATTAATACATATTTTGGCAGAGGAGATATGAAAGAGAGGTGGGCATAAAAATCTGGAGGATTAAAAAAAGAATATCATAAATTGGTGTAACATTTCAACATAATTAGGTGGCCTAAGAAAACAGAAAAAAGGGCAATTTAAGTCGAAATTACATCCTAGCTTTATTACAAGTACTTGAAATAATATTTATGACTTACGATTTAAATGATTCTGTATCAATGACTGCTTTTGACTTTAATTCCATGTGACAAAAAATATATCTGCATATTATGAAAATATGTCTGGGAGTAAAATTAATTGCTTTAAACCTTTGTATCAGCCCAATTTCTGTATGGTATATAACTAAGACTTGCTTAGAGAATTAAATAATACACAAAAGTAAAAAAAAAATTTTAAATAATACTATGAAACTAAGCACTTTCCAGTCTTATATTTCCATACTCCTGAGTCCTGATCCCACCTTCAACTTTTAACTATTCCTGGTGTTTACCTACAAAAATCTATATAACATGCTTATAGTATGAATTCTTGCTTTTTCAATTTTAGAAATGATCTTCTGATATATTACTATAGAATGTGAGAATAAACTTCTCTCTCCATCATTCCAATATGATCACATAATTTTTGTTGTTGTTATTTTAGTTATAACCTTGTTATATATGTGTAAATACAGATCACAGCCAAACCACCTGGTATATTATCACACCCCTTTCTTGCCTGTACAAACTTTTCTTCCCTTGGAGTTAACAATCACTAAGTTTTTGCATTTAGTTTTCTATGTGTTTATTACTATTAAATCTCCCAAAACCTCAGCTACAGGTATAAATACAGTCTCAATACAGTCAATCACATTATGCTCAAATCCCCTGCTTTCCTGGATATTATCCTCCTAAGAGCATCTAACAATATAACAGATATATTTAAAGACACTTGGTTTGTTTTAGAGAAACCTATCTTTTATAACAGGAAGTTTCTTCCCTATTTGCAAAAATATACAAAACAATAAATGGAAAGCAATGGCAATATTAATTCATGTTAACATATGTATTACCTGCAAGGTCATGACCTGCAAAGGGATAGAAAGTCTTCAAATTGTTGAGGACCAACTGTACCATTGCCAAGCGCATCAATGACCAACTAAAAATAAGGCAACAGAAGATCTGTTAAAATTTTACTTAGGGATTTAGAAGAGTATACCACTCTTTGACCCAACCATTCCACTACTAGGAATCTACTCTGAAGATATACCTCCACAAAAACAAAACAATACATACATGCAGTTACTCATGTCAGCTCAGCATTTCTATTTTGTCTCTACGAATTTGACAACTCTAGGTATCTCACACAAGAGGAATTATACAGTGTGTCTTTTTGTAACTGGCTCAGTTTACTTAGCATAACGTCCTCAAGGCTCATCCATGTTGTAGTATCAGAATTTCTATCTTTTTTAAGACTGAATAATATTCCACTGTATGTATACATCATAATTTGTTTGTGCATTCATATGTCCACAGACACTTGGGTTGCTTTTATTCCTTGGCTATTAAGAATAATGCTGTTATGAAGAAGGGTGTACAAATACCTGTTCAAGACACTGCTTTGTACTCTTTTAGGTATATACCCAGAAGTAAAATTGCTGGGTCATATGGTAATTCTATTTTTAATTTTTGAGGAACTGCCATACTGTTTTCCATGGTGCTGCACCATTTTACATTCCTACCAACATTGCACAAGGGTTCCAATTTCTCCACATCCTTGCCAACACTATTTTTTTTTAATAGTAGCCATCTCAATGGATGTGAGATGATCTCTCATTATGGTTTTGATTTGCATCTCTCTAATAATTAGAGACAACGAACATTTTTTCATGTACTTATTGGTCATTTGTATGTCTTCTGTGGAAAAATGTCTATTCAAGTAATTTGCCCATTTTATAATTGGGTTATTTGGGGTCTTTTGTTGTTGAGGTATACAATTTGACTTTTGAGATATGTAAATATTTTATATATTCAAAAACTAAAATTGGGTCAATAGAGAAAAAAACCACCACTATATCAAGTAGAAATCTCATAATTTTTCTTTTCAATAAAGGAGTACTTCATTTTCTCTAAAATACTTCTTCTGGAAGATTTATGTTCTTCTATCACACCACTAACAGACCATGTCTTACTATAATATTTTTATTTCATCTCAAATATACCTTTCAGATATAATCAATATATTAATAAAGACAAAATAACATACCATCACATCTACATGTAAGGATAATGCAGTACTGGAACATTTATGATTTTTATAATATGTGGAAGCCATTTTTAAAACAGTAATCACTGACATCTTAGAGTACTAGTGTTCACTGAAAAGACATTAGATTTTCTAGGCTAAATGAGTAGGATTTGTTTATCTCAGGGAGCAAAAAGAAGTAATAATCTGATAGCATTTGTGAGGAGAGATAAAAAATATAGGTCATCCATTCATGGAAAATAAGATTAACTGTGAAATTATTGTAAAGGAATTTAACAATTTCAACAATGAAATCTGAGTTATAATGTGTTATATGTCCCTCAAGATAATTTCACATATATTATTTTCAAAAATTACACACACACACACACACACACACGAGCCATGATAATTATTTAAAAAGAAGCTTATTAAGTATTTCATACCTGTATGAATTTGAATTAGAATGCTCTTGGAGATGGAAATCTGAAGCTAAAACATCATCATCGTCATCATCACTTTCCAGACTCTCCTCTGAATCGTATTCTCCTCTACTTAGAGAAGGGGGTAGAAAAGGCTAAAATAAAAAAGTTACAGAACTTATCAACCAACTATCTGATTTAATACATTTAATTACATAGTCTAGTATTAGCAATTTATCTCATTTTTGGATTCTTCACTACAAGGAGTAAAGGAACAAGAATTTGGCTACTTTTTGACATTCCATGCCTCTAACATCACTTTACACAATTCCTTTATTTATCCATAAATTCAACAAAAAATTTATCAAGTGTCTACTATGTGTTAAAAAGCATACTTGATATAAAAATTTTAAAACATATATACAGTCATTGCCTTCATAGAGCTTATGTTTTAGTGGAAATTAGGCAAATAGTAGAAAGCTAAATACAAATTGCTTTTATTTGTGCTATAAAAAAAAAGAGGTGGGATGGAAAACATTAACAAAAACTGAGATAAGCTGATCATGAAAGGCCTCTTTAAAAAGTAATATTTAAGTGAGACCTAATGGACAAAAATAAATAGGCCATATAACAAAAGGGAAGAAAAGCATTTAAAGTATTTTAGGCAGTGAAATAGTATGTAGAAAGTCTTTAAATATGGGAAAGAGTTTGGTATGAAAAAAAAAAATCAAGAGAATTAGCGTTGGGATAAAGGTTGAAAGAGAATGGCAGATGACAAATCAGACAGGTTATTTTTGTTGATCATAGTATAGAGTGTAATGGAATGCCACTAATGAGTTTTAAATAGAGGATAGGTATTGAGATTTATCTTAAGAAGATTACATAACCACTCTCTTATGAGAGAAAAGTCAAATGGCAAGAGTAGAAATGGAGACATTGGTAACTAAGGCAAGAATCAGCAGCCTAGAAATAGGTGATCAGTGATGGAGATGGAGAGAAATAATAGATTCACAGTATATTTTGGGGAAAGCACTGATAGATTTACTGATAAATCTGGAAAGCAAGAAAAAAAGAGGAAAAAGATGATTTCTGGGTTTCTGGCTTGAGCAACTATAAGGATGAAGATGTCATTTAGTGAAATGAGAGTACTCTGGTTGTGAGAAGGAAAGTATTAGAGAAAATAAATATCAAAACCCAAATCTTGAATAAGAGCAAGATTCACAGGTCAGGTAGAAAAGGAAAGATGAAGAAAGGAGAATATGTAGAAAGGTTAGGGAAAAAACTAAAAGAGGTCAGCATCAGAGAACGAGAGAGAAAGGTATTTCAAAAAGGAGGAAATGGTCATATGCGTTGAATATTGCTAACAGGTCAAAAAAAAATGATGATCAAGAAGCTTCAGTTATAGCTGACAATATGGATACTATCTTAATCTCGATGTCAGTAGTTTCAGCAAAAGAAGTCATAAAATTAGAAGTCATAAAATTGATAAACATAAAAGGGATCTAAGGCAATATAGAAAATGTGTTCAGTAGTTGCTCCCTTATCAGTGGTTTTACCTTTTGTGGTTTCAATTACCTATGGTCAACTGCAGTCTGAAAATGTCAAATGAAAATTACAGAAATAAACAATTCATAAGTTTTAAAATGTGTGCTGTTCTGAGTAATGTGATGAAATCTTGGATTGTCCCACTCAATCCCACCTAGGACCCGAATCATCCCTTTGTCCACTGTATCCAGGCTGTATACACTCCCTACCCAATTATTAGGCACTTAGGAGCCATCCTGGTTATCAGATCAACTGTTGTGGTACTGCACTGCTTGTGTTCATGTAACCCTTATAGTAGACTAATACTACATCATAAAGTCTATGTCATTCATCTTACTTCATCTCATCACGCAGGCACTGTATCCTCTCACGTCATCACAAGAAGGGTGAGTACAGTACAATATTTTGAGAGTGAGAAACCATATTCACATAACTTTTATTACAGTATTATTAATCTCCTCATTTTGTTGTTGTTGCACTTTCATTACGGTTAGCCAATTCCCTCTTTTAATAAACCAATTTTGTAAAATGTCATTTGGGTTTATCATGGTAGACAAAGAGGCAAGACAATCACATGCTTTTTCTGTCTATGTGTGAACTGAATAACAGGCACTAAATGACCAATCGAGAACAAAATTTGAAAGAACTGTTGTGACTGGTCATTGATCATGAGGTGCATCTATTATTTTAATTGTAATTTGTGGACTGAAGAGCTAGCAGGGAACTTTGTACTTTATGCAATTACTCACATTTAGTATATTGTGGTAACTTAAATTTAAACCATGTTGTTGAAGGATTAAACAGTGGTAACAGAGCTGTGTCTATCAGAACATTGCAGGACTGCCTGTAGTACAGAAAGGGATGAGAGTATGAAGGAGATTTTAAATTCTGGCAGTTTTGTTTCCTTAATTACTATCGAGAATATCAGTATCAAGGTGTTAATCAATTTATCTTTTCATCTTACTAAGAACTTCATTTTGTTTAAAATGCAAAAACTGTAACTTATCAAAGAATGGCCTTAAAAAATGGTTGGAAATATGGCCAAAATATTTTAGGGTATATTTTTTGGTAATGTAGCTTGATAAAATGGAAATTTTATAAACCAGAGTAGAAAAATACTTGGAAGCAACAACAATTACACTTAAACATTTTCATTTCCATTTAACTACATAAATATTACCTTGGCTATGAAATAGTCCCAGATACTGAGCTCAGGTGGGATGAACTTCTCCTTGACTGTCAATGACTCCTGGCTAACTGGTGGTGAGGAAGAAGTCATTGGGGCAGATTCTTTGCAAGACATTTTTGATGGCTTAAAATGTTTGTTCTGTTTATCTCCTCCTTCCACTAGTGAAGAAACAAATAAGAACAAAGTAAAGTATTATTAAATAAGTACTATTTTCATTGTACTCATTTTACTTATGTTTACATAAGATCTAAGGTTAACTACAAATATGTACACACAGAAAACTGAAATTCTTATTATGATAGTAAAGAAAATAGGTAGAGGAAGTGAGAAAAAAATCCCCTTGTATAGCAATCTCCACTTTTATCTCAACTTGTCCCTCACTCTCTGAATGTTGACTTCTCTATTACATATATAGGTGTAATAGAATGTCATATCTCCTTATAAGTGAGCCCATAATTTAGCTAAGACCATGACAGGAAATTACCTATATTATCCTATCTTTTCTCTTTTAATGAATATCACGGGGACCAAAAGAGCATCATGGGATGTCAATGTTAATTAAAAGCAACAACTCATTTATGACAGTGTTCAGTATCACTGGGCCTCTTATCTACATATAAAACTACACTTTCACTGAAAATATTTAAAAAATTAAAAGACATAACTACTTAATTAAATTGATTCAGACTTTTAAAAATGGTTTGGAAATGGAATTTTCTAGTCAATGGAATAACAAAGAAGTAGAAAATGTAATCTTTATTGTTGTAACTTCTAAACACTTAACTGTATTTTCTTAGTGTTTTACCTTAGAACATTAAGGGCATTTGTACAGAAAAACGTGTTAGTACAAATCTTTAATCAACACTAAGTCACAGGTAAATTACCAGTAGAGAATCAAAGATTTCTCAGACATAGGCATGGTTTAATAAGTGAACAGCTCCATATTAAGGTAAACCAATATTCTCCTTCAGTGGTTCTAGTGAGAATTTACTTACCTTTCAAAAGAAAGCAAGTATCTGTGCTGTAATACAATTTTGTTTTATTGTTTGAGGCTACTCAGCTTGCATAAACAGCATGCTCATGCATGATATCAAGCTACAGCCAAGATGAGTTTAACAGAAGTTATTTCAGAAAAAAGGAAACTGAATAAAATTAGTATTCTAAGAGATTGCTAAGTGATATAATTATTATATAATCTTTCAAATGACTTTAAAAGGAACCATCAGATTAAATGTGCATACATTTATAAATGCTCTAAAACTTAAGCAGTGGCTTTGCCAAATTCTCATCAGGTAAAAAATTTAGAATATAAAAGTATTTTTTACCTTTCAAAAATCAATGCTATTGTTTAAGTTAATTTATCATTTGACTTTAACATTACTATTTTGCTTTTGTTTTTAGATCATTAGAAGGTGTGTAAACACAAATAAAGGATCTCTGGAAAATAAAATTTACAAACAATGCTAAATTAATAGATTTTATCAAGATGGCTACATCATAAAAATGTAGTTTTTAAAAAGCAAAACATAAAAAGGTTTTTAAAGTGAGAAAACATTTGAAAATATCATCTGTGAAACCAGACACATGATATGAAAATGAGAAATTTAAGCACATTAGGAGGAGAAATGTTTAAAATTACAGACTCAATGTCAGAAGTATAAAACTATCAAAAACATTATTGATAAACAAGGATAACAGGAGGAAAAATAGCAAACAGATTCACAATCCTGAGTGTTATATTACTTGAAATGCTATAAATAAAAGGGCCTGAGCAATGCGTCCCAGCAAACAAGAAATGATCTTCAGCTTGTCCTTAGGATGGATACTCCCTCTCCTTCCTCAAATTGCAGCAAGACCTAAGATAGTTTTATGTTTAAATCACATTGGATTAAGAGTGGTCGTGAAGCTTAGAAATGCCAATAGAGACTATTTAGCCATTGAGTACTCAACTGCTTGTTTTTGAAAATGCTATTAAATATTAAGTACTTATGCCACGACTTGGGTAAAAACTGACTATACTGTTCCGTTACTAAGGGGGTATATGGTTACTTTGCCAGTAATAGAAGAAAAAATCAGTATTAGGAAGAAATGAAAAGGAACTGTAGATAAAGAGCTTATTGTAAGGGGCATGGATAGGCAAGAAAGTAAGTAAAGAAAAACAAAAGTGTACATGGGGAAAAAGACAGAATCATGTATTGACATAGATTAAAAAAATAAATTTCTTAGCTGCTTTGAAATCACACAGAATGTAGTATTTAAAAGTGGGTTTCTATGTCAAGATTGTGGACTGAGCATGTAAATATACTTTCCTGCCCTTGTAAGAAGCCCTGTCCTCATCCCCAGCACATTCTGCTGTGGTTTTCTTAGAATTATGTATGTGACTCCCAAAAGAACTGAAAACAGAAATGGAGAAATGGTTAAGAGGCTACATATAAGGAATGGACATGGGAGGTATAGAAGAGTAAGAAAAACAATGTTGCTTTTTAGCATAAGTTCTTCTGTACTACTGGATTTGTTACCACACATATATATTGTGCACTAAAGAAAGGCCAGTAATATTGTTAACATTTATTTTTTCAGTTTGTCATTTTTAAATCAGACCCAACAAAATATTCTGAACCTAGATTTAAATGTTATTTCTTTTAAAAACTAACCTCCAGGTAACCAGCAGAACCGTCTCATTCTCTACCTAAGGCATTCATATCCATGGGGCTATTCATGAGTGTACCAGAGTGTACATGAAACTTTGGGAGGCACATTGTCCTGGACCTTCAAATTTAGCTCCCCCCCAAATTTTTTTGTGAGGGTAAATAATTTAACTAATGATTTAAAAAATTTATATAGAAATAAACAGATATGGAGAAGATAAAAGTCATGTAAATTTAAGATAAAATAGATTTCAAATCTATTTCCTGCTTTCAGCAAGGTAATTTAGTCTAAGAGGTATATATTCATCACCTTTATCATTAGGAGTATGAGAACTACAAATATCTGAATACAAATTAAGTATAAAACAAAGTCTCAAAATTATATGTAAAATGTCATTTTACAAGTAAACTTCAAAGACAAAATCAGGAGATTAAAGGAGCAGTGGCTTTAAGGTAATTCTTAATTCTCAAAGAATAAAATTAATATAAAAAAAGTCCGACAGGGGATATCCATATTTTAGAAAGACAGACTCTCAAGGTCTTCCTAGGATCATTACTTTGCACAATATCTTGCACCTGCTTCATAAACATCTATAAAAATGAACTGACAAATATCTTAACAGAAATTAGTGATTTGTCTCCAAGCCACAGGGCAAGGTAGACTCCAAAGTTGTTGGTATTCAAAATGATTCACTGAAATATGGAGGGAAAATTACAACTCCTATTTAATTTTTTTAATAAGTACAAGAGGAGAAAGAAAGATCAGAGGAGAGTGGAGGAAAAGAGAGGGAAAGGGGTAGAGGGAAAGGAGAACGCAAAGGTAAAGAGGAGAGAAAAGGGCAAGGAGAGAGGAAAGAAGAAGGAAGAGGCAAGAGGAAGAATGTAAAATATGTCAATGTTTACTATCTGGATCAGTATATGTACATTTATTTATATAAATGAATATATATATTTATATATTTATATAAATAAATATAAATAATTTATATAAATTAAATTATTTATATAATTATTTAAATAATTTATATAAATTATATAAATAATTTATATAAATAAATATAAATAAATATATAAATAAATAAATGTACATATACTGGGGGACTGCTGAAGCATGTTTTGTGGATAGGGTTATGTAATAAAAAGATCTGGAGATAATGGCCCTAAAATACTCCTTTTCAATCACCCTGAAGGCTACAATACAGATCTGTCTATAAGATTTCAGCTCAAACTCAACAGATTTATTACAAATTTGAATGGAGTACACACATACAAATGAAATATTATTCACGCATAAAAAGAAAGGAAATGCTGTCACATGCTACAACAAAGATGTACCTTGAGGACATTATGCTATGTGAAAGCAACCAGTCACAAAAAAGACCAATACTGTATGACTCCCCCTACATAAAGTACTAAAGTAGTCAAATTCATGGCAACAGAAAGAATGGTGGTTACTAGAAGATGTGGAGAAGAGGAAAGGGGAAGTTGTTTAATGGGTATAAAGTTTCAAATTTGTAAAATGAAAAAGTTCTGAAGGTTTGTTTCACAACAATGTCATTGTACTTATCACTATACAAATGGTTAAGATGGTAAATTTTATGTGTTTTTGACCATACAAAAAGAAAAATTAGAATGAAGAAAATACATTAAAGCTGTTTTACTGCAGCACTTAAGACTGCCAGAAATATCAGAACATGGGGTTGGACAGAGAGAGTACATGTTTAGTTTCAGTAAAAAATACTGAGTGAGAAAGTCATAGTAAGAAAGCTGAGATGGTTCAAAAAAGAATATTTAACTGTAAAACTTTACACATGTGCATTTCTTAATATTTCTTTTATCTTCTATTTTCTTTCTCAACCCTTATTATCGAAGAATTTGCCTTCCCCAGTAGTTGTAAAATGAATAAATAAAATGCTTTTTAAACTTTAAGTTAAAATATAAATTATATGGCCCTCAATGAAAAGTCTGTCAAGGACGCTAACAACAACAAAAAAAATATATTCTTTTTCCAGTAAAACTATTTTGTGGTTCAGTGGACAATTAAAAGTGTTTGGCATATTCATCTATATTTTAAGTAGCTGATTTTGTTTTACATTTTAAATATGCTGACATCTTAACATTTTCTAGTTAAGAAGGTTGCTGTTTTCCTAAAGGAATGATAGCGATGCTACATATAATCATTAAATACTAAATATAGAACTTTTATTCTTATACAAATTTATGGGAAAAAGCAAAATATTTGGCTTTTCTGATCCATACTTAACCTAAACAATCGAATGTCAAAAATATAATTTAAAATGTCTAGAACATTAGCAGTCTCATAGTAAAAAATAAAAAGCCATGCTTACTACAAATAAAATATTCATTTTATATTTCATTCTCGATTTGGAAACAAAAAATCATTATTGTAACTTTATCAAGATAAAAAATTTACAGTTCTTATAACTGCAACTTTATAAAATACAATAAAAATTCATAAAATAAAAATATTGTTTTGACATATAATATGCAATAAAAAGCAAAAGTATGGATTTCTAACTGTTAGCAAGAAGTAATTTTTTGAAAATTGTTACTGCTTAGCTGATTATCTACTTTAAAAATTAACCATAACAATAATTCAGAACTCTCATGAAAATACACCTGCCTTGTAGTTTTAATTAATTAGGAAAAAAATAAATCCTTCATTAACATATAGTGTAGAGTTCACAAAGCAAATTAAATTTAATTAAAAATAAATTACTAATTTATGTACCTTAACATTTTTGTTAAGAATTCTGACCTTCCAAGATAATGAAATGTCTAATAAAAATCATCTACTATGGATCGGAATATGGAAAGGGCTAGCAAAATCACTTTCAATCCAGCCTCTGAAGTCTCAATACATTTGCAATCTTTTTCCGGTGTAGCTGTTTTCAGCTGAGAAATGATGGCTTTCACACAATTTTTTTTTTATTAGAACTCAGGATTTCAAAATCATTTATTTGAAGTTTATGTTTGATTTGTGTTTATATTTTCCTTTCATTAAAGATCAGTTTTAGATCATGGAAAGCATTGATTCTAATCTTTAATTAAGAGTGTGAAAACTGAAAGACATATACTATAGTTGATTTAAGAAACTAGAGCAATAAACTTAATATTTTAAATACTTAAAAAATCATCTACCATTTTCTTATATTACAAAGCTTCAACCATATATTTCATATTACTAAAAGAATTAGTATACTGACTACATAACAGACATGAAAAAATACAATTTAGTTCGTGAGACCATTATTGCAAAGACAATTAAAATCAGAATTCATACCAGAGCAAGAAAAATGAGTGGTTACTTTTAAATTTCTCTCCCTAGTACTCAGTTTACGAAAAAGCTTTGTAAAAGATAGATTTTTAGGGGTTCCAAACATGTATTTCATCTTCAAAAGACAATACTTTGATACTGATTAGGTAGTCAGGAAAATATTCTAACCTTGTCAGTTTTTCTTTGGCCAAATTTAAATAGTCAAAACTAAAAAAAAAAAATGTTAATTTTGGCTGAATTCAGATCAACTTTTCTAAAATACATTATTTTATCCCCTTGGTCAACAATGTATATTGAATATATATGCAATTAATCTCTTGGGACATCACTAATTCAAACATGTAGGGCTGCTTACTTACCACCTAAAATTGATCAGGCTGTTGTGCTGCTTTAGTTTGTTATTATATTAGAACAACATAATATTGCCTTCAAAACTGAGATTTCAGAACTCTGCCTTATATTGAAAGCCACCCCTGTTTGTTCCTTGTCTTGGTTGACTTTCTGGTCTCAGATTCTCTCTCTCTCTAGCTGTCAGCTGATCTGCTTCACAGGACTGCTGCTTCTCGTTACTATTACTGCCTTACTATATACTCTCTTTATTTTTTTATTTTTATTTTTCTTTCTTTCCTTTTTTTTTTTCTACCTGCTCGTTCTCAAACTAGATCTCAGCTCTGGAACCAGGAGTCCTTTAGCTTCACCATACAGTCACTGTATTCCTTTTTTTCTGGTTTGCAAACTAATGCATCTTATCAATCATGCTCTCTGTAAATGTTTTTTTTCTGGTACACTCATGATTATTTGTATTCAGAATAGTTTTCTGAGTTCTCAAAGACAGACGAACTCACATATCCTAGATGTGGCTACATTTAACCCTACCACTAAGTGAACCACATGTTTTAAGTATTCTATATTATTTAGTTACTGTATCCCAATCCAAAGGTTAAATATATAGATGCAGATAATTTTTGGTCACTTTGATTATTTAGGATTCAATAAGTGGTAGGATATAGTTTATGATAGTGCTTATGACAGTACTTGAAAGATAATTTATATACTGGTAATTCTGCCTAGAAACAACTATATCTGAGTGGTTAAACAAAGAACAACTTGGACTTTAAATCAGGTTCTTTATATATCTGTGCTCAGCAAAAATGGTTAGAATTGAGACTTACTGACTAGGCAGTGAGAATGTATTTTTAATTTTTTACAGGTGGTGGACATTCCATATCAAGAATTTATCACTTTTTAACATTCTACATTAAAAGATCAGAGTCTTAACAAATGATTTTCTCTTAGAACACATTAAAAACATAGCCAAAATTAATTTATTATTTATTTATTTATTTATTTATTTATTTATTTATTTAATACTAATCTCAATAGAGCTATAAATTTTACTCTCCCTTAGACTTTGAAAGTTAATTTAATTGAATTCAGATATCTGAAGTTAAGAAATATATACTCTAAAGCAAGACTCATAAGTTAGTATTTTCTTTTTATCCATATAAAACTTTAGCATAGGAAATTACACTTTAAAAATCAAAAGAGATGTTACAAAAATTAAAATATTTTATAAATTTAAAAGCAAGGTGATCACATATGAGCTAATAAATTACAAAAAAAATTTTAAATAAAGGCAGAAAGCATCATGAAGATTCTTTTCAGGTCAAGAAAGCTTGGTGTTTCAATCTTTGGATAAATACAATATAGAAAAGGGGATACAATTATTTAAAATATTTACTTTCATGGTATTAGGAACACTTAGAAATCCAAAACCCTGATGGCCAGAATCATAATATGAAAAACATGAAGCAGCTTCATTTGAAATGTTTTTCTAGTCATTTCAAGCCATAGTCTGATTTATCATGATTAGCACTGACATTTCTTTATTTCTACATATTTAAAAATATGTTAAACTCTCAGGGATAGAAAATATCAAAACAAAGAATTTAAAAGAATAAAAATGCAGAGATGATTTTCTAAAATGCTAATCACTGTTTTCAATCAAAAATATGGCTTGATTAAAAGAATTCTCAATTTTCTATTACAAATGCCAAACAAAATAAAACTGGCCCACTGTATCCCCACCTTTCCAAAACAACACAAAGCAAGCTGAACTGTAAAAGCCTAGTTCTAAAGCTAATTTCTTGCCTGCAAGACTGGGAGGACTATGAGAACTGATGGTTGAAAGAGCTTTGGAAAAGCCCACACATTCCATGGAGAATACCACTACCTGGTGGGGGCTAGGCATAGCAAAATGCCTTCCTGCCAAAGAAAGAAGAGAGAATCTGTATTTGGGATAGAACAAAAACCAATGTCACAGTATATTTCAACAAATAAAAATTTCAATAGTAAAAGATTAAAGAAAATTACATTAGATAGTTCTAATCACTGGTGCATGAATATCTTAAAGTTTGAAATTGCACCAGAAACTTTATAGTGCATTTTCATCATAAAACTATTTGTGTAGTATTTAAGAAAATAGTCTGTATCAAGAACTTTCTGTGAATAAGTTAAAATATAATTACATTCGACAAAGTTATCATTCAGGTGAATAAATAAAAAAGATAAAACAAATTAAAAACTAACCAGGTAAAGATTTGGAGTGTGTCTGTTCTTTGCTTGAAACATGAGCTCCTCCACCAAATACAGCAGACCACATTTTTTCATTTAGGGGATGTGCCACGATACGAAATAGTTCATTACTAGAATGTGTTGCCAAGCCATGGATGAAGAGACTAAGATATACTGCTGTGAGAATCTCACAGAGCAAAATAGTAAGCCCTGACTGGGCTTCCTCACCAGAAGAATTCAAAAGTCGAATTAGAGAAGTTATTCCTAGAACAAAAAACAAATACAGCTACCACTGACAATAAATTTTAAAAAATTAAGTACATTTTCTAATTATTAAGTAACTTTATTGTATCAGAATTAAAATATTTTTTTTTTCTGTAAATTCAGACTAGTAGAGGTTATTACAGTTAATGCATGAATTTTGAGCTATTTGTTCAATTTAGAGAAACACTGAAAATCTGTAATCTGATTGAAATCTGACAGATAAAATTTAATTGCCATAAAATTTTTTTACTATGACAAAAGCAAAATTATAAATAATATAACAAAATATTTTAGTTATTTTAGTACATGATGAAGGAAATACTGAGTTAAGTAACTGCATAATTTGTAATGAGTGGTGAATACTGAACTGGTATCAATTCTAACAATATTTAACGATGATTATCACACAGCAAAACAAAACAAAACCTACTTTTTCTTCATCTGATTAAATTAGATAAGGCTAAGAAAAACTCATACACATATAAATTATTTATACCTGGCCACTGAGCTGGCGATGTATTGGGAGTTACTGCTTCATCTAAGCTTCCTGTTTTCAAAGAATGCCGATGGGGAAGCAGTATTGTCTGATACACCATTCCAGTAAACTGATTTGTTTGAAATGAACTAAGAGAAGAAAATATTTCAATAATAGTAATCTACGATGACATACAATAATAACAATATAATAAAACAATAATAATATACAATGATCTAAAATGAATTTCACATGTAATATTTCCATGTTTTAGATCTAACTTCTGAGCACCTTAAATATAAATTTTTGTTTATCAATTAAACTGCTAGTATATCTATACTGTACTCTATAGTCTAGTGCTATATTAAAATAAAATGTCCTTTAAGTGTAAATATACAAATATTTTAAATTAAAACCATGTGATAAGTTTTAAGTGTATTTATTTAGTGAAAGGCAGAATATGTACAAGTGAGAAAACTAAGTTACTATTGACCAACAAGTAGCAAGCTTATATATCACACTTTAAAACAAAGTTATCTGGTTGAAAACAAAGTTAGTTAGGTTCAATCTGATATTTAATGGCTAGTCTACCCTATATCACAGTAGGTTACATCAAATGTATGCACCAGGTTCCATGCATATAATGAATAACATGGTTTCTGTCTCCCATGAAATGTATAGTCTAGTAGGGAAATCAGATACAAATACTTTTACATTGTTTTTAAGGACTAAACCTATACATACAGTGCCACGACAGCAAAAGACAGGAGCATTTCACATAATTTGGGAATTCAGGGTAAGCTTCTCCAAGTAAATGGCACTTTATGCTAAAACTAAACAGATGAATGAACAAAATAACTTGTAACTTGGCATAAACTATGAAATATAACATAAGTACAAAAGATTTTGTTAACCTGTCAGAAATTTCTATATCACATATTAAGTAAAGAAATATAGTATTTAAAGATTGCACATTTAATAGATTAGACCTGTTCTAATTGGCAAGTCTTATTAGTCATAGCATTTTGATGCATTTGTAAATAGTTTCTCTTGCTTTGCTTTCCAATTTCAAGATGACAAAGTAACAACAAAAATATCCCCCATTATAGTAAGCCTATGGAAATGATAAGAAAGATAAAAATGTTGATGAAATTAAAGCCACACTCAATAACAAGAAAAGGAACTCTTGGAGGACCAAGGTCAGAAAAATCAAGTTGAAACTACCTTGGAATACATAACCAGAATAGTATGCTTAGGCTACACACAGGAAAATTCAAACACGTAAGATAAACAGACAATAAAAAATCAAATCAAGGAAGGCTTATGTAAGAAACAAATTCAGTGAAAGACCTACAGAGGAAGCAGCCTTCTCAGATCAAGAAAAGTGCTCCACACTCAGATAGGTTTAAAAAGAAAGAAAAGAAAAGAAGAGAAGAGAAGAGAAGAGAAGAGAAGAGAAGAGAAGAGAAGAGAAGAGAAGAGAAGAGAAGAGAAGAGAAGAAAAGAAAGAAAGAAAAACAAGTTATTTTTAAAAATGCAGTGACTAGTAAAATCAACAGAGATCTTAAAAATGAAAAATAGAATTCCTAAAATACAAACTTAGATAGGCTTAATAAAAGAAAGGACGTTGGTGAAGAATGAGTTAGTGTCTGGAAAATAAAGCTAGGATTTCTCCTAAAATGAAGCAAAAAAGAAATAAAGAGAAGGAATACATGACAGGAAAGCTATAAGAAAACTAAGATGGATCCACAAGTTCTAATATCTGTCCAAGAAGAAAAAAAACAAAAGAGAAAAGACAAAATATTTGAAGGAATAAAGTCAGAGAATTTCTAAAAACCAGAAAAAGGTATACAAAAACCCCAGAGTATTAAATAATATTTTTTAAAAACCTAGATAAATTATAATGAAACCTTAGGACATAAAGAGAAAAATCATCAACAAAATAATCATCAATTCTGTAATTTTTTTCTCAATTCCAAGTTAGTTACTCCCTCCTCTGTTCTCTCCCTGAGCCTTTTACTATCCATCATATTATAGTACTTATTTAAGTATGATGCCATGTTATATATCATTTGTCAGTTCACGTTTGTTTCTAACTAGATTCACTTTAAGGAAGAAGAACTTATCTCGGCATGTATCACGTTATCTGGCATTAGGCACTGATCAATAAAAGGCTGCTAGATAAGTTATAATGACAAGGCTTACTTGAAATTCATTTGCCATAAAAACATAAGTTAAATCTTCAAAGATGAAAAAAAGTACTCAATACTTCAGTTATATGCTTTTTGTATTATTTAGAGTGTACTGCTGTATGTAGTTTTCCGAAAGCAAGAATATATATATTCTGAAACATCATCGGTTACTGTAAGCATTCTTAAATTTCATAAAAGATTATTTACCTGTAGTTTTGACTACCACAAAGGCACTGATATATACAAGCAGAAAGTGAGGCCGCTAAAGTATGCATTACATATACCTGGAAAAAACAAAAAAAACAAAAATTACTTTAAGTATAACTTCTAAAAAATGTAACTTTTTTCAAGACCTAGTAAAATCAGCATTTTAAAAAAGATGAGAAAATGATTTTGCCCTTATAAACTGTTTCCTTTTTTCCTTAACGCTCATTTCTACCTTTAGAAGTCTCACTACAAATAAAGAAAAGAAACTGAGGCCTTTGGCAGAAATTATAAAACACATACCTGCTACTTAATTTCTATTGCAAGAATAAATGGGAACAGATGTTAGCTATTCAGCAGTATATGAACCATGTAACAAAAGCAAGCTGTTTAAGGCTCAACCTGCTTCTTCCTCAACCAAAATATAAAGAAGCGCAGCCTCATAAAGGACAGTTCACCTACGGATAAGTCATTGAAGAATATGCTACCACATTCTAGCTACTACAGAAAACAAATAATTTAAGAGAATAAAATTTTAGAGAGAGGAGAAGGTATGAAAGACAGCAGTTGAAAGGTAAACATTTGTATTGGGGAAGAGAAGGTTCTAAATATTGCATGGTGAGAACTAACAGAAGTAGATCTGAGGATGAAGGAAATGCTTAACCTGGGTAAGAAAGTAGACTAGACTTGTAAAAAGACTAAGTTCTTGATCTAATTATGAATTATAACAGTCTTTTATGTAGATAAAAACAGTGATATAATTTCATTGCTATTTCTCCTCAGTAAGACATGTGGATGAATCAAAATCAAAGACATCATCATGTAAAATGAAGACAGCAAAGACTACATTCAGAAGACTGCAAAAATGAACAGAATATTTTCCAGCTTCACCAATCAAAAGGTGCAGCCCTCTTCCCCACTCATGGAATCTTGGCTAGCCTTGTGACCTCTTTTAACCAACAGGACACAGCAGAAGTCATGTGTGAATGCTAAACCTAGTTCTCAAAGAGCCTTGCAAATTCTACTCTTGTTGCTCTTTAAACTCCTGCAACAGTATGAAATAATCTAGGCATGATTGTTAATTTTATTTGTCAAATTGACTGGGACTTGAGGTGCCAAGACATTTGTCAAGCACTATTCTGGATGCATCTGTTAGGGTGACTCTGGATGAGGTTAACATTTGAATTGGTCAACTGAGCAAAGCAGATTGCCCTCCCTAATGTGAGTAGGCCTCATCTGATCAAATGAAGACATGAACAGAACAAAAAGGCTGAGTATGAGGGAATTTCTGTCTGGCTGCATTGAGCTGGGACTTAGGTCTTTTCCTGCCTTTAGACTGGAACTGAAACACTGGTTCTTCTTGCCGGCTTTCAAATGGAACTTTCGCAATCAGCTCTCACGGGTCTCCAGCTTGCCAACTGCAGATCGGGACTTCTCTGCCTCCATAATTATACGGCTCAAGTGCTTATAACAAAGCTTTTTATATGCACAGACACACACATCCCTTATAGGTTCTGTTTCTCTAGAGAACCGAGACTAATACAACAGGCTGGCCCACTGAAAGACACATATGACCCAGATTTTCTGTCAGCCCTGCAAATAATCTGCCAACCATCAGAAATGTAAATGAGGCCATCATAGATCATCCAGAATTGTCAACTTACCAGTTGACTAAAGAAAAATCAAAGTATCTAGGGATCAGCCCAGCTTGCCCAAACCAAAAGAAGTGATGAGCCAACTCCGGAATCATGAGCAAAATAAACGATGGCTGTTTTAGGATATAAATGTTTTGGGGTAGTTCTTAAGTAGCAAAAGCTAAATGATATACCAGGGGTATGCTTATTATTCAAGCTAAATACGGAACAGGGTTTGGCTACAATGAACACCATCTAAAGGAAATTAAGTTCATAATTGTATAATATGCAATGTGAACAATTATATTAGAGAAGCACAGGAAAATAAGTGGTAAAATTAAATTACAAGGGTTAAGGTTATCCAAGAGGGTAAAAGTGTATGAGGGGCACAATTAGAAAATTAAACTGGTGTGATATTACAGCCTGTCAGGTAGGCAAGAACCAGATGACAGACTATGAGGGGAAAAAAAAGACACACAAAAATAGTCAAACTTGGTCATACTTTAAAAGATTTCAATATGTGTGGAGAGTAAAAATGAAATATAAAATGTGATGTTAACAGTAGATAAAGTAGATAAAGTGATGAATGGGAAGGTGATATGGCTGATTAAATAACTGTATGATTAGTTTTTTATTAGAGTCACCTAAGAAAATTCTTAAAGATAAATATTCTAAGGACTCGCTCTCATAGACTGATCCAATAAGTTTGGTGAATTTGATAATCCAAATGTTTAGTAAGCACTTTAGGTGATTCTGCTGTAGCTGGAATCATAAATCACTATCTACATTAGAGGAATAACTGGAACAAAATACTTCACGTTACCCTTAAAACAGGTAAAATTTTAATATTAACACAAAAAAATTTTACTTACATATTTGTAATTTTATACCAAAATATTAAGTTTCTATCTCTATAAAGCAATCAGCTTTTTAGCTAAGTGTACTGCTGAAGAAATTACTCATGTATTTGCATACACACCTATTACCCTTAATAAAATGACTAAATAAGACCCAATAACTAGCACTGTGATTAAAAATTGAAGTACCCTATTGGGTATAAGTAACACAAGTAAGATAAGCCTGGCCTACAACTAGAAGTTGTCTTTGATCAAAATCAATATAAACTTGCTAATGTAACAATCACTATTGTATGGTCTCATGTTTAAAATTGTTTAAAAACACCCTAACACTTATCTTTTAGTTTTATCATAGTATTTAAGTAAATTAAGAGACTGTAACCCAGCATACTTACTTTATTGCTTTGGATATCAGGATGGGGTGGTGAATCAAAGTTTATTATGGCATGTAGAATATCATGTGTTAGATTACTAAGGTGCAATAACGAATTGGCAACTACTGTTTTAGCACTGGCTGTACAAGCAAAGAGGAGAGGAACTGAGGTTTGCTCTGACAAAGGGCTAGGAAATATTGGTTCTGATGTTTCCTGAAAAACAAAGAAAAAAAGGTTAATCAATCATTTATAGTTATAATCCATTACTCATGTAATTAAGTGGTTTCTTTGAAAAATTTCAAAACAATTAAAAATTAAAAGCGTGACAAACTTTTTATAGAATTAAAAGTGAATTAGGAGGTCTACATTCCAATTATATTGAAAACTGATGATACTCTTATTACAAGAAGTTCATCGCCTCGTAAGGTATTAATATAAGAATGTGGAATATGAATTCAGCATATCAAAGGGCCTGATATCAAATTGTCCTTAAACTGCAATACAAACACAACTCTACAAATTCATAATATGAAGCACCATACAAAAAAGAACATTCCTTAAAGCAACTGTATGAAGTCAACAATTTTAATATTTAAAAACAAGCAATATCAAAAGCCTTTTCACACATGTACTATTTTGACTGGCTATCATGTAAGTTACATACCTGTTGAGATTCTTGTAAAAGCAAAATCAGTTCCATTCTCACAGATGCAAGACCCCCACCATGAGATCCATGAAGTATGCAGTAACTAAGAAACATCCTCAGGAGTGACTGATATTTCAAAAGCCACTGTTTTTTTTCCTGAAAATTTTCTTTCAGTTGTTTCACTTTTGTTTGGTGAAGCAAATCTTCACCATCTTCATTTAATCCCAATTCATCTCCATTTGCACTAAATGCAGATTGTAATTCTTCAGCATCTGAACAATAGTCACAAGTTCTTTGAAGAGCTATTACCTCTTTTTCAAGCCAGTGGTAAAGTTGACAACGTAATTTTCCACCATCTATTTCATAACCAGTAGATAAAGTACGAAGTTCTACTGTGAGAATCTTTAAACATGCTCTAAATTTTAATTGAACTGCAATTATATCTTCTGATGGACTTAAAATGTCATTTTCATCTAGTGTGCTGAGAGATTCTGTGTAATTAGAACTTGTTTCATCTATTTTTTTTCCTATTTTTTTCTGTAAAGGTTTGAGTTCTTTCATTGAAATGGGAAGATCCTCATTTTCTTCTTCATTATCACTGTCCCACTTTAATTCTAAAGAGTCATCTGGAAATACAACACTTGGTTGGCTCCAGTCAAAAGAAAGAGTGGAGTTTGACTGCTTCTCTGAGGAACCCTCTGAAGAAGATCCAAAACCATTCATCAGCGACTGTGACCAATCAATAACAGAAGACTTATCTTCCCTTGCATCCAATTTTAATGGAGAAGTAGGAGAACAGTCTTTACTAGTATCCAGAAAACTAGATGGTCTACAAAAAGGTTTCGTTTTCTTAATGACTTTTGGTATCTTTGATAATACTTCCAAAGCCAACATGGGGCAGCCAGCTTTTAAATGAGCACTGGCAGCAGTAAAAAATAATCTTCTTTCACTCAAATTAATTGTTCCGGCCAGTCCACATTTTCCTGTTAAACTCATGTGTGTGGAAAATGCATCAGATGATCCAAAATGATGTCTCAGCAAAAGAGGATGTGTTCTTAGATAATTGTAGAAATTAAAAACTGCAGGATTACAGGCTGGCATTACAACTTGACCTGAAAGTAAATTCATTTTATGAGCCAAAAAAAACTTCTTTGAGAGTGGTATTTGTAGTTCTTTTTCTCTACTACGGCACCCTTACCTACCTGATCTTTTAACAGACCACACAAATATATAGCACTGAACAGACAAACCATATTTGTAATCAAAGTGTTCTAATATGGTAGGAAAACAAAGGTTATGCTTTTATATTTCTTTAGGTAACAATCTAAGATCTTTTAAAATATTCGCTTACACATTCTTAGTTCTTTTTTCTCTTACTTTCCTGGATGCTCCTTCTCTGTCTAGACTTTCTTCATCTACTCTACCATTGAATGTAAAGCATCCTAGAGTTCAGTGCTTGATTGCTTTTCTACCTATATTCCCTGCATGAACTCATACAGTTCACGTCTTTAAATACCATCTCTGTTCTTATAATTTGCATATCTCTGTTACCAGTCCCAACTTCACCTTGTAAATCTAGACTACTACATCCAAAGGCCTATATCACATTTCCACTTCCAGGTACATAATCTTGCCTCAGGACCTTTTTATTTAGTGAGCCCTTGATCTAAACCTCTCTTTACCTAGTTATCTACACTGACTACTCATTCATTTCAACTAAGTCTCTGCTCAAAGGTCACCTTATCAGAGAAGTCTTCTCTACCTAAAGCAACACTCCCCAAAATCTGCTCCCAGTCTTTCCCATAGCATTTTTCTGCTGCTCAAGCTAAAATCCTAGGAGTTATCCTTCATTCTTATTCCCTTTACATTCCATATCCAATCCAATTCTATATAGTCAACCTTAAAGTTATATTCCAAATCCGATCACTTCTCTGTCTCTACTCCTATCATCCTGGTCCAAGCCACTAATATCTTTTAAAATTTTCTTCTAGAATACAGTTTTAATTGGCTCTGAAAGTATGTAATCATATATTAATCATCCAAAATCAAAATACATTTTTGACATGAGTATTTGGTATAAAATAAGTGGCTGGAAAAGACCTTTTCTTTTCAGCTTTCATTAGAGGTCAGTTTGGAAATCTTCAGCTCAGATAACTATGAGACTTGAACAAATGAGTAGCATGGCTTTCTCATAAACCTCTCATAATAAGACACATGATACATCCTAATTGAGTGAAGCTATATGAAAAAATATGAACTAGAACCTTTTTCTAATTAGTACTCCAAATGATATGATACCTACTATATCACTTATCATACACAATTCAATTTTACCTATGAAAAAATACTTGAAAAGCATATCTCATCATTTTTTCAAAAAATTATATAAAGAGTTCCACTTTATACTAATATCTAAAAACAAAAAGCAGAAGTGGACTCAAAAGGAAACTTTAAAAAAATTCTCTACCCTCACTCATGAACAAGACAATCAAGAGATTTTTTTTATATCACTTAAGTCAATTTTCTTTATAATATACATATTTTTAGTATAAAAATTATAAAATGAATACATTAACTTCCACCTAAGATAAACTGACTTTATATCAGTATTTTCTTCAAAATATTCATATTCAAATATTTATAATTATGTTCAATACATTGATTTCATAAAAACAAAAAATCCAAAGTCCTAGCTTTTCAAAGGATTTATTTTACTGGGGGAAAAAAACCCAACCCCCCCAAAAAGCATAAATGTGTCCCCAACTAAATCATAAAGTCTTAGACCATGACTTCGACTTGCTTTGTTACTCTTAATACCCGATAGTATGTTCTGTATCCAGCAAATACTAATAAAACTCTTAATCATTAAAATCTTAGAAGAGCAGCTTACCATCATCCTCTCTGATAGGTTGCTTTATTAATGTTTCCAGAGCACTACTATAATCTTCCAAAATCCAATATGCCATACTTCGAAGAAAAGGATCATAATGCATATTGATATTCAATGAATTGAGTTCACTGACAGGAGAATCAATTCCCAAAACTTTTTTACGTAAAATAGATTTATATGTTACAGATTTATCAAATTCAGACTCATAGAGTCTTGCTATTGTAAGAGCCAACTGAATGTCATTCAGTTTCTCAAGACAAACCTTAAAAAAAAAAAAGAAATATTGTTTATAAGTAGGCAGGGGTATCTTTCATTTAAGATAAATTCAACTGACTAATAACTAGATGAACACAAGGCTTTATTAATAACAGAAACTGACAAATAAGTACATAAACAAACAAAACATATCGCTACCTTTAGTAAGTCTACTTAACAATATTTATGCTAATAACTTGCAAATCTACCTGCTAGTATGAAATATATATTTGTAAAAAGAATATACCTAATGAGGAAATACTAAATAATTCTTATTAGCATCAATTCAAATGACATATTTTGTTTTATTCTTGAACTTTTACTCTTCCCAATACACCTTTGCAGACTATAATGTTTCCAAATTAATAAGTTATCTGAATCAGTTGTATAAAATTTTGAACAAAAGGGCAATTTGACATGGAAATGTTGAATCTTAAATGTTCATAATTTTTTTAAGGTTTACTGGGAAATAATCAGTTAAAAATTTGCTAAGGTTCATCAACTAAGACAGAGCCAAACATAGGTTCAAATATGTTTAAAAAGACATGACAAACTTTTTTATTTAACTTGTTCATGAATACTCTTTAAGAGTCAGATCAACTACCTATCTTTACTAAACCAACACAGCATACTTAATCTTAATTCTGTATAAATATCATTCAAGCTAAATGACAAAATTTTGAAAATCACTATTAAATACTGTCACTTTAAGTATTTAGCCTTGTTATTTCCACTATACTTAAGTTGAAATAAAAAAAAAATTTAAAAATTCTGCCCCAGATAAACAGTTTAAGAATGACAATACTAATTTTATAAAGGTTTCATTACCTCAATTGCATCTCTCAGGCAACCTGCTAAAAGAAAAAATGCTGCAGAATGTTCAAATCTTTGTTTGCCTAACAAAGAAAAAGCATTCTTTAAAGCTGCTTTACGCCATCTCTCATCTTCAAAATTGTGTCCAAAAAACTGTGTCATCTTGTTGTCTTTTTGGGATCTATAAAGAAGAAAAAAATGTATAAAAGTCTTGAAACACAATGGTTCTACATTAAAACAAATTTTATAAAGTTAGCCTTTTAAAGGTTCAGACTCAAAAGAAACATTTGCCAGTTCATAACTTACTATACATCTGCTTCTTTTCAGAGCAAAAAAGCATTACTGGTAAACACTCATTTTTTCATATGTATCTCAGAGATTATTGTAAAAATTTCTCTCAAACTACAAAGTACATCAGCAGCACTATGAAAAATTATTTTTAAATCCATGAGAATATATATAATTTATATCAACTTCTATGCTACTTCACCATTTAAACCTCTTCAATCACCCTTTACCTCCACTGCCCATCTAAGGATGACTTCGGTGTTCAAACCTAAAGAATCTGTCCTGATTTGAAACAATCCTAAAAGATCTAGTCTCTTAAAAATCTGATTGGTATCATGATTTTCCCCCAAAGGTTGCTGTTGATGTGGTTTCATCTGGAACTCAAAACAAATACTATTTGTATTTATGGTAATCATGTTCACCAAGTCTTGCCAAGGACAAGTGAAAGAGGAAAACTCTAAGTGACCCAAGCTCAAGAATGGGGTCCAGGACCACAGGAGGACAGCAGTTTGGAAGGACAGCCTGGTCCATGAGCTCTTAATAGGGCACAAGGTAGATCTGCCTGTTCCAGTCTACACCAATTCATCGTCTCCCACAACAGATACAAACTTCTGGTTTAGTTCTTTGTTCTATAGGAACATCACAAGATATTCTTAAAATAATCAAAAGAATATTTTTCTGGACTGATAAACCTGAAAACAAACTAAAGTGACCTCATCAGTATCTTTTGCTCTGGAAAACACCTGGACTGCTTCGTCATGAAATATCTCCTAAATATAAAAATAACTAAGAATATTTATTAATCACACTAATAAGAACAACAAATCTTTACTTCATACATTTATTCCTTGTGAAAATTTTTTCATTTTAAAGCGCAGTTTTCTCACCTACCTATATAATCCCCAAATCACAGCTTTCTTTTTCATTGCAAGGTAAAAAATGGCAGCATCTAAAGGATCATTCTTTCTATAAAAGGCTGCTTTGGCTACCTATAATTAGAAAATATTGGTCAAAATTTCACATAAATACTTAAGTGACTAGTTTCCTTCATATACAAACTGGCACACATTATCTTTTTAAATGTTCAATAAATTAAAAAATGTGTATATAAATGCATGTATATGTACATTTATTTATTTACTTGATAATTACAAAATAATTTGTGGTAGTGGCCTCCAAGGATAAATAGAGGTAGGACTATAACTATACTTTTCATTAGAAGCTCTTCTATACTATTTTATTTTTCTAAACATACATAGATATTATTTTGTAAAAACCAGAAATATACTAGTAAAGAAATGTGTCAACTAGAATTAGAATATGCATTTTAAAATTTAACATGATATTTTCAAATATAAAGACTATTTAAAATCATTTTTACTGCTTCAAAAAAAGAGTACCAGGAGAAAAAATATGGAATGTCATTTGAAGGAACATCCAAAATATATTAATTCACATTTATAGCAACATAAATTACCTACCTTTTCTATGCATTTGCGTAAGATGCGAGTATTCCGGACCCACCACCCCACACCCATAGCTCTCAGTTCAGACCAGGTGGGATTATCTTTCTGCAGTGCCGGCAACATGTTCAGTAGTTCTTCTTCTGCTACTGAGTGAAACGCCCAGGCAAAATGACTAGTAGACAAACCTAAAGAAATGACAAAAATAACGTTTTTAAGAAATATAAGCATGATTATACAATGATTATCAGAAATGTATGTTCCATATTTGCAATAAAAATGTCTAAACTTTACATGAGACTCAAAAGTTACAATTAAGTGTTTAAGGCTAGAGGGAATATGGGTTATGTTTTTCCTAGCTTCTCCAAACAATTCTTACTTTAATATTTTCTACAATGGACACATATTTTCTGTATTTAAAAAATATATTTTCAAAAAGAAAATGTTTTTGTAAATGTCACTGTGTTGAGTATTCTTCTTAGGAAATGAGAAACATTTAAAGCAATACTCTATGATTCTTCTTCAAACTGATCCTCATCTTGGGTTTCTGGTCAAGACAGCAGAATAGATAAATGCTGTGCTTGCCTCCTCTTATGACCACATCAAAATTACAACTACAGGACAGCCATCATTGGGAGTAGAATGAAGTCTAGCTGAACAGAAGTTCTACAACTAGGAACACACAGACGAGGCCACCTTGAGACTGGTAGGAGGGGCAGAGACATGGAATAGGCTGGTGCTACACCTGTGTGTGGGGGTTGAGAATCGGGAAGATCTTGGCTATGGAGGTCCCCTGAAGGACCGTGGGGTCCTGGCCCCACACAGGGCTTCCTAATCCAGGGTTCTAGTTCCAGGAAAAGAAGTCCCCACAGTTTCTGGCTGTGAAAACCAGCAGATATTGTAGCAGAGTGAAATATAGAGCCATGGGAGTCAAAGACATTGTTCTTCAGAGACCACGTGTGGACTTATTCAGTGATGGACTCACTCACTCCGAGCTCCAGCACTCAGGCAGCAGCTCAAAAGGGACCAGGAGCATCTGGGAAAGAACTGAGTTGTCTGGTTTTAGGGTGAGGGCAGCGGGCAGCAGCTTTCTCCCACACAGAAGTGCTGGCAGAAGCCTTTGTGCCTTTGTTGAGCCCTCTCCTGCCTTGAGTACAGACCCAGGCCACCATGTCTGAGTCTCTATCAAACTGACTACTCTGCCTCAGTGTTTCCATGAGATCCCACCCACTTAACTTGTAGGCCCACCCAAGCCATTTCCAGTAGATTTTCCATACAAATGGCCTTACTTGGCTTACACTGGGGACTTTCCTTAAATCTCTCAAAGGTTCACAAAATTTAAATAAGCAGCATCTGACCTCGGTATATCTCATATCTATTACTGAGCCTGGCACTAGTGGAAGCTGGCCTTGATTTTTAGCTCGAAGCACATCAAAGCCCAGCATGGAAGATGGCTATACACAGATTCCTTGGTGGCTCATGCAACATGACCCTGGACAGGGCACAGGCTGTGGCTGAACCTGGCTTGCAGCAGGGCACCTTCCAGGAGGCCCTGGCCTATAAACATAGTAGCCAGCTTTGGTCTGATCCAGAGTACTACCCAGGGCCACATCCGAGGATAATGCACCCAAAGGGCAGACTGGACTGGCACCAGAGCCCTGCTAAAGCTAATTCTGCTCTGTAAGGTCAGCTCCTGTACAACAGCTCCTCTACTGTAGTCACTGGCCAGTCTCACAGCCAATCAGCCCAAGGATCAAGCTCTCATGTTGATGTGCAAACAGCAACCAAGGCTCAACCACAACAGGAGGTCACACTCAACCCATAAAAGGAACACACCTGAAGCACTCAGGTCAGGTAACCAGGGAGACTGTGCCACTGGGCTCCATAGGATACCTATTACATAAGGCTACTCATAAGCCAAGGAGAAATAGCAGCCCTATCTAACACATAGAAACAAACACAGGAAGGAAGCCAAAATGAGGAGACAAAGAAACATGTCCCAAATAAAAGAAAAGAGCAATGCTCCAGAAAAAGAACTCAACAAAATGGAGACAAGCAATCTATCAAACACAGAGTTCAAAACACTGGTTATAAGGATGCTTGATGAACTTAGGGGAAGAGTAGATGAACTCAGTGAGAACTTTAACAAAGAGACTGAAAACATAAAAGTAGAAATACAAACCACAAAAAAGAACCAATCACAAATGAGGAACACTATAAATGAAGACTACCTTAGGAGGAATCAACAGTAGATTAGATAAAGCAGAGGTTCAAATCAGTGATTTAGAAGATAAGGTAGCAGAAAACACCCAATCAAAAGAGCAACAACCAAAAAAAAAAATTCGAAAAAATGAAGACAGTTTAAGAAGCCTCTGGGAACATATTAACATTCGCATCATAGGGATACCAGAAGGAAGAGAGAGCAAAGAACTGAAAACCTATTTCAAAAAATAATGATGGAAAATTTCCCTTACTTGGTGAAGCAAATAGACACACAAGCCCAGGAAGTGCAAAAAGTCCCACATTAGATGAATTCAAACAGGTCCACATCAAGACACATCATAATTAAAATGTCAAAGGTTAAAGACATAGAATCTTAAACATGGCAAGAGAAAAGCAGTTAGTTATCTAAAAGGGAGCTCCCAAAAGACTGTCAGTGAATTTCTCAATAGAAACTTTGCAGGCCAGAAGGGAATGGCACAAAATATTTAAAGTGATGAAAAGGATCTACAACAACAATTACTCAACCCAGCAAGGCTATCACTTAGAATCAAAAGACAGATAAAGAGTTTCCCAGACAAGAAAAAGCTAACAAAGTTCATTATCAACAAGCTATTATTACAGGAAATGTTGAAGGGACTTCTTTAAGAAGAAGAAGAAATAAAAAAGATCAAAAATATGAGAATGGGGTTACAGGTTAAAGATGTACAAATTAGTAGTTGATAGACAGTCACGAGGATGGGGAGTACGGCACAGGGAATGCAGTTAGCATTAATGTAATGGCTAGGTGGAGAGCCAGTGGAGAGAAAGAGCAATTAGGGAGATCATTTTATAAACTATATAAATGTCTAACCAATGCACTATACACTTGAAACTAATAAAATAAAAAAATATGAATAAAATGGCAATAACTACATATCAACAATTTCTTTAAATGTAAGTGGATTAAATGCTCTAATCAAAAGATAGGGTGGCTAAATGGGTAAGAAAACAAGACCCTGAGATATGATGCCTACAAGAGACCCACTTCAGATCAAAAAACACACATAGACTGAAAGTAAAGGGATGGAAAAAGATGTTTAATGAAAATGAAAACAAACAAAATAGCTGGGGTTTCAATACTTATGCCAGACAAAATATACTTTAAAACAAAGGCTATAACAAGAGATGAGAAGTTCCACTTCTCGGTATTTATCTAAAGAAACCTTAAACAGTATTTTAAAGGAATGTGTCAATCCATTACATTCACTGCAGCATTATTTACAATAGCCAAGATATGGAGGCTACGTGGGTGTCCATCAATGGATGAATGAATAAAGAAGAAGTAGTGCATATATACAATAGAATATTACTCAGCCATATAAAAAATGAAATCTTGCCATCTGCAACAACATGGATGTACCTAGAGGTTATTGTGCTGAGTGGAGTAAGTCAGACCAAGATAAATGCCATATGATTTCACTTATGTGTGGAATCCAAAGAACAAAATAAACAAAATGGAAACAAACTCAGAGAGAGATAGAACATTTTGATGGTTCCCACATGGGATGGGTTTGGGGCTGGGTGAAAATGGGGAAGGGATTAAGAATTCAGATTTCTTAGTAGTTACAGAATAGTCATGATGAAGTAAAGTACAGCATAAGGAATATAGTCAATAATAATGTAATAACTATGTATGGTGTCAGGTGGATAGTAGGTTTGTCGGGATGATCACTTTGTAAGCTATATAAATGTCTAATCACTATGTTGTACACCTGAAACTAAGACAATACCATTCATTAACTGTAATTTAAAAAATTAAAAAACTATTTTACAAAAAGTTGATTCTTATCTTCTCAGTCAACATTTGTATTGTTCAAATAAACATCAAATAGACAGTATAGCTTGGTGAACAGAACTTAAGACTATAAAGACTCTGAAACCAGAATACATACATTAAATTCCAGCTCTGTCCCTAATTAATTATTTAACTCTTGGCAAGTTAGTCTCTTGCATCCTCAATTTCCTCATTTACAAAATGTGAATGAGCAAGGTACCTACCTTACTGTTGTAAAAGTTAAAAGAAATAATATAGTTAAAGCACCTGGCACACAACAACTATTATCTCACATCACAACAGGAAGATAGTTTTATATTTATACAGTACTATTTATTTATTTACTTATTTTTAATTAATTTTTTATGGTGACATTGATTAATGAAATCCAGTAAGTTTCAGCTGTACACTTTAACAGTAAGGCATATATATATTTACACTGCGTGTTCACCTCCTATAGTTAGATTTCTTTCTGTCAACATATACGGCACTATTTATATCAGTAATTCTCTCAACTTTCAGGCCCAATATAGGGTGTTTATTGTTCAGCTCCTATTTTGTCTCTTCACAGTATATTTTGTTTAGTATTATTAGGTGAAGTAAATATTTAAGATGCGGCTTTGACACGTATGGACTGAATGTCCTAGTATCCAGTGCCAAAGAATCTGAAATTATCACTATACCCAAGTCTTCAAAAATAAAGAAATAGAAAAAAAAAAAATCCTATGCTGTGAATGGACTGTTATTCTAAATTATTTTTAGGTTCCTATTATCTCTCAATTAAGTTCAATAATTTTTCAAAAATAATTAAAGAATTTGAGTTAGAATTTTAAGCTTTACTTTTCCAAAGCTAAATGTAAAATCAGGGAAGTAAAAAGCAGGAAGAGAAACAGACAGAAAGGAAAAGTAAGAGACAAAGACCAATTAGCAGAGGCTGACCAGTAGAATCCCAGTAACAGTTTAAACCTATAGAGCCAATAATGCTAGAAGGCAGCTCTATCTCTTGCACTTCCTGGGCCAATAAATGTCCTGTTTTATGTCACCTTAAACTTAAGTACTTCTGTTACTTTGAGAGTCCTCACTAACAGTATGTAACAGTATCTAAAATATTGTTAAACTAGTATCTAAAATACACATTAATGTTAAAAGTACTTTTGGGGTTACTCTTTTTTAAAAATAATTAAAAATTAAATAAGTATTTTTTCTATAACAAAATGTTTCTCAAATTTTAGAGAAAACAGGTGAATGTAGATGTTAAAAGAAAAAAGAAAACCTAAAGAAGAAATTAAAGAGAAAGATATGATATTAATTAGTCTTTAATGTATAATGCATTTGAAAAACACAGAACATTCAACTGCCCAATTGCTAAATATTTCTATTTCTTTATTAACTCTTTCCATCTACCAAGAAAGCAAAGAAAAGCAAATATTTTAAGCAAAGAAAATTAACTGGAAATAAACATTTTAAAAAATAAATTAAGAAAATTTAGAATGCGTCAAAGTTTTTATCATTATCATATCTGAGCCAAAACAAACTTAAAAAGTTCTCAAATATTTCTTCTTCTTCTACTAGCCTTTCTTTCTTTTCATAGAATACTACCAACATCACCTTGGTGAAGGAGTTGAGCTCGATAAGCTGGAAGGGAAGTTGTAAGAAAAGTATGAAGTCGAACAGCCAAAAGAAATTTTAACCCACATTCATCAAGAGTTTCTCCACCTATAAAAAAGAAATAAGTATTACTTATTTTTATTCATAAAAAACCACTCCATCAGCAAAATATAAGCCAATGTTAATAATTCTGGTAAGCGGCAAATGTCACAGCACCAAATGCCACGGCGCCAAATGCAGACAAAATATTCTGAAACCGAAAAAGTTACCTATCTAAATGTCTCCAGTATTTCTTTTTTCTATATAAATATACATTACAGAAACTGGTAGTATAGTTAAATAATTTGAAAAATAATGAATAGAATGGATTGACTTAGGGTCTGTGGAATTTTTTATAATCGGATCTCCTCTGATCTGAACTTTAAATTTAAGTTAAAATGTGACTAAATCTTAAAATAGTTTAACTTCCTCTGTGGTATATGTTACAATATTTCTCATATTGATTCAAGTCATATACCTATCCCAATAATCTGCTATTAACAGTGAAGGAAATAGTTATATGGTAGAAATGCCTGATTTTTAAACAATTAAAAACATAAAACATGTAATATATTTACATTAAAAATAATATCTACTAGTAATACTTTTTCAAGTAAAAGTGTAATGATTCATGACCAACTTTTTTTCTTAAATTTTTAATTTTTTTATTTTTTCTTAAATTTACCCTATATTTTCCTTCTAAGCACAATTGAAGGGGTATCGCCTACTGATCTATATCTAGTATACAAGGCAGGACTTGTAATTTCAGATCTTATTTGCAATTTGATGGGAAGTCTATATTCAAATTTGTTCATAACTCAAGAAATTAAGAAGAAAAAATGCCCTCTTGGTGAGGAAAAGACCTAATTTGATTATGTTTATTTTCATTATTCTAGGTAGGAGCATATATAATGCTATTTAATAAATAAAAATAAAAAAAAAAAAAACCTCACTATTTTAAAAACCAAATAACATGAGAAAAATAAAGCAGAAAGCACATTTTCAGTTAAAGTAATATTTAATAAGAATGTTAACTTTTGCTAAACTCAAAGGATATACCTGGATCTTTAACACTATTAAGGAGATAATTAGGTAAAAATTAAAATGACTGGCATAAAGAATATTTATTTAATTTCTCAGAGACTATGATTTATAGAATAGTATACATTCAAGTTAAAACTATTATGAAGTCAGCAAAAACCTTCATGAGCATCATTTTTATAAAATTTTAGATTTTTTTGTGTGTAAATACGTCAAAATATCATCAGTTTTTCCTCTAGTCCTTTATTCAATTTTACCTTGGTTTCTGTCTCTGCTTTCTCCAATATCAGTGCTGGTAGTTGCAATTGTGTCTGCTAAGGCCATTAAAGACATCTGCTCCATCCTGCTGAGTCCTGGTAAACTAGAATGAAGTAAGTGGCCAGAAAGAACCTGAGCATGCTCAGGACCAAAGTAAGTTGGACTGTACTGTGAAAGGTCAATAACCTTGGGCTTTGTATTTTCTTCATCTGTCTCTAACATATGACTATCAGTCATTAAAGTTGATGTCTGAAACAGTTCATCATAACTTTCTTTTGACAACTGGTTTGAGTTATTTAAGGTACTCTGATTACTAGATTTCTCCAAAGATGAGTAATAGCTATCATCATCTGCTGCAAGTAAGGCATATAAAGGAAGTGGAGGGACAGAATCTATTTCTGTGTAATCTGTATTTTCACTCTTGTTGAATGCCTGGGGGTCTCTGGTAGTGCTTCCACTGGCACTGATAGTGAGAGACCTAAGGCGGCGCTCATGATTGGACTCATTTTCATTCAGAGCCACAACTTCTCCAGCAATGCACTTGACAAGATGTGACAAGATGGCCTTTGCTCTTCGAACTTTACCAAGATCCATGAGTTCCAAAAGCTGCAAGGGATGGTACTGAGGTAAAGTTGGGGAAAGAACATGAGCTGCTTCAAAAAGACCTGAATCCTCCATGTCCACAGAAAGATCAAATGCAGTTTTCTTTCCACAGATTTTCTGTGCAAGACTGGTCATGGATCGAGTCAGAGTTTTCTTTGGAGGATGTAATCCAGAATTTGATGAGCTACTCTGTTTTATTAAACTTATTATAGATGGAGTGCTCCCATTATACGAATCTGTTATAACAGGTTCTTGTTTAGAAGATGGCTGCCACTGAGAATATACATGCATTTCACAATCCATTCCTACCACCAGGATGCCATCCCGGACCCATGATAAAGAAACAGGAAAAGGTGGAAAGCCTTCTACAGAAGAAACCAAATCCACACTTCGTAATAGTACAAATTTAGAAAGAGGCACAACTTTAGTACTCTCCCAGAGAGGAAATGCCAGGCTTTCCTTACCAGTCTCTTCTTGTACCTTCCCAGCCAGAGGTCCATACATAAAAAGTTTTGATCCAATTCCTACAGTCAAGATATGAGAACCATCTTCTCTAGACATCCAATCTAAGTGAACCAAATGCCTTATGTTTGATGTTATACTTTCTTTACTGGATAAATATACCTCTTGTTTATTATAGGCCACTAAATTGCTGTCAATGCTAATCCCAGAATCCAACACTGTATTTAACTCATCTAAATGAATTGTTTGTTCAAGGACCCAACATGAACCTCCTGTAGACTCACATTCAAATATACTTACATGCATAACAAAGTCCTGAGAAGATCTACTATTAGATGCAGGCTGCTTATATGCTACCGCTAAACGATTTGTGTGTGCACAGCTAACTTCTATAGGCCTACCAGGTACAGTTATACTACTAATGCTCTGAAGTCCATCTTCAATAAGTAATGGCCATTCTTCCCAAATGTATACAAGATCCATTTTTCCATTCTTTGATGTGGCAGATTCTCCATCTGTTACTCTGCATCTCCAGAATCTTACTTTCTCATCTGAGCATGAAGTTGCCAATAAGTAGGGAGCGCTGCATATAGGATATATTGAAGAAGAACTCAAATGACCTAAAAATAATCCATTAACAAAATGTCAACTTCGGTTAAATATTAATATTTTCATGTACTAAAAGGTTTTAGTACATGTTACTGTTAACATGATACTGTTAACAACATAACAGTCTATATTTATTATAAGAGTCAGCAAGATCAGTAAGAAGTTTTTAATAACATCAAGAAGATATATAAAAAGGACAGTATTACCAAAATATAGAGCTGAAAGAGAATTCTGAGATAATTCACCTCATTTCTTGCATTTTACAGGCAAAGACCCTCAACCAAATGTGTTAAGTATCATATGCCTAAATCAAACAGCTAGACTAGGGAAGAATTAGAAAACCTGAATTCTTGTCCTGATTCTCAACCCAATATTCTTTTCACAACTCTTTGCTAGTTTTATATATTATTATAAGTCTCATTTTAAAGACATCAATACATTCAAAAAATACATTTAAAAATACATTCATGGCTCCTTCTCCTTATTTTTCAACACAATTTTTGGAAATGGCCATGCTTACCTAAGTACTACATGGGCCCTCAATGATTAAAGAGTATTTGATATAACTGATGCTGAAAAAGTGGGACATACCGTTTTCTTGGACTCAGTGTAACTATATACTTTTAATCTCCTTAACCTGGGGCCAGCAAACTTTTTCTTAAAGGGTGAGATAGTAATAACTATTTTAGGCTTTGCTAGCCACAAGTTCTCTGTTGCAGCCACTCAACTTTGCCATTGTAGAACAAAAGTAGCCATACACAAAAGCAAAGGAATATGTGTTGCTATGTTCCACTCGAACTTATTTACAAAACAGGTAAGTATTGCCAACTTGCCCTAAGCTATTCAACATAAACTACTAATTATAAGAAATGTTATATTGAACATTTATCATCTTTTAAAAGCGTATTTCAACATAACTGTAATAAATTCTTTTTTAAACTCCTCAAGGAATATAGCAGTATTGCAAAAGGACACAATTACTATTGTATATTGGTTTCTTTGACCTGAACAGAGAATAAAAAGCTTATCCTTCCCAAAAGCCTGGATTAAAAAAAATTCTTAAGACTAGGAATAAAACTTTCACAGTAGTTCTCCCTTATCTGCAGTTCATTTTCCATGGTTTCAATTATCCATGGTCAATTACAGTTCAAAAACAGTAAATGGAAAATTCCAAAAATAAACAATTCATAAGTTTTCAATTGCATGTCATTCTAAGTAGCAGGATGAAATCTTACATTGTCCATTTCCATCCGTCCCACCCAGGACATGAATAATCCTTTTGTCCAATGTAGCTACACTTGGTCACTTAGTAGCCATCTCTGTTATCAGATGGACTGTTGTGGTATCACAGTGCTTACTTATGTTCAAGTAACTCTTATTTTAACTTAATAATGGCCTCAAAGCCCAAGAGTAGTGATGCTGGCAATTCAGATATGCCAAAGAGAAGCTGTGAAGCACTTTCTTTAAGTGAACAGGTATATATCTGTATAGGAAAAAACATGGCATATATAGGGTTTGGTTTCAAGCAGCCACTAGGTAATTTGGAAGTTATCCTTCGATGATAAGGGGGAACTACTGTACCATATGCTACTGTTTTGCCAAACAAAACAAATTTCTTCTTTTTCCTTAGAACTTCTTTTCTTCTAAACTCAACTTGGGCCAAATTAAATAAGAGGGTTGTTTTATAAATATTCAGTTTCTCTTACATTTGCCATATTATTTTAATTGGAATGCAGTGAAGATCATACTGTTCTGGCTAAAGACAATAGCTCTTAAAAAGTGTGTAAATGCAAAAGTCATTCTTTTTTAAACTTTAACTTTCCTTGCACATATGCCTCTTTTTAAAAAAAATACACAAAGAAGCAGAATACAAGCATTATCTGAACACTGTTGATACATCTACTCCTGCTAACTTCACCAATTAGAAAAGATAACAATGTGGCAAACTGAAAAGCAATCAAAGTAACCAGTTAAAATAAAAAATGAGAGAGAAGTAGAAAAGACCAAAACCCATACTTTGACTATGAAAATGGAAGAATTGAGTGATAAGATGAATTTTGTCTTGGTTTTCTTGATATCCTTGAACAGCCCAATCCCCAGGCTATGAATTGTTACCAGTCCATAGCCTGTTAGGAACCAGAGCAGTGAACAAGGGAGAGCGAAGCTTCATCTGGGTTTGCAGCTGCTCGCCAGCACTAGCATCACTGCCTCAGCTCTACCTCAGATCATCAGACATTAGATTCTCATAGGAGAACCAGTCACTGGTGTCAAAAAAGTTGGTGACTGCTGCCCTAGGACAGTGGCTCTTTATCTTCTGTGTGCATTAGAATTACCTGGAAGGCTTGTGAAGACAGACCCCAGAGGTTGCCATTCAGTAAGTCAAGGGTACAGTCCAAGAATTTTGATCTCCAACAAGTTTCCAGGTAATGCTGATGCTGCTCTTCTAGGAATCACATTTTGAGAACCATTGTCCGAAGATGATAAATATATATATACCAGCAACCACAACTCAGGACCTTTCACAGTATATGGCTCTGGGCAAATAAGGTACAACACTACTATCTCCACACTTTGTCTTCACAAAAGGATTTAAAAAATTTTTATTTTAGAAATCAATATTTAAGACTATTATTAGCTGACAGGTCAGAGTAATCTGAAAACAATGAAAAATTTAAGTTTTCAATATAGGAATAAGATATTCTTTTCATTTCTGCTTCTATGTGGATTTAAAAAGAGGAACTTCATCGATTTTTAAATACCTAGTGAACACTCATGGATTACAAAGTTTGTTTAGTCTCTTTTCACAAAATTTACGAACCTGCTGATGGCTTCACACTTATTATCTCAACTCCTTCTGGCAAATGCAACTCTTGGCTATAAACCATTTCTGAAGACAAAGTCAGCTTGCTGGTACTCTGCAGATTTGCTCTGCAAGCCTGATACTTCTGTGAAAAAGGAGACAGGATCTTCTCTGGAGAAGAAGAATAATGTTCTTCTGGCTGCCAAACTGCTTCAGATATTTTGGTATCTACCTTTTCATCTATAAAAACATAAGAACCAAAAACCAGGAGGAGTGGGGGGAAGCCTATAAACATTACAACTGTCACATTTCATAGTCCAAAACTATCTTATAAAAGATAAAGTAAACATATTAATAGGATTCTTTATAACAAAATCAGAAAATCAATGTTTTTTTAATTAGCTGCATAAACTATTATCACTTAATAAGAACAGCTTTAACAATATGCACTGAACTATCTAATTATATATAATGTTAATATAAACCTACTTAAAGTTCAGAAAAGAAAAGACTCACCCAATGAAACAGGAATAGATTTTAAATGTAAATTCCACATGTGTAATAATGAACGGTTGTCTTGAGTGCACTCTATTACAATTAGGTAGAATTTCTCAGAAAATCCATTAGGTGAGCTGCCTGCAGGTATTAATAATATTTTTTCACTACTAACATGCATAAATGAGACAATTTATTGCAAATACCAAGTCAAAACAATTTTTTAAAAAAATCAAAACTCATATCTAAAGTTCCAAATACAAACTGGAATTATAAAATGTAAGCAACTTCTTTACCACATGAATTTGTATTAACTTAAATTTTTTACAAATATGCTATGCTTAAACTTCATTTTTGAATTGATAGGTTTAAAAAAATCACATACTACAGTCATCTAATATAATATAATGTTCACACAGGTTGGACCATATTAAGTAGGAAATTCCTGAACAGATAAGAACTATGAAATAGATACTTTAAGTCAACATCTCATGATGAAAATTGTGTTGCCAAAGATATTTTGAAGTAAGTAAGTTCTGTAATGAAATGACCTATTGATGAAAGTTACCTAAGGACCAAAATATAAGTATTCATTACATAATATATTATTCAAGAAAATTTTTCTTTATCAAAATTGCATAATTTAAGCAGCACATAAGTTACTTAGTGGTACATTATTCCCTGAAAAAAACTTTTAAAAATTTTAAGTTTTTAATACAAGCTTTTAATCCATGCCTTTCTTAATTATAAGCTAGTCTTCATTATGTACAAAATTATGTATAGAAAAATTACATTATATAAATTATATAAATCATCATGTGATTATATAAATCACAGAACACATAAAAAAAAATCAGAGAGCAACTATTATTAGAGTGTAATCCTTTTGTCCTTTTAAATTTGCACAGGAAAAAAGTTTTCAAAGGAACCCTAGGAAAGAAAGATAACCAAAAATACCTTGAGACTAAATGAAAAGATAACTTGGTAATGTGTTATGAATAAGTTAGGCATTTAAATGATAAGAATTAAAAGAAAGGAAAGAATAAGAGATTATATGAAAGAAAAAAGAACAGAAATCAATTTATTTCTGATAATTTTACTAATAAGAATGCACCAGTCATAAAAACATCTGTAAAACATTTCTTCTCTTCTTGACATTAAAGCAAAATAAAATAAAAAATTAACTTCTTGGATATGTTCTGGAAAGCACTGATAATAATCATTCTTGTATAAAAGTCAGTAAGATATCCCCAAATATTTTAAGAAAAACTAGAAAAAATACTTATGTTTTAAAGAGGAAAAAAATTGAAAAATCATAGAAAAGAAAATGCTAGAAAAGATGAAGATCAACCTTAAGCATAGAAGAGTAACTTCTTTAAAAAGTTTTAAAGAGATTTGGATTGTTAACAATACTAACATTCTTATCAATACTTTAATAAGAAAAACAATGAACATTTTGTTAATGTAAATAACCCTTTATCCTGTACCTAATATCTTTATTTCCCATTTTTAAAGCATTTTTCCATCATTATATTCAGAGGTTACAAAAGCACCATAAGTGTTTTTGCACAGTTCATGAATTCTTAGGAAAAATGATAGAATAAGTGAAAGCAGTGCTAAGAAATTAGACATTCAACATAAAAATGCAGAACTCGAAGATATACTTCTCAAAGAAGAAAAATGAAAAAAGGTAGAAAAAACAATGTACAAAAGAAGAAAAATCATCCAGAACAAACGCAAAATGTGGTACTTGAGGCTTGATAACTGACTTTTAAAACAACAGGCACACACTATAAGGAAAGTCATTTTTGAGTTGGTTTGGCTCTAATTGAAAGTAATGGCCAAGAGATTTTAACTTTATTTAGCTCTGTTTTCCTTTACGCAGCTAATATTGGGTGGAAGAGTTTAATATAATATTTTAAACTGTTTCATTATAAAAGTTTTAAGAAACTTAGTCTTTAAATTATAATTTGAAGTTTTAAGCAACTGCTTAAAATGAAAGGTTTCTAAAAGGTCAGGTATCCATACTATCTACATTGTTAGGGCAGGACCCCATCCACACAAAGTGCACTCATGCATTAATGACAAAAAAAATTCCTATTATGCTTTTTAAAAAACAAAATTGAATAATCCCTTTAAATTTTTCATGTTTATTTCCTGGTTAGAATAAAAAGATACTGATATTTATGATAAATAATTTCACGAACCTACACAGGAAAATTTTAACTTCAAATAGGTGATATGAAATATATCAATTTATCTTTTTAACTGCCTAACATACTCTACAGAATATTTCTTATAACATAAAAATTCTTCTTTACCTTCATCCAATAATGTTTTGTCTTTTCCCAGACTTTTCTTCTCAAAGCTATTCAAAATGAAGTCTTCTTGAAAAACATGAAGCAGCTGGGTTTTTTTGCCTTGCTGAATGTAAATAAATAGCAACATAAGTTGACATATATGTTATTTACCTAATGCAAAGTGGCCAGAAAAATAATACTTACAAGTTTGGTAATGGGATCTAATGCGATGATGCATCCTGGTCTGGCTGTTGACTGTTGGCTTACGATGTTAAACACTTCACCAACATATTTCTGTTTTTTAAAAAAATTAATATCTCCTTTATTAAACAATCAAATTAAAAATAATAATAAATAATGTGAAATTTCAGTCATAACAGTTCAATGATAAATATGTTCAAGTAGGGCTAAATAAGTTCACGAGTCTCATTATAAACGTTCTAGTACTTGATCTTACTAGGGAATTATAAGGGAATGAATAAGAATTACAGGTCAGCTGGTGCAGAGAAAACAAAAGCAATGCTTGGTTATTGTAAGGGGGAAAAAGTATTTTATATTCATAAATGTGAAAAACTTACTTTAATCACATAGAAATGTTCTAAGAATCAATGCTTTTTTAAGCATTGATTTTGAGGTAAGAAGGATGGAGCTAAAGAAAGAAGCTGACATACTGTTTATATATGCTGATTTCTGGAGCCACTTATGTCCTTGACTGCTCTTGTCAAGGTCACATTGCTAAATTCAATCTTCACCATACTTGATTAACAGGCCTTCTATGATCTGTGCAGGCTAATTTCTGACTCATCCCTAAACTATTCTCCTTCCACCTCACTTACTCTGCTCCAGCCACGTGGTTTCCATGCTGCTCCTTTACATACCAAACATGTTCTGGCCTCAAGACTTTTGGCACTGGCTGTTCCTCTTCCTGTAATACTCTTCTTCTAAATATTCACATACTAGCTCCATCATCTACTTCAGGTCTTTACTCAAATGTTCCTTTTTCGTGAGGCTTTCTCTGACCAGCACCTCACTTGGCACTCCCTACCACTTTAGCTACACTGTTTCTCTCCATAGTATTTATTAATATATTTTTACCTTCCCCACCGTATCTCTTCACTACACTGTAAGCTCAGATTTTTGTCTCTTTTGTTCACATCTAAATTCTCAGCACTTAAAACAATTCCTGAAAAATAAAAGGCTCTCACTACTATTGTAGTGTTCCTACTATAATGCTATATATGTATTTTGAAAAAGTTTGTTTTCTGCAAAAGTATGCATTAAAAATAACTTAGGAATAAAACAGGATTGGAGCAGACCATTGATACCTATGCAATTCTGTAACCAGAGCATTAACAAAAGCATTAACTGGTAGCTGAGGAGATGGCTTGACTCTCCTAACCAGGAAGCTCAGTATGGCTGAAGGTTACCTCAGCGGATATTTTAAAACACCAAAACAAAAAAGGTGGAAATGCTGACTCTCTGGAGGGGCTGAAATAATGCAGGTGGTGGACTGCTATTAGTTGGGTACAAGAAGAAGTAATGCTGGTCCTAAAACAAAAGCTTTGCAATGTGTTGAAAGGACTCCTGCCTGTATTACAACCAAGGTGAGACCTTTTTTCTTTCTTGGTTAAGATTAAAATTCCACTCCTGTTATTTCAGCTCCCCTTACCTAGAAAAAAAAAAAACTGCAGATAAACTAATAATTTCCATATTATACTGTCATTAGTTCCCATTTATCTTTGACCAAAAAGTATTACAGAAACACATATTATATGACACTAAACTACTTCTCGAATGAATGAAATAAATGATTTCTTTTTAAAGGAACTTAAAATCACTGTAACAGTACAATGTATTTACGAAGAAGTAAAATTTAAAAACATACACGTTTATTACAAATTATATGTCACAATTATAGAACATGCCCAATAAGTATAAAGTATCTAAAAACATTATACACATGCACACGCATACACACACTTATTTTTAAAAGCCATTTACTTACAGAAATTTCAGGATTGGAAAGCTCATATAGAAGTTTCTTGGCATCAATAACTGCTTCATATAATCTCAGATATTGTCCATCACTTGCTACAAAGCATGCACTAGGAGAGTTGCAGTATGCCCCTAAAAAGTATTTATAAACATTTAAAATTTAATCCTCAAGCAATGACAGAAAATCTAAATTTATTAAATGAAAATCAGAATGCTTACCTAGACAGAAACTGGGGATAAGAGTGGGCAGCCATGCCACATTGGAAAATGCAGAAACATGAAGAGAATTAATCCGGGCAAGCTCAGAAACACCTCCAGAAAAAGACAATGGCCCAACTGGATCAACTCTCCAAAGAATAAGCTCACTATAAACTGCATTGGGATCCTGAAATGCCATGTCAACAGTGCTTGTATTCTGTTGTGCTAAAGAACATTCTTCAATATTTACAGCAACACAAGCTTGTTTTTGGTTATCCACGTCTGGTGTCCTTAATGCATTATGGTGTGATGTTGTCAACAATAGTGGTAATACTGAGTGGCAAGCTAAATCATTAAGATGAAAACGATGACCACAATATCTGGATTTGTGGGAAATACTGAGAACTGTAGAAAAAGCAGATTCCTCAGCAAAACTGACTAGCCACTGATTTAGAGAGCCATCAGCATGCTTTGAGATCATCATAACATTAGGGGTAAAAATACTTAATTTTAAACTATTAGTTGATTTACTGTGACCAGAAGAGATAAGCATCGATGTAGAACGTGTGAGGCTAGATGGTTTTTGTCTCCCTTGCTGAATAGCCAAGTCAACATTCTTGGTACAGGCATACATCACTATACTTTTACAGAGAGAGTTCGCATCACCTGTAGGAAAAGCAACAGGAATTCTGGAAACAAAGGACACCTAGAATTAAGAAAGTGAGCATTAGAACACAAAATCATATAAAGAAGCATTACAAAACTGTACCTGCATTTAACAAGAAGTTGTCCAGAAATCATAATGTACCTGTACTTGACGAAACATACCAGGCTGGTACTCATCCAGCCAATCCACATGCCAAACCAGCAAAGAGCCATCCATGGGATGAATACTGAAAAGCATGTCTGCATTTTTACTCCATTCAGACAGAAGTACTTCAATCTGATGATCAATAGCAGCTGACGGTAATGGTATAAAACTTGAGTTTGGTACCATTTTATCATCACTCAATTCCTTCTTTTCATGATTTATTTTCAGATCATCAACACCATTATCCATTTCTATAAGCAAAAGGTTCATGAACCAAGTAAATATAATCAAGCTATTACTATAAATCAAGAAATATCTTTATAAATGCATTCAAGATGAAAAATATAATAGTTTTCATATAAACAATAAATTGGCTTCCCTCTAAAAATAACTTTGATCCAGGAATATAAGGCCACGGGAGTTAACTCAGTGATCAGACAGCATATAGGACTGAGTCAGTGGATTACTGGTAAGACTAATATGAGACTGAAAAACAGGTAAACTGGTTTCTAAACCCAGATGTACCACAGTTAACTACTCGGAGAAGTAAGACACACTACTTCCCTGGACCTTAGTTTTACTTATGGTAAAATGAGGGAGTTGAAACTGGGGTTATAACTTTGGGCTGAATTTTTAAAATATATCCCTAGAATGTAATTTGTACTTTCTTCACAATATTAGATTTATCGAAACCTGAGTGTGCTACACTAGCAATCCTCTAGGTGTATGTACTTGAAACTAATATGACATCTTAAAGAAACCACTTTAAAGAAATAAATTTATAATGCCCAATTTCTAGATTTTCTTCAACACAAAGGTAATTAAAAATAAACTGTATACCAACTTAATCTAGCTAAATATAAACATTCTGACCTCTACTACAAAACTCCCAACCCCTACTACTATTTATGAATATAGAGATTTTATTAAAAGGGGCTCTACAGAAATGTTAAGACTGTTGACCGGATTTTAAAAATTAGTCAATGCATACATATTATCACTAAGAAAAATAACTCAACAGAAAATTAGGCACAGGGCACAGAGGCAAACCACAGAAGGGCTTAAATAATTATATTTCATTTGCTTCAGGAAAATGCCAAGTAAAACCAGATGTCATTTTCCCTATATTGATTGGCAAAAAAAAGTAATACAATAAAATAATCCAGTGGTGACAAAAATGTAAAACAAACAAACAAAAAAACAAAAAAGGATATCTGGATATACTTAGAGGGAACATAACCTGGTAAGACATTTCTGGAAGGCAATTTGGCAGAAGTTATTGAAATTTAAAATATTTACACTCTAGTAATTCCAGATCTAGGAATCTACATTACAGAAAAATTCACACAAAATGAAAAGATGTGTCATTGTACCATTACCAATATAGTGAAAACTATTTAAATCTATTTAAATGTTCAACAATAGAGGACATGCTATAGTTTTCTCTTCACATAGAATACTCAGGAGCTGTTAAAAAAAAAATCGATGGAAAAGTTCCTGTCACTGAATTTAAAAAGCAAGTTGTAGAACACAATTTTTGATTAAAAATGAACCCCCAAAGAACTGGAAAAAGAAATTGCCTGTTTATAAATATGTTTGTATGAACATAGAAAAGAATAAGTGTTGAAGGATACTCATCAAACTTAACAATATGGAAACTTTATACCTGTCTGTACTGTGTGATTTTTTTTTTCTAATAAGCATGTACAATCTTGTAATTTAAACAAAACTTTTAAAAACAAAAATATTTATGAACCACAAACTGTAGCAGAGATAGCTTACTACCCACCACAAATTCATGCTTCCTAGTTTTTAATATAGAATGGATATCAAGTTAGGGAGTATAAGGGCTCTATGACTAGTGCTTTTCAAGAAAATGAAAGTGATATATGCCAATTCTGAGTCAAGGAAGTTGAGAAACAGCTATACCTTCTTTGCTCTCTCTCCTCTGACCTAAGGCTAAATGAAGAGGAGTTTAAGGCCCTAGTGCAATGCTTCTCAAATATGCATACAAATCACCAGGGGATTTCATTAAACTATGGATTTTTGTTTAGTAACTCTGGGTGAAACCTGAGATTGTGCATTTCTAACAAGCTCCCAGGTACTGCCAATGCTGCATGGTCACAGACAGTCCTTTAAGTAGTAAGGCCCTAAGCTGGCAGAAGCATAAGTATGGAGAATCCTGAGTCCCTCTATCATCATGAGAAAGAAAGTTACCTGGAACAGGAACATCTACACTGGATTATTAAATGAGCTAGTCCAAATTTGTATTATGCCCTTGCAACTTTGAAGCTTATTTCTGACCCTAATTTTAAAATCTTCACTATTTTGAACAAAACTCTACATTTTTTATCTTTCTTAAAGCTTTACCTTCATCAGATTTTATATCCGCCTGATTAGAGTCTTCTACACTGGCCTCAGAAGATGGTTGTTCAAAACTTTTTCTAAGTTGCTGTATAAAAACTTCCATGGACAAAGTAAAATGCAATTCTTTATTGTTTAGCCAGTGTACCACAAAAGGTCCACTCTGCTCTTCATTTTCACTTAGACTTAGAGATGTAATAGAAGGAAGAAGTGGAATGTCTGTGAACAACAACAACAAAAACACAATTAAAATTTCTATCATTCTAGCACACAAAGCATCCAGGTCTCATAATTTTATTATTGACTATTTATCTTTAAATCTCTGAAACACATTTTATTTGACCTATAAGACTCCCAACATAATGTCTGCTGCAATTATTATTAATGATAATAGACTTAAATGATAAACTTAACATACTTATTATAAAGAAGGTAAAATTATACATTCTAGGTCATATAGTATAACATATATACATACATATATTTTAATTCTAAAAAATATTCTCATTAAGAAATGTCTATAATTTACAAACATCTTAATAGAAAAGTTTTAATTTATACATAAACTTTTCATTTATACATTAATTTTACTATGAAAAATTCTATTATCATGATGTCAAGGAACTAGTGATTTATCTCAATAGCAACAACTTTTGTAGTAGACTGACATTTACCTTTTTTAATGACCTAGCCATCGAATTCTAAGATAAGACATGCTTATTTATTAGCATAAACATTTAATCTGGAAAGTCAAATAGAGGTTCCCTTCTGATACTCAAGAAAGGCATTCAAGACAAACCAATTCAGCTAAAAAAAATTGTTCCCTGGTATTACTTTTGATATAACTGCTAAATTGAGTATATTGAAGTACAAATTCAGAGTAGTTGGTGACAAATGATAATCTTTAATTAACAGAGGGGAAGAAAAATTTGTCTATCATATTAAATCAAATCTAAATCTAGCTTATGCTGTTATCTGCTCAACAGTAAAGGCTGAAATGAATTAAGGGAATGTAAACTGATTATACGCTTCATGAGAGCAAGGATCAAACCTGTTTTGATCACCATTGTATCTCCAATTCCTACCACTATCTCCAGTTCCTATATTAGCACAGAAAAACACTCAATAAAAGCCCTGTGGTACTGAACTGTCACTTCTATTGTTCCTAGATAGATACACAATAATGCCAAGGATTGAGAAAGTGCCTCCAACAATCCTAATGGGTAGGATTTTCTGATTTTTGACTTATATTCAACCCAAAAAAGATCAGCAATGCCTCCAGTAAATCACAGGCCTAGCTGTTAAGTATAGAAGAAGGAGAAGCTAATGCTGGCTTTCAGCAGAAGCATTCTGGCTAAAAAGAAGTTCATTTCTTCTATCTCTTGACCTCACTTAAAGAATTTGATTTAAAAAAAAAAAAGAATTTGTTTAAAGTTATTTTTTTATGAGAAATCCTCATGGAAAGGATATAAGAACTAGAACTGAGAGAACATGCTCTTAATGAGCTCCTCTCCTGTATCTATTTCTATTTTTGATGGACAAATAAGTGAAGTCAAATCTGAGAGTTGAGCCAGATCTAATTTTGGGAAAGGAATTCTCCATAGAATTTAATCTACCTGCTAATAATGTTCTTTTGCTTTGATTCACTCTATATGTATGGATTTTCCTTAGGAGCCTACAATCTAAAGAAAGGTTTTAGAGCTTTCCTTATTGAAAGGTAATCAAGGAGATGCTATATTGGGGTTTCCTTTACTGTAATCCCTCAACCTTTTCCATTAAAGTGGGAATTCAAGCTTTCTATATTCTCAAAATATTGTCCTTTACTCAGCAGAGACTCAAAATCATTTTACTGACCTTAGAGTTGCCTCTGGATATTATAATCTGTCAATGTATATATATTTTATAAAGGTAATGGTATTTTCCAAGCCTATATTTTTTTTAATACATATAATTCAATATTCTCCCCTTACATTTTCTTCACTCAAGGATTCTTTTAGAGCTGGCATTGGTGTCTACCAAATCAAAGCTAAGAGAATCAGCAAATATTCATCATTTGTACCACAGTATCTCTACACTTTACCTTCTCAGAGCACTTATCACTTTGATTCAAGTAACTAATGGACCATCTTTATCACTATGTTTAAAGAATGCAATACAGTAAATCCAGTGTGTTATATGGAAATAGGTGATGCTAAATGTAAGACTATTCCAAAATATACAAAAATTCATGAATAGTGGTTATCTTCTGGGGAGAAGGATTAGGGTGGAATACAGGTGAAAAAAAGGATTTTACTTTTTACTTTCTGTACAGATAGCAATAATGTATGCAAATACCGTTTTTCATTTTTTTACCAGTAATATTTGAAGATTATACTTTAAATGTCCTGTGATCACTTGGTTTTTAAACTCACAGATACTAATTAATAAAATGATGAGTACACATTCTTCAAATTAATAGATTTGTATATTCTAGGTCTGCCAATCTAACAGTACATATTTAACTATAGAGATAAGTTTCTTAATTCTTCCAGTTATAAGTGCCACATATTTCTGCCATATTTTTGAGATGGCTCTAAAGATCATATACTAAACTCATTAGTTTTAACAGCTACACAATAATTCTAAAATACTACTCTGCGGTGTTAACTTCTGTTAAGGATTAGCTAAAATCTCAACTTTTGAATAAAATAATAAAGAATCTCAATTTATCAAGATATTAAATCACAAACCAAATCACAGCCTTAAAAAGCAAACAAATAAACAAAAACCTCTTTTTATATAACCAGTGAGCTAGTTATAATGAAAAGTTAACTAAGAAAGTCATCTCCAATTTTTCACCTATTTATAAATTAAAAGTATAACTTATTTGTTATAAAATCAATCTACTCAATTTCAAAACATATTTTGAACAATGCTTTATTACCTGTAGCTGGGTTGATGCTGGCTGCAATATGAAAGTGACAAAGTGCATTGGCATGCAATGGAACATTCCGGTGGACGTGATGAGGATCTTGCTGATGTGGCAGGTATCCAGTATGTGCTACAAGTGCAAGTGATCTCCTCCGACCTCTACGAAAATGTCTCAGATTTACCTGTGTGAATTAACAAAGTAAAACTAATGCCTATACTGTCATAAGAATATATGTACAGGTATCTGTGTAGGTAACATAGTGACTGTTAGACATTACAGATATTCTACTTCAGATAAGTTTATATGTACAAATACCTTTCAGTATTTTTGTACATCAAAATTGAAACCTAAAGAAGCTTAGAACTCAAACTGCTGGATGCTTCTTTTAACCATCACACAATACACTGCAATTTTTATTTGGTCTACTTTTCTATTAATTTCCTGAACTAAAAATAAATTTACAATAATGTGTCTATGTACAACAATGTTTCTATGTATACTGTTCTCTTTGTATCCACAGCTTACTCCCTATGACCACAAACATTAGATAATATTGCTATAATAAATTAGGGTGGTATTTCATAATTTACGAAGCATTTTCAGAGATCATCTCATTTGACACATAAAGCAGACATTGCAAATATTGTTATTCTCATATTTCATATGATAAAATAGTTTATACAGAACCCACGGCCACCTAAAAGCAGACAAGAATCTTCAGATTCTTAGTCAAGGACTTTTTCAACTATTATTACACATAACTATTCTATCAGCTGTTGAATCTCTATGCATTATATATTTAATTCTATTCTGAGCCATGAGAACACTACATAAATTTGAAAAGTAGTTGTTCCATAATTGTACAAAGCATTAAAAGAAAAATCATTTTTAGATTACTTTCTCTTTTCAATACTAAGAAAATAATAATAATCTGTACTACTGGTTTATGTCCAATTAGTACAAATATCAAAAATTTATATTCCACATTATTTAGTAAATACTCCAAGTTCTGGGGGATTCTAAAGGTAACAAATGTAGAATAGAATCTGATAAATTACTCTAACCATTCCTGTAATTAAGACAAAACACCATAATATTCTAAAGAAAAAATATCATTTTGCAGTCACATCTTTACATTCTCAGATTTTAATTTATGTTATTTTAACTAAGACAAGTGTATGTATCCTTTTATTATCAGTTAACTTAAGATTAACTTCATCATTGTAAGTAGTTTTTTGTTCTAGACAAAAATTTTAAGAATATTTTTTGAACCAAATAAAACAGAAAATTACTTTAAATATCAATTAGAGACAATGTTATTAAAAAAGCAACATGTAAAAGGTTTTAAAACTTGCAGAAAATAACATCTAACAAAAACACTCACATCTAAAGTGTTTTGAACTCGTTCTTTACTGGAAGCATTTCTTTCAAAGTTATTTGTCAAATTAACTGGTTCAGTCCAATGGTTGATGTCACCTCCATATAGCAAACAATCATTTGGTAAAAATGTCTCTACCCAAAGACGACACACATTATCTTTGCAGCAGGTCAAAAGCACATTACATACAGAAGCCCTAAGGAATAAAAAAATGTTAGAAGCAAATATGTAAATGTCACACAGTATCACATTCTACAATATTTCTATAACGCACACACTAAGGTACTGATGAAGAAAACATCAATATACATTTATGTAACGTATTTATTTAGTCAAAACCATTATAATTGAGTGGGTATTTGATTTCATACATAAAATGCTTGCTAACTTATTTTTTTTTCCTGCCTAGAATTTGGTAGTTCTGGTTTCAATAATCTAAGATTCTCCTTACATCTAAAGAATAAAGAGTGAAATCATGTCATAATCCCTCAGTTAATAAGCAAGAAAAAAAACCTATATGTATTAAAATTTTTTGCTTTATTCAGTGGATGGTTATTTGAATTATTTCACAATGCTTTCTTTTTACTTCCTATAAAAGCACTTGCACACTGGTCATTAACAAGCTATAGTAACTATCTAGTACACGTATTCTCTCCTTACCTAACGTATTCCAAAAGCAGTGAAGTACAAGAATAGAAAATTCATGATTAAATAGGTAATGGCCACCTCCTTCCTTAGTCATTCTTGTCTTTCAGTGAATTTACTGTCTTGCTACCCCACAGAAAAAAAGCAAAACCAATTACACATATATTAATAAACTCCATAAGCATCAAGAGTTCAAAGGTTAAAACCCTATCAAGAAAGACTACCTCCTATCAAGGAAACTTAGCAAATTTAGAAAAAAAAGAAAAAAAGTCAAAATATCCTGTAATAGACACTCAAACATACAATCAATAGAAAGCTTCTATCAAGTAACTCAGTAAGTTAAACAAACAAAAAATATCAAAATATTCTGTAGCAATCACTTTGTTAAACATATCCACTTGGTTAAAAAAGAACAACAGCAAAGAGGAAAAAAATTAAGAACATGTTTTGTCTTGGTTGTTCTTCTCTTTGGCTTTCCTCTATTCTCTCACCTCTCTCATTCCCGTCTCCTTTCCCTTCTTTCTCTATCTACTCCCTTGCCACCCACTGTCTGGGCTTCTTTCCCTTAATTTTCTGCTTCTCAGCATCTCCACATCATTCTCACTTACCACCTCTCCTCCCTCTGTCTCTCACCTCCCCACTTCCTATGACTGCTCCTTTTTTCCTTTCCAAACTCTGTTTCTCCTCCCTTTCCCCATCCTCATGCCTATCCCATCTCCTTCATTTTTTTTCCCCTCTTTTTTCTCTATTCCCTTCTGCCCTTCTCCTAGTTTCTCTCTAGTAAATTCACACACAAAGGCACTGGCAATGAGATTTTAAGTAAGCAAATAGAAGAGCAAATACATCAAAAGGCAATATGAAAAATTCAAGATTCATAGTGCCAATCAGTAATTGGAAGAATGGAAGGCTTATAAAGGAAGAACAGAAGGTAGGAGACTAAGGGACTGAATAGACAGTAATCCGAAAAGACCTAAGAACTTAGGCAAGACCAACAAAGTAAGTAAGAAAGGTATACAACTCAGAAGCATGGAGAGGGCTTTATCACTGGAGTGTGGATGGCCCCAAGTGTCTTTCATCAGGATACTAGGCCTTACAGACAGTCAGAATAAATAGCTGGCAGGTAATATAAGCAGAGTGGAAGAAATACTCTGATCTGTTTGAGGCATTTCTCTGGCAATAACTCCCTTCCTCTCTTTATCAGAGTATCTTATTTTCTCTTCAATGGTATATCATTCAGGTATAGCCCTCTCCCTCTCCTCTCAGCCAAAAAATGGGATAATCTTATAGAAGGCAACTATGTGACAGGTAAGTGTCTACAACACCTGTCCTATCTTGATGTAACAACAGATCAAGACAGTTTTCAAACTAGTTATCTAGAACCAACTTTTGGAGGTTTTTTGGAGGATATAACCAAATCTCCCAACCTGTCCTACATTCACCAATTTTTAATTACTACAGAAATATATATTTATTACAAACACATCTCCATTCTTCTCTCTCAAGCCAAAAGTCCCTTGTGTAAGTATTATCATTTGGTTGAGCATCTTAATTTTACGAACCAATGAAGATGTCATAGCAGAAAGAGCAATAGTCTTTTATGGCATCTCTCTCATTCCCATAAAAAAGGGTCAGCCTTCCCACTATATACCTGCAGGCAGTAGGCAGTTGGTGAAACAAAAAAGAAAACAGAGCTCAGGGGGATTAGCTGGTTCTTAAATGACATGGATTCAAAAGTGATATTCTAGAGACCTCTAAAAGATATCATAACTAACAGAAAATTATAGTTTTATATCATAGTTCCTCATGCTGCAGAATTTAGTTGATAACAGATAAAATGAACATAGGTAGAAAACAAACTGATATGCCTTATTACTGTTATCATGCATTTGTAATGGCCCAGTTAAAGTCAACTGCCTCTGCCTCCACTGTGACCACTTTTCCCAATACCGAGTAAACTAGGTCAGGAGCAGATGTGACTGTCCTCTCTCAAAAGTTAACAATACTTTATAAACCTCTTTTTTAGTATTCTGGTAGTCTAACCATCGGTGAATGAAAACACATGGATAAATCACAAGAAATCAGCCTCTAAAATGATGTATGATGTAATCTTCAGACAGTTCTAAAAGATTCAGTTTGTGATGACAGCTATTTTTATTGGGGTCATTTACAACTCTTAAAAGGAGAGTTAATATACGTCACAGCTCATTCTATTCTAAACACATTTTTATATGGTCCCAGAAGTACTAGAGCAACAATTCTCAAAGTGAAGCTGAGGTGAAGGTGCCTCTGCTAACAGTATAGGTTATCTATATACAGGTGTCCCCAATCCCCAGGCCATGGCCTGTTATATGGCCTGTTAGGAATGGGGTCACAGAGCAGGAGGTGAGCGGCAGGTGAGCAAGAGAAGTTTCATCTGTATTTGTAGCCACTCCCCAGCACTAGCATCACTGCCTCAGCTCCACCTCAGATCATCAAGCATTAGATTCTTATATAGAAGCACTGGTCCCTGATGCCAAAAAAGGTTGGGGACTGCTGGTCTATACCACTCTCCCTTAACTGAAAGACTCTGATATATCCTCCTAACAACGGAACCATTACTGTTCCTAGTGTCTTACTCCTATGCTTTCTATATTGGGAAGCTGGGCTAGGAAGAATAGTAACTACTGCACTAAAAATTAGCTCAAAAAAATCTAGGTGTAATAATGACAGATACATGTTATTATCCATTTATCTAAACCTACAGAATGTAAAACACTAAGAGTTAACTGTAATATAAACTATGGAATTTAGGTGATAATAATGTGTTGATGTAGGTTCATAAATTCTAACAAATGGGGATGTTGGTATTGGGGGAGGCTATGCATGTGTGAGAGCTAGGGGTATATGGGAAATCTCTGTACCTTCCCCTCAATTTTGCTATGAACTTTAAAATGCTCTAGAAAAACTTAAAAAAAAAATAACTGGATATCCTTTGTTGGCTCAGAAGAACAAAACTGAAGTCAACAAATGATCCAGGTGCATTATCATACATCAGCTAGAATATCTCAGGTAACAAAAGGGTAAAGGAAAAACTGTACTGCTCCATAGTGTAGCCAAACTGAAAATGGTCTGTGAAACAAAAAGGGATTTCTACTTATACGTGGTAATAGGTCTCTAGAACTTACTAAGCATAGGCAAAAATTCAATAGGATACCAAGTGCTGCAAGTACTACAGGAAAGAAAGGAAGGACTAACAGGTGTACCTGTGCATACATGTGTAGGTTAAACTAATACCTAGTTTAGAGCATCATAATGTATTAACCCACTGTCTTTTCCTCAAAGATGCTAGGTATAATTAAAGAAATGTTTGAGGCCTCAAGGTATGCCTTTCTGAAAAAGGTGGGTTTTTTGTTTGTTTGTTTAAACAGAGGATATATACATAGAAGGTACAAGATAAGGGAGAGAAATGTGAAAAAGTCCATGTAAATGGCAATAGGGAGAATGATTAAGAGATAAAAGAATTGGATACATAACAGAGAAGAAAAAGATGGATAACTCTGTCAATTAAAGATATCTGGGAGCAAGTAAATATTCATTTCATATGGCTCTCCTCTCTGGTGTCAATCATAGTTGACCTGTGGCCAGAAGTTTCCCAGCCAGAGACTATCTAATATTACTTGAATTTTCATAGGTAACAGTCCTATAGCTATGGATTCTCAAAATAGGAAAAGCAGTAAAGTCATAAAGATGATGTTCTATTAATACATGGGAAAAATTACTAATCCACTGACCTAGGCATATATTTGCTTGTTTTACGCCAGGAAAATCCATTTACAGCTCGAGGATGGGCCAGATACACAAAAGAAAAGTCAATTTCTCCTTGGGATTGTTTTTCTGAACTTTTATCTGAAGAGGTAACAGCTGTCCGCCAGTTTTCTACATTATACCATACCTTTAAAAGGCAGTCATCCTAAAAGGGAAAAAAAAGACAAAAATAAAAACAGAAAAACATCCACATCAGAATTAAAGATTAAGTCAAACAGCAAAAGTAAGATTTTTCTCCCCAATCCCAGAAATTTAGGGAAAGGAGAGCGATTGAACATTGAGGAAATGAGAAGAAAATCTCTGATTTTGATACTTTTCTATTAGCACTCCTTAGTTAGTGCTTTGAGAATTAAGGTGTGTGAATGCGTGTATTTTGCAAGAGTTGGTACAAGAAAAACTCTAGTTATCATATACTACAGAAAATGGAGTCATTCAGGAAAGACTGAAAGATGAAGGATCCTTTTTTCCTATTTAGTCAAATATCAAATAAGAAAGTATTACCACTAGCAGATTTCAAAAAAAAAAAAAAAAGACTTAATTTTTGAAAACAACAGATTTCATGAATTACATAAATGTTCAAAGAAAATATTGAAGATAATAATAAGCAGTTAACTACTACTGCTATACAAAATAACCTAAGTACAATCAAAATTGTATCTCCTAATTTGGTAAGAGAAGACCAAGGAAGACTAAAATGTACCAGGTTTTGCTTTTAAGCTAGAATTGTATTTCCACCTGTAAAGTTAATCAGAATAAACAGCTCCACTTTCCTCCTAAAAAAAAAACCTCACTGAAGATTTAGGGTGTTTCACATTCTTAATCTGAAGAAGTCTTTGAGCCATGAGAACAGTAACTTCAAACTATTAGTTGTGCATTAACTACTGTGTGAACCAATAAATTAAAATAATTTCAAGGAAATACTCTGTTCTGAAATCAACAAAGAAAATGGTTACAAACGTCCTTCTAGAAAGTCTGTAAATTCTTATATCTTAAATATAGCCTAATATATCTGTCAGTTTAAATATAAATAGTAGCAATAAAAGTTTATTGACAGTACATTACATGTGAGACATTTTATGTATCTTTTGCATACCATTCACTTCACATACACTGTCTAAATCCTATGATGAAAGACCTATGAAGTGGGTGTTATTATCCTCAGTTTACACATAAGAAAACCAAGGCTCAGAGATTAACTACTTACCCAATATCAAAAAGTTAGTAAAGGCAGATTTAGGCCCAGGGTACCTTTAAGTGCATGTTGCTTCAATTATACCATGTTGCTTTATAACACAATAATATTGTGCCAATTTTTGCTATTTAACATTTTTAACAGAACATATTTTCAACTTAAATAAAGAATAAACCCTGTTAATGTTTTTGAAGTTTCAAAATAAACCACAAACACAATTTGACAATAGCATTTTAACAGATTACCTTTCCAGCAGTGGCAAAAAATTCTCCATCTGGTGAAAATTTCATTAAATGAATTTGGGAGGCAGTTCTGTAAATTAAACAGATAAGGAATAATTTCTAAGGAAATTCACATAAATGAGAATGTAATATGACTTTGCTAAATTATATTCAACAATTTCTTCAAATAAAACTTTTTGATAACACAAGTTTCACACTCACTGTTAAGTATACCTTATAAATACAAAATAAATTTCAAAACATGAAACTTTAAGTAGACAAATAATTTTTATGTAAAAATATCCATGCATAAGAATTATGTGAGGAATGACTTGTCAGCTTTAAGACAAGAGTCATAGCTCTCACTCCCTTAGAATGTGAAGAAAGAATGGTTTTATTTTTTAATATGGAAATCTAATTTCCAGAGCCACAGATATCTGTATTCCAACATATATTTTCATGGACAAACAAATATTTTAAAATGACTTCTACCTTAAAGTTGGTTGCATTTGACTTACTAAAGATTATGTGTGGGTTAATGACAATTATGGACTCAGTTTGCCAGCTTCATTTACATACTTGGTGAACACTTGCCTTTTTTTTTCCTCCAAGGAGCTTTGGCACACTTCCCTTCACTGCCTTCCTTTCTGGCTGCCCATATATGCTGATCTCAAGACACCTTTCATTTTCTTTGCTTGCTTTTTTTTTTTTTACTCAAGTTCATGCTTAGATAGATTCATCCCAAATTCATTTGTAAAGCAGGCCAAAAACAAATTCTGCCATAGCCTATTTCGAATAAAAGAACTTTTTCCCTAATATTAAGTGTAATAAATAATAGATAATATTGATACAGATGGGTAAAAAGAAAATTAAATTATCTATAGTTTCGTCAATACCATGATTCTCAGGCAAAACCAGTCTTAACATTTTAATGCACAGACTTCCCAGACCCCTCTCTCCATTCTTTTTCCATCTACTTTCTATGGGAAGGCGTAGGAGAGGAGGAGACAGAAACTAAGGTCATAGTAACAATTTGCTTTGTAACATTTACTTATTTAAATATATGTTATGAACATTTATGCACATCAATGTGTTTAGATCTGCATTATTTTATTGGCTTATGGTATTCTATTGCACATATATGCAATGATTTAAAATAATTTAGTAATTTGCTTCTGTTTTCTCAATTTTGCTGCTACAAAAAAAGAGTGGGTACGATGAACATTCTTGCACATACATTTTTATGCTTTTGGTTAATCCTAAGGATGTCCTCAAGACAAATTATTAAAAATGCCTAGTCTCCATGACTGTTACCTTGTCCCACCTAAAGTCTTTTCTCAAAACAGCAGCTAAAGCAGACCTTTTAAAAGGCAATAAAAAATAAAATAAAAAATAAAAGGCAATCAGATCTCAACACATCCTCTGCTCAAAACCCTAACAGCTTCCCGACTCAGAATAAAAGGCAAAAGCCTCACCATAATCTATAAGCTGACTCCTGCCTCTGATCATTTCTCCTATCGCTCCTCACCTTGTTCACTTCACTCCATAATAAGCTAAGCACACTCCTACCTCAGAGTCTTTGCACTTGATGTTCTCTCTGCCTACAATATTCTTCTCCCACAACTATGCACACATGGCTTACTATCTCACTTTCCTCGGGTCTATACTCAAACATCACCTCTACTCTTTTTTTTTTACCCTACTTACCTTTTCTCTATCATCATACTTACTGATCTTCATCTAACATGTATAACCAGTGTTTTAAATTTTTGCCTACACTTAGTAAGTTATAGAGACCTATTACTTAAGTTCAGTTAGTGTGATCTTCAGCTGATCCTAAATTGAAACTTTGCATAGTTTCTTAGTTTCATGGCTTTTCTGCTTACTTAAATAACAAACCACTCAAGTAAATTATTAATATGTCTAATCAAAGTTATTACTGAATACTCTGATCTTGATTTAACTTAAGGTTCTTTCTGTCTCCCATATAAATGAAACACATTTCAAATTCTCAGTTTAACCCATGAAAGCCCCTTAGTAGATTTGCAGTGAAGCAATATAAGATGTTGCTGCTCCTCTCTGTCCAACTTTATATAAAAAGATTCCAAAACAAAACCACGATGGCTCTAAGAAACTATCTTTGCAAAATCCTATTCTTCCTCCACACTTTAACCCTTTTTAATACCTGTAATCTAGCTGAGAGATACAGAATACATGGAACCAACCAAATCTCTGTAAATCTTATTCATAAAAGATCTGGGCTACTTACTATCTGATATATGTCTTATTACTGCTTCATATAAAACTGACTCAGCGAGAATGACATTTAACATCCTGTCATACAAGTTCATTGGCTTATTGTCTATCTTCCCCAATCTATTCACTGCTTTATTCCAAGCGCTTTACCACTACCTGGAACATAATGAACACTCAATACATATTTGTTGAATGAACAAAACTTAAAATTGCTATTATAAGATATGAAAAAAATTATGCCTGGTAATTTGTACTTCCAAAATGCTCTCTAGAAAGATAATATCAATTACAATAATCTAATTATCAATAATCAATAATCTCTCCTATTTACAGTATATAGGAGTACCTGTTTCTGTTTCTCCACACACTCACTAGTAATTGACATTATACATCCTCTTCTGGATTTCGAGTGAGGTCAATCCAATGCTTATTTTTTATCTATACTACTGTTTAAAATGGTTCTCTTTATTGGCCATTTTTGTTCACTAATGAGAGTATTTTTTTTTCTAATTAATTTTTAAGATCTCCTTTTTTAAAAGGCATTAACTCAAAATTGCAAATACTTCCTCTCAAGTTTTTGTTTCTTTTCCTTATGGCCTTTTTGATTTACAGAAATTTCTTATGGATATAGTCAAAACTATTAATTTTTATTTTCCTTTCCTTTCAGTTTCTAGTTTTAGTGACACACGTAAAAAGTCTTTCCCTATCTTTTAATCTGATGGCGATAAAATATAAATAAATAACAAATATTACCCAAATATGTAATTATAAATTTCCTAGCAGCCACATTTAAAAAGGTAAAAACAAGTGAAATTAATATTTTATTTAAGCTAACATATCAAGATATCATTTCTTATGAATAAAAAAATTAATAGGATATTTAACATTTTTTTTGTGCTAAGTTTTTTGAAATCTAGTGTGTATCTTATACTTACAGCACATCTCAATTCAGACTAGCAGCATTTCAAGTGCTCTACAGTGATATGTGGCTAGTTGCTACCATATTGGACATTGTAGCTCTAAAAATATAAAAATTCACCTATGTTTTCTTCTAATATTTGTTTTACTGCACAGAAATTCAATTTCTCCTTCCTTTGACATTTATTTTGGTGCCAGGTATGAAACAAACTCTAACTTCATTTTCTCTTCCATATAGCTAGCAAGTCTGACCTCCTGATGGACTCTAATCTATCTTTTCCTATATCAACAACAAACTGCTTGCTCAGCTATAGCTTTAGAATTCATTTTCCTTTAATGTATGTCTTTGTTCTTTTTTATCTTTCAGAATTTCCCTACATTTGTCATTTTAAATGAAGTTTAGAACTATGTTCAAAAGTAGAAATTCCAATGGAATTCTGACAAGAATTATGCTCAATATATACATTAATTTGGGAAAAATATACTTCTTCACAATAGCAAAACTTTCATTCGAAAGCATGAAAGGTGTCTCTTCTTTTGTATAATTTAGCAAAGTTCTATTTAATGATCTTTAATACAGGCCTTACACATTTCTTATGTTTCTTTGTAGCTATTTTATTCAACAATTTAAAAAATTTATAGATGGGAAATGGTGAATCTTCTGTATGTACGAAAAGGCATGACACAAAATAAAAAAATCAATACTTTTTATGTTAATGTAGCTTTACAAAATAAAAGGCATTTATAATACAATAAAATCACAGAGAACAGGTTTGTCAATTAAATCCCCTAATTAATTGCTTACTTGCAATGCCAAATGCATCTCCAACCCCCAAAGTTAAGATCTGTTTTATCTTGAGTTTCTTCTTCAGTTGGCTTCTCCAAGTCAGCACTGGACCAGAGTTGCAAACAGCTAGAACCAGTTAAAAGGCGACTGCCTAAAAAATATATATTATTCACCATTTATTATTTAGGTATTTAATTAGTGAGTTAAGTTACCTACTCAATAGTTTCATACAATAGTATAAAGATAAAACTTCTTCTAAAAAAAGCCGAATAATAAAAAGAGATTTGGGGAAAGGGAGAGTAAAGCAATATTTTAATTTTGTTGAAGAACCTAGGGGAAAAAAGAAAAAAGATTTTATAATCTCTCAATCATCAAACATTTAATAAGCATCTTCTTTGTACAAGGCACTGTGTTAGGTGTGGGGGATACAATGACAAAACACTGTCATTTTTCATGAGGAGTTCACATTCCAGTAGAGAAATATTATAAACAGAGGCATGAAAGTATGTGCATTCAAATATATCCTCAAGAATGCCTTGTAATCTGGTATGGTTAAGGAATAAGGTGTACAGTAGACCTGGAAAAATAAATAAGGTTGGAAAAATTCTGAGGTCAGATTATGAAATATTTTTGACATTTATAATGAGTTTGGAGTTTGTTATAGTTAGTTAAAAATTACAAATTTTTAAGTGGGGGAAGGGGGTCTACATTAGTGTATCTTTTTTTTAGAATAAGTGGCCTCAACTGGTGGAGAGTGTCAACAGAAAGACTTGAAGAGGCGTGAACTTCCCTTCAATAAGATATGCAAAATTATATGTACAGAATATGCATTTTCTAAAGAGATATTCCATAATTTTCATCATACTTTCAAAGATTCTAGTTCACAAAGAAGTGTAAAGATCCTTTTTAGAAACTAACTCTAGAGACAGACAAAATTAGAAAAAACATAAGACAGAGAAATTGGTTAATAGACCATAAAATGTAGATGGGAAATCATGAGGGTCTTAATCAAATATTAAAGTAAAAATGAAAGATTTGCAAGCCATTTTGAAAAGCAAAAATTTTAAGGCTTGACACCAACTAAGAAACAGGGACATATGAGAGGTTTCAAAGCGTGGTAACTTTATGATGTGGTAACTGAGTAGAAAACTGTGCTATCATCCAAAGAAGATAAAAGAGAAAATTTTGGTCAAAAGCTGACAATAAATAAGGCATCTGCCTTGGCAATTAAAGACTATGGATTTATGTCTCTCTGGAAAGATCATTTTATTTCTAAAGGAAAGTGGGCCTATGGCAAAATGCAGACTTTACATCAGAAATCCCTGTGTCTAAATCCCAAATAAGTCATTTAATTAGCTATGTATATGTATTTGGGCAACCTGAGCCTCTATTTTCTCATTTATAAAATTAAAAATTTGCACAGTGTTGTGGTATTAGCTATAATATGTATGATATATTTAGCACAGGCTAGGCACTTACCAGAAATTTAATAAATAGCAACTAGGTAGAAAGTCTTAAATAAAAACCCAGAAAGTATTCATGAGACATTCCATGTAAATATGATCATTATTTCACTGTTTAGCTTACCAACAGACATGAGTTTTCTTTCTTTGAGATATAATTGACATATAATAGTATATTAGTTTTAGGTATATGACTTAAAAATTCAATATTTGAATATATTGGGAAATGACCACCACAATAAATCTAGCTAACATCTATTACCTCATATGGTTACCATTTTTTTCCTTATAACATTGAAGATCTATTCTCTTAGCAATTTTCAAATATATAATATAGTAGCATTAACTGTAGTCACTATGCTGTACATTTTGACCCCAGGACTTATTTATTTTATAACTGGAAGTTTGTACCTCTTGACCACTATCATCTATACTGCCCACTCCCCACTCCCTGTCTCTGGCAACCACCAATTTGTTCTCTAATCTATGAGTTTAGTTATTAACAATTTTCTTTTATTTAACATGAACTAAAAATAAAATTATCCCATGAAGGATTAAGAATTTAATACAAAATACAAAATAATCCCAGGTATGGAATGAAACAATAATAGGTAAGTTATGGTATAATATAGTCATATGAACACAAAAGATAGAGGTATGGATATTAAAAAAGGAAAAAAGTACAAAATATAAAATAGATAATGAGGAAGATGTAATAGTGGGTTTGGGATAACATAAAAGCACTGTAGCCAGTTTACTAACACCATCTGAAAAAAAAATTATATCTCAATAGCTGGCATATAAATATGTAAACACTGATCAAAAACAAAAATACTAATATTTCACTTATTTAAAATTCTTTTATAAATAATATAAATTTCAATTTCTTAAGTAATAATATACTAATAGTTCCCAAATATTTATTACAGTAATAATCTATTCTTCAACCAAACACTAAATTTTAAACTTTTCAATAACAAAAAAGAAGGTAAACTTTTATGTACATTTTAACTCAATTGCAGTTAAAAATATAACAATACTGAGCTGCTATCAATTCACCACTAGATATGTTAAGAAAATAAGTATCTTTCAATACTACTCTGTAATCATGATTTTAGAGGAATGTAACATTAATACTATCCTCTGAAGCATTAGTGCTGACAGAACACAGGCACAAAAATTCCAAACTACTATGTCATTACTAAAGAAATATCACTCAATTTAAATAAAATTTTTATTGCAGTTATTAATATGACAATTCAAGTAGCCAGTTCACTTGCTAAAAATATTTCTATCATTTACCAAGTACTTTCATATATTTTGCCATATCTCATCATTAAAAAAGTATCTTGTGAAATAGATATCTTAATTTAGAAGTGGGTTGACCATTCTTAGTCTGTAAATAATCTGTTTATGACCACAAAACCTGTAGTCAAACATCTGAACATTTATTGAGAGCTTAATATATAATACAGCCCTAAAGATAAATAAAATACTAAATAAAATTGAATTTCAGCCCTTACTTAATAAAAAAAATCTGAACAAATAATTACAATAAATTGTAGTGCTATAATAATCATATAATTAATCATCCAAATAGGAACACTTGTGAGAGCAGAAAGTAACTCCTTAATAATCATATGAGGACAACAGGCATAAACTGGGACATAAGTTACCCTATAAACAGTAGAGTTATATACGAAGTGCTGTACTAAATGCCAAATTTGAACCCAGGTCTGACCTCTTTTCAATGCATCATAAAAATATACATGTAGTTACCATGTAGTTATTAGCATAAGCATCAATCCGACAATCTTATGAGAAAAAACAGATAATCTCAATCTTTTTCACCCTCTATAATAATTTCTAAAAGTTCTGAAATTTGTGTTCTAAATTAACATTTTGTCCTCAGCATCTACCATATTAAAATTTAAACTATTATATTTCATCTACTATATTAAAATTGAAACTATCTTACCTAGCTAAACTTCTAGGTCTATGTTCCAAAGATAACTTCTTTCTTATATTCTAGATTAAAGTTTCTATCTATTGCATATTGCTATACCATATACAAGCATCTCAAATTCCACACGACCAAACAAAACCTATGTTCTACTCTAACTACTACATATCACTCTTCCTATGGTCACAGAATCCTTAAAGTAATCTGAAATCAGTTGTCATTGTCAATTCTATTGCCTTAATGTATCCATGTAATCCTTTTATTATTCATTCAATATTAATTTAGTACCTACTATGTTAAAGGCACTGAAACAAATTCTTATTTCTCATTCACACACCTGTGAAGGCATACTTTCCAAAGGAAATCATAATTATAAATAATGTAATATTTATCTTCCTATTCCTCTTATCTCTGATCTTTCTAACTCAAATGCTACCAGAAAATCTTACAAACCACTTTCAAAAATCTGTAATACTTTCAAAATAATTAAAAGAATTAAATTCAAAACACTTAGCATGACTGCAAAGGCCTTCTATAATATGCTGCAATCTTATCTCCTCATCATTAGACTCATTCCAGCTTCAATGAAGTATTAACTATTATTAGAATTTGTTACACTTTCTTTGTGCCTTTGCTCACTGTGGTAGACTGATAAAAATGGCTTTGGGATGGATTTTAAAAGCAGAAATAGATAACTGATAGATATATACATGACTCTTGTTAGAATTCACTTCTTTTTCCCTCTTCCATCTATCTCCACCGTCCTTGTTAAAATCTATCTACGCTCAGGTCAAAAGGCTCCCCTTAAAAATTCTCCAGATGGAATTAATGTTGCCTTTCCAAAACAACAGGTATTCCTAACATAGCTGGACACTGTCACAGTGCATGTACATCTTCATTTCAGCAAGAGCTCTAAAAGAGCATGATCTGTTTTATTTACTTTTGTGTTCCCACAAGTTCACACAAAGCAGAACTGAAATACATGAAAGTAATAAAAGCAATAGCCTAGGCAAGTGATTTCATTTCAGTTAACCCTGCTTCTGTTCTTACCTGTGGGATCCCAAGTTATATTGTGTGCTATTGATTCCAGAAAAAACTGACCACTTTTCTGCCACTGACTATATAATTCCTAAAAAAAAAAAAAAAAAAAAAAAAAAAAAAAGTCATTTATCCAATATTATTGGCATCTTTTCTCTGTCAAATGTATATAGTCATGCTTACTATTCATTAACACATGCAGTCTTTTTTTTTTTTTTTTTTTTTTTGGTATAACTGACCATGCAGTCATTTTTAAGGAGAACAAAATGTTCAATTCTGTCAAAAAAAAAAAAGGAAGATGTGATGGAGGAGACAGTGAGAATATCCATTCAGGAAGTCCAAAAGTCTGTCTTCAGTATATTTAAACAACCAATAAGCATATACCACCTTGGACAATATACTTACTAACCTCATACTTTTAAAATTATTATTACTTATCATTATTGTTACAAAGGTTTAATTTTAAATGTGTCTGTCTGTCTGTCTTCTATTTGAGGCTTTTTTCTTTTAATGTTTCATCCTCACCCAAGAGCATATGGTATGTGTGAAAATTCAGAATAAGAGAGATAACACTTCCATTATAATGTATAATTTAAAGTCTTTTCATTCCTTAAAGCAATATTTTTTCAACTTTTTTTACTTGAAAACCAGTAAGAAATATATTGCACTATGACCTGGAATATACATAATATATATATAAATGCAATCATAAGTAATCTACTTATTACATGTGATGTGTTTTAAAATTTTATATTTCATTTTCTTTTAAATTCAGGTTGTGGCCTACTAAATTGATGTCGCTAACCTCTAATAGATTGAGACCCATAAATACTCTCTTAATGTAGTGGTTCTCATACTTTAGTACAAGAATTATCTGAAATGTTTATTTAAAATTCAAATTTCCGAGACCCATGTTCAAAGGTTCAGGTTCAAAAGGTCCAGGATGGGGCACAGGAATTTGTACTTTAAATCAACATCCCAGATGATTTTGATACAGCTGGCCTGTAGAATATGCTTTTATGAAACACTATCTTATAGAAATGGCTCTCAATCACAGTGTACATTAGAACCCTCTCCAGAAACAGACATACAAGTGCCTAGGCACAACCCCATACCTATAGATTTAGAAAACCCCAGGGCAGAATCTGGACACATGTATCAACTAGTGATTCTGAAGTATATCTCTCATTAAGAATCACCACCTTAAAAGAATACTCCAGAATGTACAAAGAAATGGAAAGAATGTCTTTTTTATGAGGATCTAAAGATTGAGACTATATTCTCTAATTATAGATTTTGTACACCTTCCAAGTCTATGATTTTCTCATTTAATCCAGGTTTCCTCTTATTCATCAAACATTTTTTTTACTCTCTCTGCAAAGTCAGTGCTGCCTATCCATAAACCAGTCTCTTCTCGAGTTTTTGACATTGTTATATTAAGCAATTATCATTAGTATAAGAGCAAAAAGGCAAAAACTGAAAATTCCAATTCTACCCTTACTAATAAGGCATTTTAACATACAGATTTTTTTAGAAGTGAGTTATTTCATTCAACAAATATTTATTGAATATTATTTGAAACATATTGTTCTGGGGGAGCGACCACCTTTAAAATTTATTTTTAGTTTGGATAATTACTAATTCATAAGGCTATAAAAGCTTCTAGTATTGGCTTCATTAGGTAATATATAAACACAAATAAAAATCAGGGAAGAATTGTGGACTCTCCTTCCATGAATTTTAAAACCAGATTCCAATTAACACAAGAGAAAATATTTTTCATTAACACGAGGTAGAGAAAAGAATGCTTTCACCTAGGAACCAATACAGCTGGTTTTTACACTTAGTTCTGTTTCATTGATCAGATCACTTATTTATTTAGGGGCCTCTGCTGCCTTATTATATAAAAAAGAAATAATACCTACCAAACTAAAAGGGCATTTGTAAGATATCAATGAGCTAAGTGAGAATGGAATGAAAACTATTAAAAGACATAAAGGTATGTCTATTATTAAAACACTATTTAATTCTTTACATTTAAAATAGTCTCTGACCTCATCTTATCCTTACAATATCCCATGAAGAATGAATAGATAGTACTCAATTTCAGAATTGAGCAGAATTTCATAGGGCTCCTTGCTTAAGTCTGCTAAAAAGCTGACAACTAATAAATATTCTTTGGACCACACTATGCTGATCTTCTTTCATAGGGTTTAAATCACTAGTTTAATCTTCATTAGAGATATGTAAAATAACTGGTCTATCATATTTTAAAAAGCATTAAAGCACCCAAGAAATATACTACATAACCTCAATATTTATAAAGTATTGTTTCAGAACTATTCCTGAATATATTTTATTAAAAAAAAAATTCACTGGTCCATTAACAATTATATTACATGATATAACATGTGCAAGAAAATAAGTCCTGGAGGTATGTTAAGACTCTGCAATTAAAACATGTAATATTAAGAACAAAATACATTTAAAAAAAAAGAAAAACTATATGAAAGTAGATAATAAAAACATAAAAGTAGATAATAAAGCCACATATGACTGGACAATGGTGTTTGCACTAGCAATAAAGTAACTGCCAAACTTAAAATTGTTGATTCTTCAAATGCTTATATAAAAGAAAAAAAATCAGAAAAATATTCAAGGTAATTCAGCAGCACAATTTAATTCTATTTCATTGAAAGATTTAAATATTTTTTAACATGAAAGTGGAATTTAACATGTGTCTTTACTTATATAATTTATCCATATTTATCCACACTGATTTTGCACTCTTAAAAACATCTTTTAATACTCATTTCAATTCCTGAAAGGAAAATGATAAATTACTGACCAAATTTTTCTTTTCCTTTGGTAGGTTAACAGGTTCAAAAACAGAGATAACATTTCCATAGGATGCTGCAATCTTTTAAAAAGAAAAAAAAGAAAGAAAACTTAAGGATATGTTAACATGAATCAAAAGAGGAAAAGAAATTAATAGTATAACTTAAAATATGCCCACACATACAATTTCATGTACCAATAGTTGAAAATGTAAAGTTTTTCAGACCATCATATCTGGATCAGAATCCCAATACATGCTATAATTTACTGTGTAACTAACAAGTTAATCTCTTTGAACTTAGTTTATCTACCTAACCTCCTAACAGAATTATTTTGTGAATTGAAATAATATTTGTAAAATACCTAGTATATCATTATCTATAAGATGCATAGTAAATGTTAATTCTTTCTCACAGAAGACTATGTATTGATGTATTTCTTCTCAAGCATGGCATCTGACATGACTAAAAATCAGTTTTTGGGTTATCTGTCCTCAAAATTCACAATTCTGTCAGTGTCTATTTAATTTTTAAAAAATAAAACTTAAGATTTATTGCTTTGCAAATTGTCTAAGGAGTATGTTTTTTTCATGTTTAAAATTTACGCTTTAGATGAATGGAGAATAACCTTTCCTAGCTCTGTTTTATAAGGTAGCTATTACTAAAGCTTGAGTGAGTCACAAATGAAGAATATTGAAATATCGACAATTGGATGGATGGATGGATGGATGGATGACAGATTGATAGCCTGGGAAAGAATGAATGAATGAATCACAGATAAAAATAAGAATATATAATCTAGTGAAGAGGGAGTAAGGAATAAAGATATAGCATACATATGGAAAAAAAGCAACCTCGACATTTACCAACACTTTAAAGGCCCAAACTAAACACTCCGTCCCGGACCAACTCAGTGCAGATAATTTCTACATCCTAAGAACTCCCCAGAATACTTAACATGGATATCATTGAAAGGTTTTTTTCCCATATGTATGCTGTATCTTCATTCCTTATCCCTTCTTTACTAGATGTGACAACGTGGATGGACCTCGAGATAATCATGCTAAGTGAAATAAGCCAGACAGAAAAAGTTGAAAATCACAAGATATCACTTATATGTGGGATATAAACCTAAAAGCAACAAATGAACAGGACAAACAAACAGAGACTCATGGACTTGGGCTATAGACTAGTGGTTACTAGTGGGGTGGGGGTGGAGGGGGGAGATAGAAGGGGTAAAGGGAGTCAAATATAGGGGGGCAGGGGAGGGTAAAGTAGGTGAAGGGGATCAAATATATGGTAACTGAAAGAAACTGGACTTTGGGTGGTAAACACACAATATACAGATGTCAAATATAATGTACACCTGAAAATTATATAATAGTATTAACCAATGTTACCCCAATAAACTTAATTTTTAAAAAGTTAAAAAAATAAAAATAAAAAATAAAATAAAGTTTTGGTAAGATTTCTTCAAAGGATACTGAATATTCAGTTTTAGAAATAAGGCATAATATGAACACAAGTGTAAAGATTAAAACAGGTAATGTATGTTTAGAGAAGACTGATCATGAGCCCAGCTAGAAGAGAGCGTCCTTTATAACAGAATAATGGATGGAAGGCCAAAAAAGCAGGTTTGAGCTGTTGTGCCAAGGTGAACAATTAGAACTTTCCAAAGGTAATAGGAAACTAAGAATGTTTTTAAGCAAATGAATAACAAGATAAATGCAGATGAATTTTCTCAGGAAAATTAATCTGGTAGTACTACAAAGAAAAAGGAGTAATGATAAAATACTGATGTCTATGGTATCAAGCAGCATTTTCTTCTTTAAAGGTAAACAGAAGTCTTCAGGTATCAGAATCTGCAAATTTTCTTCCTGATACCTTAAGGAATCATTTGATTATACTGATACTTGTAAAAATAAATTTACCTTTTACAGAATGATTATAAAACCAAAGACCTTTTCATTCTAACTTGAACTGTTATATAATTTAGCTTAACACAAAAAGATAACTCATTGAAAATTATTAAAATTAGTTTCTAACATTAACCAAACCTATGTGAGTCTAGATAGTATAAGCAAGTTTTTATACAATAATGAAGATTATGGAACTACAAAGCTAGAAGATCAAAGAAACATGAAGGGAAAAAAAACTCAACAATTTTTAGCATTCCCTAATAAAGATCATTTTTGTAGTACAGTAAGAATGAAAGGCATAAACAAAAGAAAGATACATGAGAGATACTTGTTCCTATATTAAAGGGATGGGGACACAGGAGTAACAAAAAGAATAGTCCAACAAATAGGTAAATATTGCAAGAGCCAAAACTCCTTTTACCATGAGGATCTTTAATGTATATCCCAAGAAGTAACTTTTTAGACTGGTAGCTCTATTAGAAATAAATTTTTCAAAAAGGAGAAAGGATTGGGTCTACTTTGATTCTGCACACAAAATGTTCTGGGAGAATTACATGGTCAAAGTATTTAAATCTCTACTATTTAAATTTTAATAAATTTGCGAAGTTCAGCCCAGTCAAGCTACAACTATACTTAGGCCTGGCTACCTATACACATACGGTACTCTATGAATCTATATAACATGCTGCCTACTATTTATGACTCTCCCAATTCTGATACTGTTTAGAACCCTATTTAACCTATGCTATAACATCATATGCCCTATTTCTTTTGTTTTACTTTCAAGGTTATTTTACTAATCATATGCAAACAGAAGTCCATATAAAATTTTTCATTTTTTGTTTACAGACTTGGAACAAAATAAAAAAAAAATTATAGACTTTAGAAGAGTTGATCTTCATTTTAGTACAAAGTTTATCCAGAAGTTGCAAGGCAATAACTATGTTTACAAAGAATGACTCTAACAAATGATTTCTCTTCAGTAGTGTATTTGTAAATAGCTTGAAAATTTATTCCTTTCCCTCAATCCAATCAATTTTCAAATAACTAAGCTTTAGACATGTTCCACAGATAATATTATAGTTCTTTGTCAACTCATAAAGAAGACTATGCTTTATTTCAAAATTATATAAGAACAGAATTCCTGACATCTCAAAGAGACATTTAAGAGAGTCAAGAATTTTATATTCTATGGTACATTTTAGCCAAAGAAATTTGTAGCTACATTGTCCTGGAAATAAAGCAAGTCTCCAATTCGACAGAAAACACATACTTCAGAGACTATCCTGGCAAAAACCATATTCAAAACGAATCTCATATTACAAGATTACAAACCTTGCCTTGTTGCATTGAACAGTCTACACATCCTACTTGAATATTTCCATGTTTAGCTCCTGGAATTATTTGTAATCTTTCAAAATCACTTCCCAGTATAACAATGTCACATCCAGATGCATAAGCCTAAAAAATAAATAAAAATAAAAGTGATAAAATTGTCAACAAAATTATCATACAGAATACTGGCATTAAATAATTAAATGTTACATTTTAACAGTCGAATTTTAAATAATATTTTTAAAATCTGTATTACTTGAGAATATTTCCTTTACCTCCCATATATAGTCCCATTACAAATCTGATCAGCCCTATCTACAAAAAATATACCAATTCTGTTCACTTCTTTCTTCTCCACTGAATGCTACAGCCCTTGTCTAAGCTATTATCTCTTTCTTGCACTATGGTTAATATTCCTTGCTTAAACTACTTCAATAGTTTCCCCACTGCACTTGGAATAAAGCTCAACTCCTTACTATGGTCATGCCCTAAATAACTGTGCTAATTCTCCAAAACCATCTCAAGCTTCTCTTCCCTTTCAATTGGCTCCTGTCCCTATATTGCCCTTCTTTCTGTTCTTCAAGCATATCAATCTGTTTCCACCTCAAGGTCTACCTTTTACCTGCCTGGTCTTTCTCTAGCTAGCTTCTTTTTGACATTCAAGTCTCAGTTTCTGACCATTCATAATCTATTTCTCTCTCGTTCTTGCTCTTGTTCTCGCTCTCCCTCTTGCTCTCGCTCTCAGTCTCATTACTTTCCATCACATTACTGTTCATTTCTCTTGGTAGCATATATCATGATTTGTAAATGTCTTGCTTATTATCCATTTCCATTACTAGATGTTAAGTTCCAAGACAAAAAAGTAGGGTTCAAGTTTATAGTATACTCTGCTCTAGCCCCCAATTCTAACTGAAGGGCCTGCTTTAGAAATACCTATGGAATAAATGAAGTATTTAATTTCACAAAAACAACTTCCATAACCAAACAAAATAAAAGGGTAAATAGTTCAAGGATTGTTGGCCCTATATTTCATAGCTCTTTTTGAATTTTACAATGAGCAGAACTCTTTCAACCAGAATTATTTTTGTGTCCTCTTCTCTACGTTCCTAGATCACAGGAGTTTCTTCCTTCAAAGGGTACATGGCTCTCCTAGAATTCACATATTACAGGCTGGCATGCAGTATAACACTGCCGATAAAATATCTATCACAAACTGTTGTTCATTCTGATCAATTCTTAAAGTTTTAATAATTCTTCATTTTTCATCACTTTTGCACATGCATATATATACCTTACTTAAAAAAATATATACTTAATATGTTCTTTATGACCTAATTCCTATCAAAGCCAAAATAGTCCTATACAAGCTACCAAAAAAATAAGGGACTTGAGAAAACATACAAATAAATCTCACATTGCAGACAAGGCAATAATGCCTAAATAGGCTGACAAAACTTCTTAGTGGCAGAGTGGCCCTGAGAAACCTCATCTCCTGATTCTTGATCAAGTGCTATTTCCATGGCACCACCAGGACTTCCCTAGTTAATCATGCTTGCCTGGAATTTTCCTGAAAGAAATTAGGGATAATCAAGTTTGATTCCACTAGTGTCTCATAGGAAAAAATTGACTCAGTAAATAAACAAAAAAAAAAATCTCATGATGGTCTGCTCACCTATATAAATATCCACAATAGATCATAAGGCTTGTCACAAGACCATTAGCAAGAATAAGTTCCAAAAACTAATTTAAGTTTGCATTCATAATTCTCTAAATATCTTAAGATTTTAGAAACTGATTTTTTAAAATTAAATTTTGATAAAATACTGATTGTCACTGTTTTACCAAAATACTGTGTTAAATTTTGTATGTTTACAACTTAGATTTCCTCCTCTTTAAAACAAATTTTTTTCAGTTTCCATTAACTGGAATACACAGACACGCACATAAACAATTTTGCTTTTCTTTTGTTATACCTAAAATTATCTACCTACTTTCAAAGATTGAACTGCAACTATTTTTGTCAATCACAACTCTAAATTCAGAATTAAGTCTACTTTAAGCCTAAGTACCTTACAAAATTATTGTCTAATACAGGTATTAAACATTTGCAAAGTTGATAAATGCAGTTATTCCAGAAATACACTTAGCCCTATAGAGAAGCAGCAGCCAACTTACAATACAATTAACAAACCCTTGGTCATTCAAAGAATTATACAATTTTGGATTATCCTTGTTCTTTTGCTGTTGCTATATTATCACTGTCATTTGACTTTTCCTTAGTGACAGCACTAGAAGGTACAAAGCTCACTCGCTCTCGCGCGCTCTCTCTCTCTCTCTCTCTCTCTCTAGTTTTGGTAAACTTTAAATCAAATGAAAATTATTGATCTTCGTCTGGAATATCTCTCAGTCATTCTCACTTTTTCTCTGAGAGTTATAACTACAGTATGGCAATAAACTACTAGATGAGAAAAAAAAGGATACAACAAACTACACTTCGCATTTCACAAATTTGACTATTTTGCTTGGGGCTTATAATAAAGATCCTGTGGTTTTCTTGACTATAAAATGTACATGTTTACAGTTTATTTAACTGTATAATTAAATGTAGGATGCATTGAAGACTCAAACCATATTTGTATTTTGTTACATTTCTTAATTATTTTCAAGAATTTATAACTGTTTCCTAAAAAATCCTGTTGTACATGGAATATTGGTTGAATAAACTATGGTACCTATCCATAATGGAATATTACACAGTTGTAAAAAGAATAAGGAAGATACCTATTGAGTAACAATGAAGTGATTTCTAGGGGCAATTATTAAGTGAAAAAAAAAAAAAAAAAAAACAAAGTACAGTACAATGGGCATATATGGTATATTATTTTTTGTGTATGGAACAAGGAACAAGAAAACATACATATATCTGTTTATTTCAAAAAGAAACACAGAAAGGATAAAACTAGGAAACAAAAAAGTTTGTTACTGACAAAGTAGGGGAGGATGGAGTGGAAAGGATATGGGAAAGAATGATAATTCTAACTTTTTATATACTTATGACTTTTGTAAACATGTTATACACACTCAAAATTAAATCAATTAGAATGAGGTGGGGAATAAAATGAAACTAATTGCTTTTCAAATGAATACTATAGCCACACCTAAAGACAGATGATAGGAAGAAACTAAGTAACATGAGCACACAATTTGATCATATATTTTCTCTTGGGAAGCTAAAAGAAAAAACTAGTCTTCCTCCTTTGTTTCTCATTTACTGTCACACTACTCCCAAATTCACAATACTTTGGCACTAGATGTGTGGGGATTTTAACCACACCAAGCAATTCTGTGACACCAACTGGTGTCCTATAATTTAACTCAATTTTTATACTATCTAGAGAGAGCATCAGATCCCACATATTAAGAAGGGCTTCTTAGTCTTAACTGAGACTGCCCTCCACTTTAGATATTAATCATACATAGTAGAACCACAGATTACCCACAATTTCTGTCTTACTTGGCTACAAATCTGAGGTTCCCATGACTTCCCTCCTTGGATTCGATTATTTGCCAAACAGCTCACAGAATTCAGAGCAACTTACTTGCAGTTTTCTAGTTTATTAAATGATAAAAATGAAGGCTACAGATGAACGGACAGATGAAGAAATACATAGGTTGACATCTGTGAGGATCCCTAGCACAGGAACTTCTGTCCTGTGGAATTGGGGTGTGTCACCCTCCTGGCATGGGATGTGCTCACCAAACTAAATGCTCCCTAAACCTCATACTGTTGGGATTTAATGGAGGCTTCTTCATGTAGGTATGATCAATTATTAACTCAATTTTCAGTCCCTCTCTCCTCTCTGGAAAATAGCGGGTAGGCCTGAAAATTCCAACCTTCTTATCATGGCTTGGTCTTTCGTCTTTCTGGTGACCAACCATCATCTAGGAATCATCCAGGAGCCCACCCAGTTGCCTCATTAGAACAAAAGATATTCCTAGTGCTCTTATCATATAGGAATTTACAAGGGTTTCAGAAACTGTGACAGAAATGTGGTGGGAAGCAGGGCAGGGGTGAGACAGGGAGAGGAAATACAAACAAATCCTGAACTCTTTCTGTAGGTTTGTTAATTATAGTGGTACATACTATGCAATTCTGAAAATATTTTAGATGTATTATAGGAAGAGCCAAGGTTCTCACTGTATAAGAAAGAAGAAAGATATGAAGTGGAGGAAGGCACAACACAGTTATGTAAGGCTGGACTGGAACTGGAAATGTTGATATAAAAATTATGCTTTCCAAAATATACATACAATAAATAAGTCCTCCCTTAATGGCACTGATAAGTTTTGTTAAGCTATATATAATAAAACCAATTTTACCACAGGCTAATTGATATAAACATAAGTTACATTCCCTTGGCACCTCGTCAACGTTACAACCAAATGATGCTGAATGAAACAACATTATTCAAGGACCTGCTATATTTTCATATATATATGTAAACATGTTTGTATATATTTGTATGTTATACACATGTATGTTACATGTGTATGTCCAATGTAACGGCCAAGAGGCAGATATTCCAGTAACAATGAGATCATCAAGAATCTTGATCTTGGTCTCTAGTATCCCCTACTAAAAGAAACCAGGGCTCCTCAAAGAAATGGCTAGGGAAAAGTAGCTATAATGAGAGCCCAGAATACCTTGTTATGCCAGAAAGAAAGGAGACACTTAAAAAAAAAAAAAAGAATAAGAAAAAAAAAAAGATGAGGCAAGATTTATAATGAATGGATGCTCAATCCAGGGGAAAATAGTCTACGGCCATGCCACCCTGAACATGCTCGATCTCGTCTGATCTCAGAAGTTAAGCAGGGTTGGGCTTGGTTAGTACTCGGATGGGGGACCACTTTGGAATACCAGGTGCTGTAGGCGTTTAAGTATATACATACATACATACATAAAATAAAAGTGGTATCAATCCAGGAGAAAATTTTGATGAGTATGAGGATACTTGCATGCACATAAAAATGTCTCTCGCACACTGCTTATTGTACCAAGAAAAAAATAAAACTAGTGGAAACACTGGGCAACACCTTGATAGGTCATTAAAATTAATATCACTAATGATGGAGACCATGAGTCGCCAAATGTGATACCCAGAGAAGGACACAACATCATTTATTCATAATTTTGGAAAAGAATGCATAACTTCAATCTAATCAAGAGGAAACATCAGACAAATGCAACATGAGAAAAGGTTTGTTTTTATTTTTTTAATTTTAATTTAATTTTTTTACAGTTGTCATTCAATATTATGTTACTCTCAGGTGTACATCAGTGGTTAGATATTTATATCACTTACAAAATGATCCCTCTAATAAGTCTTGCACCCATCAGGCACCATATATAGTTATGACAATATTATTGACTGTATTCCCCATGCTGAACCTTACAGCTCCATGACTATTTTGTAACTGCCAATTTGTACTTCTACTCCACCATTTTGACTGGAACTAAAAGGATTTTTTAAAAGGGAAAGGTACTATATATTCTTCAAATATCAATGTCAAAAGGAATAAAGAAAAAGGAAAACAATGCTAAAGAGACATGATAAATACGTGTAATACTTGCCCACAGACTGAATCCTGAAGTGAAGGGTAAAAATGCCAGAGAACACTGTTATATCAACCAATAAAACTAGAACATGGACAATACTTTAGATAAAAGTAGCATATCAATGTAAACTTATGAAGTTGATATCTATACTTGTAATTATGTAAAAGAATATTCCTATTATGAAATATAAACTAAATTACTTAAGGGTAAAGAGTCATGATGTATGTAACTTATCCTCAAATGTTTTGGTGGAAAAAATTATGTAGGCGCACAAATATACAGTGTGCACAAATGATAAAGAAAATGAGGTTAAATTATTATCAATAGCCAATGTAGGTAAAGAGAATATGGGTGTCCCTTGTACTATTTTCATTTTACAACTTTTTCTAAGTATGAAATTACTTCTAAATAGTTATTATCCATGTAATAATGAAAACATCTAAAACCTAAATAATTATTTCCAAAATAATTACAACAAAAAATTTGCCACTGTTAGTGCTTTCTTCTTTCTTTCCCAAACTTCAGTCATGTGAGCCAATTTTTTTCTCTTTGGTATTATGCTTCAGGGCCAATGCTTTTCACTGGTATCCCATTTAATCCTCAATAAATTCTGTGAGGTATTTACTATAATTACCCCATTTAACTAATAAAGGAAACTCAAGCTTAGAGAAATTGAGTAATTGGCTTAAATTTCAGAGCTAGTATAAGGCACAACTGAGAATGAAACCAAGTTATAACTAATGGGAAAGAACATGCTTCTTCCATCTGCTATTCCGCCAGACAGTGCCTTATAAACACACTCTGGTATGAATGTAATAATTTTTCCCTAATTTTTTCCCATAAATAAAAATGCCTTATTCGGATGTTAGGCAACCAGAACTCCCATAACTGTTGGTAGAAATGTAAAATAAAATTGTGCAACTACTAAGGAAAGCTAAACACATGCTACCCAATAATCCAGCGATTCTACTCCTAAGTTTATAACCAACAAAAATGCATCCATATGTTCACTAAGAGATATGTATAAGAATATTCATGTCTATTCATAAAAGCCCCAAAGTCGAACAAACTCAAATATCTATCAACAATGGGATAACTGGTTCAGGAAGACAATAAGTAATTTTAAGTTTTACTTTAACCTGCATGCTATAATTGTGTTTTATGTATATACAAAGAGGAAAAACTTTGATATGTAAAACCAATGGAATGTATAAATAAATTATAGTATTATCACTTATGGAATACTATAAAGCAATGGTTATCAAACTTTCTGGTCTCAGGAATCCTCTGCACACTTAAGGTATCAAGGATAACTACCCTCCTTTCTCCCTAACCAAGAGCTTTAGTTTGTGTGCACAATCACTATCAATATTTATTCTTTTGGAAATTAAAACTGAGAAACATAATATACCAAATGCATCAGTAATCAAAACCATGCAACAACTAAAAGCCCAGGACCAGATGGATTCATCAATAAATTCTACCGAACACCTGAAGATTAACACCAATTCTCCTTAAATTCTTCCCAAAAATTGAAGAAGAAAGAATACTTCCAAGTTCATTTTACAAAGCCAACATTACCTTGATGCCAAAGCTGGACAGGGACACTTCAAGAAAATTATAGACCAATATTTCTGATGAACACAAATACAAATATAGTCAACAAGATAGTAGCAAATCGATTTCAACAGCACATTAAAAAGATCACATACCATAATCAAGCAGGATTAATCCCTGGGATGCAAGGATGGTTCAATAAAGGCCATATATGACAAGGCAACAGCTAATATACTCAATTGTGAAAGTCTGCAAGCCTTCTTCTAAGATCATAAACAAGACAAGGATGCCCATTATCACCACTTTGATTCATCATAGTACTAGAAATCCTAGATAGAGCAATAAGGTTAGGCAAGAAAAATAAAAGGCATCCAAACTGAAAAGGAAGATGTAAAATTGTATCTGTCTGTAGATGACAAGATATTATATATAGAAAACCTTAAAGACTCCATCAAAAAACTGTTAGAACTAATAAATGAATTCAAACTTAGTATTCAAAATTGACATACTAAAATCAGTTGCATTTCTATATACTAACAAACTATTCAAAAAAGAAATTAAGAAAACAATCCAATTTATAATAGCATAAAAAAAGAATAAAATACTGAATAAATTTAACTAAGGTGAAAGATTTTGTATACTGAAAACTATAAGACATTGATTAAATAAATTTAAGATGACACAAATAAATAGAAAGATATCTTCTGTTCTTGGAGTGGAAGACAATATCATTAAAATGTCCTTATTACCCAAAGCGATCTACAGAGTCAATGCCACCCCTATCAAAATTCCAATGGTACTTTTCACAGAAATAAAAAAAAAAAATCCTAAAATTCATATGGAACCACAAAGACCCCAAATAGCCAAAGCAATCTTGAGCAAGAACTAAGCTGAAGCCATCACGCTTCCTGATTTCAAACAATATTACAAAACTACAGTAATAAAAACAATACAGTACTGGCATAAAAGCCAACACGTTGATCAAAGGAACAGAATCACGAGCCCATATATAAACCCAAGCATATATGGACAATTAATATTTGATAAAGTCACCAAGAATACATAATGGGAAAATAGTCCCTTCAATAAATGGTGTTGGGAAAACTGGACAACCACATGCAAAAGATTGAAACTGGACCCTTATCTTACATCACACACAAAAATCAACTCAAAATAAAGACCTGAATCCAAGGCCTGAAATCTAAAGGTTTCAGTCCTAGAAGAAAACACCTAGAAGAAAACATAGGTAGTAAGCTCCTTGACACTGGTCTTAGTGATGATTTTCTGTATGACACCAAAATCACCTGCAAAAACAATAATTAATAAGTGGGCCTGCATCAAACTAAAAAGCTCTGCACAACAAAAGACATGATCAACAAATGAAAAAGAAACCTATGGAATGGGAAAAAATATTTGCAAACTGTATCTGATAAGGAATTAAAATTCAAAATATATAAGAAACTCATACAACTCAATAGCAAAAAAAATCTGATTAAAAAGTGGGCAGAGGATTTGGACATAAATTTTTCCAAAGAAGACATATAAATGGCCAATAGATAAATAAAAAAATGTTTCAACATCACTAATCATAAGGGAAATGCAAATCAAAACCATAATATGACCTCGTGCCTGTTAGAATGATTATCATCAAAAATAAATAAATAAATAAATAAATAAATAAATAAATAACAGACAGATGTTGATGAAGATGTGGAGAAAAGGGAACCCCTGTGCCTTCTTAGTGGAAATGTAAATTGGGATAGCCACTATGAAATACAGTATGGAGGTTCCTCAAAAAAATAAAAACTGAACTACCATGATCCAGTAATCCAACTTCTGAGCATACAGCCAAAGATGATGAAATCACCATCTTGAAGAGATATCTGCACTCCCATATTCACTGCAGCCAAGACATAGAAACAATCTAAGTGTCCATCAAGAGATGAATGAATATATACAATGGAATATTATTCAGCCACAAAAAGGAAATCCTGTGACAACCGTGAAGGCACTGTGCTAGGTGAAATATATTGGAGAATAACAATATAGATTCCACTTGCATGTGGAATCTAAAAACATTGTACTAATGGAAACAAAACAGAATGGTGTTTGCCAGAGGGTGAGGGGCAGGGGAAATAGGAGATGTTAGTCAAAGGGTACAAACTTTCAGTTATAAGATAAATAAGTTTTAGAGATCTAATGTGTAGCACAGCGACTATAGTTAACAGTACTGTACTGTATACTTGAAAACTGCTATGAGAGTAAAACTTTAATAGTATCACCATAACAACAAAAAACGGTAATTGTGCGAGGTAAAGGATATGTTAACTAACCTTACTGTGGTACACATTACACTATATGTGTATCAAATCATCACATTGTACACCTTAAACTTACACAATGATTTATGTCAACTCTATCTCAATAAATCTGGAAAAATAATCCAAACTGGGTGTCATCCAAGATCACTGAAAATAAACCTATCTTTTTATGGATATTTCTAATAATTATTAAAATTAATTCTAGAGTTTATATAACATAATGAGGCAATAAGCAAGTACACACACACATACAGACACACAAATAGAGAAAACAACCTTTAAAATGCGCTGTGCATAATTTTAAAATTATCCATCTATAACTAAATTCTTTAATAAAAAAATCCATCTCTCTGGTTTAAAAAAAAACCTAAGATGCAATATAATACATATTTCTAGAAAAAAATCTAAGACTAGTTTTACAGATTTTTCTAAAATAAATTATTTTCAAAAACTCATTTCAAGGTTCCCTGACTATATTGTGGAAGGTTATCAAAACAATAAGAACAGCACTGGTTTATCAAATAAATTGTCGTACTGCTTAATCTTCAAAATTAACATACATATATTACAACTGGTATATTATCTGCTTCTGTCAAAAAAAATGTGTAATTAGAACAATGTATTACTAAGGCAAATTTAACTGACAAATAAAAATATTTTTATCAGGCACATGTGACATTAGGCTTACTAACTTTTGAGACTAAACAAGATGCACAGGAAGAACTTAGTTTATATGTGTGCTATCAAGTACATAATTAAAAAAATTTTTAACTTTAAATTTTGGGAGAATTTTCTAGAATATTCTAAATTTCAAAAATTATCTAAAGCTGTAAGTCAGTATTCTAATTTGGAAATCCTGTGATCTGTAAAACATTCAGGGTTCCTGTTTTTCCTATTTTATTTTAACTAAACATATCAGGTAAATATATCAAAGAATTTCTTCCTGGTATATTTCCTGGTTAAATGACTTAGGTATAGTATGTTATAATTAACATTATTCTCGCTTTTAAAAACATTAAGAATTAGTATTGCTTCAATAATCTTAAAGGTACTTGAATACTATTTAAAATATAACATTTTAAAACAGGCCAAATTTTTAAAATGTAGTTCAATTTAGTAATTATAAAGGCATATGAGTGCCACAAAAATCTTTCTTTCTCTAGGTACAAACAGTATTAAACTTTCCCTTCCTGTATTCTCTCCACCCACAAACACCCACATGCCCCCTCCAAAAAAGCTTTCCATCCTCCCACCTTTAAAGGATTCCCTAAAGTGAAAAAACAAAAAGTTAAACTAAAGGATGCTTACTATCACAGAAAGTTGAGGAAGGAGAATGCTAATTAAGCCTTCAGTTCTCTGCCAACAGCCAGATAGCTGCAATCAGTCTCTTGCCTTCTAATCTGGGTTCCCTTGGCTAAGAACAGTGGGTTGTCCAATACAAAAGGAGTGCTGGATCTATAACATATTTACTTTCCCTCCTATAGCAAAGGTGTTTAAATTCTACACTAGAATCAGGATGTCATAAATATTAACACAATCTGTCTTTTGGAAATCACCTCCCTTTCTATTTCATTCAAAACATAGTCTCAACATGGATAAACTAAAAAATGAAAAGAAAAAAAAAAAAAAAAAGAAATTCAAAGAGTGTAAAAGAATCTGCCCTTGGATATACAACTAACTATAAGGGACTAGGCTGGAAATCAAATCCAGGTAATGACTCTAGTATCAGATGTCACCAGTACTTCGATCACTGTTTTAGACACAATGAAACCTTGGAAGATATATGCAAGGCAAGACTGGTTAATGATATGAAATCTCAAATAAAGTGCTTTGAAAGTATAAGAGATATGGTCACTGCTACTAGCTTTAATACTAATAGCAAAGTCAAAATAGTTTGATGCCAGTTTAAGTTGTAAAAAAGAGTATCTAATTCTTAGATATACTAATTATTTAGTAATTGCATATTTAAAAATCTAGACTCCATGAGAACTGGCATTAAATTTCATTTCAATTTAAAACCTCTCAGACTTCACTCAGAAAACAGGATCTCATCTCCTGTACTCTTTCAAAACAAGAATAGATAAGTTATCTGCAAAAATGAAAAGGGAGGAATTACAAACACAGGACTGTCTTCAGAGAAGGCATAAAGTACAAAAAGGAATAAAAGAATTCTTCAAGGGGCCCTCCAAGAGGAAGATCTCATGTCTCTCTACCCCAAGTAAAACTAGAATTTAGGGACATTTGTTTAAGTCTGCACATACCATCTACCATTAATGTTTGCTATTTTACTATCAAAGAAAAAGAATTCAAAATCAAAAGAGGTTAAAAATAAAACTCAAGAATTGATCAATACCCGATCCCATCTGATCTCGGAAGCTAAGCAGGGTTGGATCTGGTTAGTATTTGGATGGGAGACCACCTAGGAAGATCAGGCACCGTAGGCACAAGCAAATAAATAAATAAATAAATAAATAAATAAATAAATAAATAAATAAAATGAAGCATTGATCAATAAATAGATTCTGCCTTTAAACATGAAAAAAAAGGGGTTATTTCAAGAGAGATCAATATAAGATATATATAGTGTCCAGGAAACTGATGGCACAAAATTTAACTTAGAACTATCAACTTAATGTTAAAGGGTCAGGAATGAATTCACTGCAAAGGAAAAAGATAACTGTTAATCCTCAAACTACCACCAAAATTACAGAGAGCGGGGATCTCAACACTAAACAAACAAAAAATTATTTTTACCTTATTTACTGGAATGTTTCTTGAGCTCTGAAAGAAATCTGCAGTAGACTTCGTGAAGATTTAAGCCTGGTCTGTGGAAATGGACTTTAAAATTCAGTGGGAGGGGTCAACAAGCTACATGACAATTTAGAATGACTATAATCTTTGGTACATTAACTCCCCTCTCCTTTTAAAATAACACAGAAGCATTCATCAAGGTTTTATGTACACTTACAAGGGTCATATAGGTATATAAATGAGCCAGCATATGCTTTGAAGACCACATCACTGCTTATATAGAGTCTGAACGCCTTTTTAGAAAAAGTTCTTAGAATTTACATTGGAAAAAGCACTCATAACTTAAGGAGATGGCAGAAAATGCAATACTACCATCCTATAATCTCCCACTAGGAAAACCTCCCTAAAATGCTGTTTATTCCTCCCTCTAAATAGCAAGACCAGAGAGCAATGTTCACCTACAGTTGTTCACAGAAACCCATAGTGTTCACTCTTCTTTCAAGCTAGGTTAACATTTAGAATTAGAATTAAAACTGCTAGTGTTAATTGCAAGCTAATTGTCACTCTAAAGGGGATACACGGATTGTTTTAAAGCAAAGTACTTGGTTGGCATAGATCTAAAAGCATAATTCAGGAATTAAATGTCAGCACCATGTTAAATAATGACTATTATTCTATTATTTATTCTGACAAAAAATATACACAAAAAAACTAAAGTAGATCAAAAACAAAACAAAACAAATTAAAACAACCCTGGGTATCTATCAAGCTATTTACTTTGTTTCACTTATTTATGTAAAATTTAGTTTTACTTTTAATCCCAACTAAGAGATAACTACATGAGTCGTATCAAAAACCATCGGCATTTTAAATATGTTTAGATAAAGGTTATCATGTGCAATACTAACTTGCAGTTTGAATTTATTATAAAAACTATAATTAAGGCAGAAAATGCCACTATACTAGTAAATAGGCAGAAATTTGGGGCCATCTTCCTTCCAAGATCTGGGGAAGACTAATGAACATGTCACTTGCAGTAAACCTTAACCCTGAATTACCACTACATAGCAAAGAAGGGTTTTACTGAAAAACAGCAATACAACTTTTAGTAATTATTGTGAACAATCTAAAATAAATAAGTTTACCAGGACTACTAAACTGCTACATATGGAATTCAAAAGAATGCAGGAGTAAATTATTTATAAAAAAAATATTTACTTTCTAAAGTTATTCCTCAGTGAATCTGAAAAAAAATAAATGAAAAGCACTGTTTTCACTATATTTTTAACCAGCGCTAGTTGTTGACAATTAGTAACTGTTTGAAAACACCCACTCTTTTTAACTACAAGCATATTTGACCTTAACTTAGAATAAGAAATGAATTAAATCCCAACTATTTCTAAACTTGACAGTTTGAGCCTATGGAGTGGGGAATAAAAAGCCCCCCCTCCATATCACACACACATTACACATAATTTTTGTTTAAACAATCTTGACAAAATACCTCATTAAAGTAAACACTTTAAAAATCCTACCAAACATTCTAACTTCCGAGTTCAGGCTCTGCACAGCAAGTATCTCAATGACCGGAACGTTTTTGCTTCCTTCGCTCTCAAAGGCCAGGTCCGCCAGGCCCTAGGGGGCGGAGACCTCCGTGGGGGACCTGGGGACCCCCGCGGGGACGACTAGGCGTTCTTGGCCTCTCTGCCCGTCATTCTGGGCCAAGCCCAGCTGATTCAGGGACGTGGGAGCCTCCCTTACCGTGAAGCGCTGGTCGCCGACGCTGCCCACAGAGAAGCAGTGGTCGCCAGGGTTCACGGCACCAGTCAGCACCTGGTGCAGGTTCATGTTGGCGCCTTAGTCCAGCAACCGACACCGCGTCCGGCTCATGCCCGGGGTCAGCTGTGGCTACCCTCCCTCCTTCCGTCAGGGGCGGCGGCCGTTTTGGGGTGGCGACCGCGGCAGCGACGGGTGCCAGGAGCCGGAGCCGCTCTGCTGGGGCCCGCAGCTCATCCCGAGCCCTGGCGGGCGAGGCCCGGAGGGGGCGGGCCGGCGAGCGGGCGGGGCGCCGCGCTCGTCCGCGCACCTGTCACAGTCCGCGCAGGCCCAGGTGAAGCTCAGGGGTCGGCCGAGCGGCCGCAGCACCGGCTGACTCGCTGGCCAGGAAGGCCGCGCGGTCCACCCAGTCGTAGGTTCTGGGCGGCTGGTTTTGACCGAGCCCAAGTGGTGCAGGAAACATGCACGCTTAACCTGTTTCTCCTCAGCTCCGGTGCCCGTCACCCCCACAGGCCTTGGCCACTCACTACGCGTCGCTAGGTCCTTTCGGCCAAAATATCGCGAGATTTCCCGCAGCGAAGCCGAGTACCGCGGTAAAGGATTCACTTTTTTACCACAGTACAGTATAGAGATCCGCAAGTGGATATGAAACCGCCTCTTCTAGTCAGATGCTGGCCAATCCCAAGCTCTAGTCCACCTAGGGCTCCGCCCACCATCGAGGAGCGATCGTTCGCTTTGAGGTTTATGAGTGATTCTGTCCGTTTGAGTGTTGAACGTAAGGATCCTAGTAGAAACATAATGAGCCAGATTGAGGTGAGAATTTTCAGGTTATGCTTTAGGTTAGAGCTTAGTCTGACTGTTGGGCCAGAAAGTTCAAAAGGGAGAAGTGCATTAGAAATGGAGTTGCAGAGTCCTCGGTCCTGGTAGAGACTACAAGTCCCAACAAGCACCGCTCTCCTAGGCGGCCTGTGAGTACTCCCTAAGTGACCCTGGAAGCATCTCTGTCCCGGCGTAATAGTTACTCCAGCTGGACGTGTGTTTCCAACCTTAAACAGGATAATTTTTAAAGGTTTAAACACTTGACAAGTACTAAAATGAAATATTTTCACCTAGTTTACCTTAATAAGACGTTTGAAGTAATGCTGTAATAATACTGCACCAGCCCTTCGTCGAGTGTTCGTTTTAGAAGAACCTAAGAATTCCAAAATGTTTATTGTGACAGTTACAACAGTGAGATTCCAACTCTGCGTTTTGACACAATTTTGTATTATTGATAAACATCTATATGTCTCCTCCCACATACCTACTGTAAGTCTGTTAGAGACAGACTGGCCTGCTCGTCTCTATATCCCAAGTGTCTAGTTCCAATTTTTAAATTTCAGTTAAGTAAATGTTAAATGAATAAATGTAAACAGGAACTCTCCACATAAAGAGTAGTTTTTAAAAATTACAAAATTTATTTTTATATACTTTTATTATGAGGGGAAAAAACACACCAATAGATACTTGGATGGAAGGAGTACCAGTAATTTGTTTTGTTTTCGCTAAGTTTTTTTGCAATGTACGTTTACTTTGTTTTGAAGTTAAAAGTTACTTAAAAAACAAGTTTTAAGAGTCATCTCCCTTTTTTAACTTGAAAGATGTAAATTCCACTATTAATCCCAATCTCTTCATAAAAATGAGAGGCTTAAAACAATTTTTAAAGTTTTTAAAAAACTTATTGAAGTCTAATATACTCCCTTTAATTTGTTTTTTAATTATTCAAATTTTATTTAAAGTGACTTAAAGTTAATTTTATATTTTAGATTCTAAATCAAGATTTTTCTACATCCGACATAAATTTTGTGTCTGGCTCTAAAGCTTAACATGTTTTCTCATTCTGTTCTGCCCAATTTTTGGTTTTGAAGGGCATTCAGTATAGAAACTAAGTGACCTAGTGGTTAAGAAATCTGAGATCTACTTTTGATCTGGCTGTGCAACCTTGGAAAGTCTTGTTAACTTTAAGACTCATTTTCTTTATCTGTAAAATTAGCAAGTTTAACCTGATTATCAACAACAGTTTGCTTGGCTTTTTCATTCCTGCAATTCTGTACATCTGTTAGATTTTATTAAATTCCTTCAGCCTTGAGATAGACTACCTGAGTTTGAATCCTGGCCTAACCTCTCAGACAAATTACTTAATTCTTCTGTGCTTTTCTTCTCTATAATGTGGGGATAGCAGTACACTTTCTTTATATAGTTATCATGAAGATTAAATGAGAACACTGTTGACACCTTGTCAGAATTCAATAGATGTTACTATTATTATTCTTATTCTTAAATAAATCTAACTTTTTGACATATACTTACTCTTTTTACGGTTTTCCAAATAGTGTCAAACCTCAGTCCAGATCAAACTTTCCAAGGATGTTTAGGACTATCACAAATGTTCTTGTGGCCATCCCATTCTGTATCCAAAACTGTGGGACTACAATAGCTAATGAAAAGCAAGGACATTCTTTTGCCTCTGTCAACAAAAAGTTGACTAGGTATTCCACCAGCAAAAAGGGTTTATTCAGGAAAAAGAAAGGGTTGTAGTCCAGTACATACATCTATGGTGAGCCACATGCAAGAAAAAGAAAGTTCTTATTAGAGGGAAAACTAAGTTAAGGGGAGGGGCTGTTAGGACCATAGAGCTCTGTTGTAAACATAGAGTTCTTAGGATCTTTGCTAGGGACAAAAGGTGTGAAAGCTCCTCCCATGGGCCTTCTTGATTCCTGTCTTAGTTAAGGTCTCTGTCATAAATTTTGACACCTCTTACTCATCAGAAATACTCTACTACCTTATTAAATTGCTCATTAAACCACCTATCTTTGATATAACAGCAGATGAACTATTTTAGTGAAACAACTAAATGCTTGTAATTTATCTATTTCTTCCACTGCAATTCTAGCCTGCTGTCTGGTTTTACACAGCTCTTGAGCTAAGAATAGTTTTTACATTTGTAAATGGTTGAAAAAAATCCATAGGAGAATACTATATCATGATACATAAAAATTATAGTGTCAAGAGCTTACCCTCAGGAAGGAAGGTGGCTTCCAAGGGAGAGAGGATAAAGAAGCAAGGAGTGGAGAACCAAGAGGGGTCAATTCCTCAAATGGAGTCAGATGGATGATGGGAGAGGTATAGGGGAACCACAAGAGGGTCTTTAAGAAGTATATTTCTTTAAAACGAACAAACAATGAGTGTAAAAAGAATTAAAGACCAAAAGGAGAGCATTGGATTTAGAATTTAGGCTGATGACTTTTAGGAATGTACAAAAAAGACATAAATAAGGAGGCATTAGCTGGCAACAATATCTATAAATTGTCTTTGCCTTTGTACTTATTCATCATCCTTTTCTCAAACCGGGACCTGAAAGAGGAAAACTATGAAGAAAATGACAAGGCTCTGAAGTCTTAGCCCACCATGAGGGACTCAATCCTCTAGCTAAGCTTCCAATCTGACTTAGACACTGAGAGCTTTAAATAGACGAAGACAGAATATCTTTCTTTTTTTCTTTCCTTTTTTCTTTTTTCTTCCCTTCCTTCTTTTTTTCCTTCCTTTCTTCTTTTTAAAATCTTCTTGTTTGTTTGTTTGGGATTAAGAAGTTTTTTAATTTCCCAGATATCTAGAAGACTGACAGGGAGAGGAGCTGACTAGCCAATACCTAGACTACAATAGATAAAAGGGCAATGTCTTCAGTCAGAGAGCAAGTTCTCTCTAGCACTGACTCTGGACCACCTTCCTGAATAGTGTAATTAGTTTGCTTCTCTTACCTTGATTGCTACCTTTAAAAGAGACTTTAAAGTCTGTTCGGTCTCCTAAACTTGCCAAGTGTTGCTGCCTCTGTCTATTCAGCAACCTTGCCCTGCCCAGACCTTTTGCTGTCTGACCACACTGCTTAGCTAACCTCATTTGTCTCACACCCTACTGCTCCTTTGGAAAAACCCATCAGAGAGCTAGCTTCTTACACAAATGGAAAGACATTAAAGATTCTTGATGAAGTAAAGATCAAGGATTTAAGGAATCAAGGGCGGAGGGTTTGGACTTGAAAATGTTAAGTGTAGAAATAGAGACCTTTGGCTATAGAGGTAAAGTAAGAAAGCTTAAACTTAGTAGTACTTATCCTTTCTGCAAAGTAGTTCCTAGTTATAGGTCCTCTTAGTGATGTTTCTATATAAAGTGATTGCAATTGTCTATATATCTCTCTCTTCCTTTCTCATTGAAATGGTAGATTGCTCCAAAGATTTCCACAGAACCTGTTCAATTTTCTAGCAGTCACTCCAGGGAAAGAGCAAATAGAACATAATCATATGTTTCCTAATCAACAAATGCAAACATGATGTATATGCTAAATATTCTTATGCATAAATAATATTTACATAGGATGTTTTAGTCTGTATATATAGACTATGCAACCAATAGTGGCTTAAATAATAAAGACATATAATTGTGTCATACAACAAAGATAGTTCCATGATGATACAGCAACAAAATGTGGGCTTTCTTCTATGGCAGCTTCAAATTTTTCCTCACCAGAAAACATACAGGAAAGCAGGAAGGATGGGGAAGGAAAAGGCATTCTCCTTACTGTCTACTTTTTGTTTTTAAACCAGGGAGGAAAATTTTTGTAGTAAGCAACCAAGCAAACTCCCTATTATATCTCAATGGCCAAAAACGGGTCACATTGCAAGCCCTAACTTCACAGGAGGCTGGGGAAATTATTAACTGGCTTTGTAGCCTTAGAGAAACAAGTGCAAGAAAAGAGGAGACTGGAAATGATTTTTGGGTAGGCAACCAAACTGTCTGCTACATAGTTCAGTGGGAAAAAGGATAATAAAACCAAAAAATATTTGCTTGAGGATCTTATGAGCAGATTTCATTTAAACTAAGCTAAAGCTTAAAAACTGAAGACTAAGATTTGAGAAAAATAGCATACTTGAATAGCAAACAAAACTTCAAAAACCAAAACATGAGCATATGAAAATATGTTATGAAAATAAATCTGATTAAGATAGCTTTGTGTTTTGAATTCCACTGAATTGGGGAGGGCTATCGATTTCTTGTAGTACTCTCTGTTCCCGGAATTCTCCTGTGTCACCTCCAGAGCAGATGCCTAGGGAGCCAAGAGCCTGGATATTTCCATCTCAAACAAGGTAGCTGGGAGTGTTTCTAACAACTACTCCTAATAATGGTATTTATTTTTCTTTCCATCTTAATTTTGAATTGGGTCACGTTTAACATCTCTATACTCTCAAAGTGGTTTGAAGTAAAACACTATAGATCCCAAATGTGGACTAAAGGATGAAGAGAAGTGCTGATATTTGGAGAAATATAATCTATTTCTCAGAACTCAGATCCCTGAAAAAGTTGAAAACTTAAAAAAAACAACTTTTTTGTGTGTGAAGGTGTATTTCTAATTAGGAACTTCTAAACTCAAAGAATATCTTTTTTTAAAATTATGCATGAGAAAAGGAACCACACTGATTTATTTTTCAGTGTTATTAATAAATGGAGCTATATATAGTTCATACATTCTAGCTTTAACAACTTTGACTATATTGACCCTTGGATTTCTACTTTTAAGAAAGGAAATACAGAACTGATTAAAAAGAACATTGTATTCACTATTATAAGAGTCTATAGTATGAGAGTCTATAGTATAGAAAAAAGAAGTTATTTAAACATTCAAAATTTAAGCTTCCATTTCTGTGTCCTTTTCACTGTATCATAGCTAACTTCCTCTAAGGATAAATAGAAAAAAATAATTACCAAATTCTGCTTATAATTAAGAAGATTCTTTCCAAAGATTATACACAGAAGACATTAAAGAAGAAAGTCTATTCATGATTAAAAGTCTATTGGGACACACTTGAAACCCCAGAGTTGGTATGAAAATTATTTTAAGCTGAAGACATTTGAGATTCAACAGATGCAGAAAGAAACCTCCTTGGAGTTTCCCTTATTAAAAGCAGGCGCTTTTGGGAAATGAGGTTGCCATAAATTCCCTCTTCTGGCAGCTGTACTCCCAGGAAGGAAGCCAAGAGTAAACCCATTATAAATCCCCTGCTGGGGGTTTTATAGCCTTGAAGGAGAAAGACCACCAGTACCTCCACAGGCAAACGTTATCACAAGCTTTTTATCTCTCTTTTGTTTTCCTAAAACCCATTTGTATCTCTTAAAGAGTTTTATTCTTCACGTAGAAGACTCTTCTCTCACTTTCTAACTTGGGTATATAAGCCTCTATAACAGTTTTATGAGCTAGCTACTTTGGTTAGTTCCTTCTATGCATATAAATGAACCAGTTTTCTCCTGTTAATCTGTGTTTTGTCAATTTAATTTGCAGGCCTCCAATTACTGTAGATAAGAGGGAAGAGGAAAAGTTTTATATCCTTTCCCAAATTCTGCTAGTTTTCACGAGTGATGCTATTGGCATTTTTGGTTGGGCAGTTCTTTGTTGCATGGATTATCCCATGATTTCAGGATGTTAAGTGTCCCTGACCACTGCCAGTAGTTCTCACACACCCCAGTCCCCCAACCTCACAACATGTTATCCAAAAATACCCTACACATATCCTAAGTAGGATTGTCAGAAAAAATACAGGAAGCCCAGTTCAATTTATATTTCTGATTATTTCAGAGCAATTTTTTGTGTGTAAGTATTTCCAAATATTACATGGACATACACTAAAAAATAATTTGTTGTTTGTCTGAAATTCAAATTTAACTGGGATTCCTGTATTTTTTAACAATTTATTCTTTTACAGAAATTTTAGGTACACAGCAAAATTGAGGTAGATAGAGTTTGCCCATATACCTCCTTCCTTCACACATACATAGTTTCCCCCATTATCAATATCCCCTACTAAAAAGGTACATTTTTTGAAATTGATGCACCTCCGTTGACACATCATTATCACCCCAAGACCACAGTTTACATTAGTATTCACTCTTGACGTACATTTTATGGATTCGGGTAAATGTGTAATGACAGGTATCAACTATTCCAGTATCATACAGAGCAGTTTTATTGCCCTAAAAATCATTTGTGCTCCAGATTCCTGTATTTGTATTTGCTAAATCTGGCAACCCTAACCCAAAACTCTCTAAAGAGGTGGTACCACCCATCATTAGAACTACCTCTTCTCAGAAAGAGGCTTACCAACTTGCTGAACATTTCTAGAGTTCAAAATATTTCAATCATTCATTGTGCTGGCTGAAAATTACTGCTTGGCTATTGCCCATGGGAACATAAGCTAACACCCATAGGAACATAACATTCTAACAATAAGCTTTCTGCTTCTGTACCCCGGCTTGTACAACCGACCTGTGGGTTGACAGTTAGTAAATAGAAGAAAAATAGACTTTTGTGTTTGGACAGAATGAAGAATGGGGTTTAGGGCTTAAAAACCCTGTACCTCTACATTTCGGGGCTGCTTAATTTGGGGTCTGCGTACCCCTGGCAGACCCAGCTGGCTGAATAAAGAGAGTGTTTCCTATAACTCACTGATTTCTGGTGGTCCGTGTGTCTATCGGGGGCTGGCAGCTACAACATCCGCAAATATTGATTTACAACATTTTAAAGTGTTTAATACGTGTCTTATGCTTCACTAGATGTTGTAAAACACAAAAATAAATAAGACATCATCCCTCATCTCCAGGGACTGTCGAATCTGGCTCCCTCAAATCACCTAAACAACCTGTTGATGAGACAATGTTGAGTTTATTGTTTACTGTGATAAGAGAGAGCACTCCAACAACAGAGTCTTATTAGTGTCACAGAGAGGGAAGGTCAAAGTTGGGATATTTATTGAAATATTTGAAGTTTGAATTAAGGCAGGTTTTTTAATTCCAGGGATGGGGGATGTTGTTAAGTAGGACTGGGTATGAGTCACTATAGATTACATTGAAGTTATAGTTTAGAATTGGTGGCCACAGCAAGGGGAGGATTTTGTGACATCGTGGGATGTAAACTGTTGTTTGATACCTTCTGTTCAAAAGTTGATGATTCTCCCAGGAAATTCTACTGTTTGATGTTTTCCTTTAGATGAAAATAGTTAATGCTTGTTTGCCTTCTCCTGGGAAAATCAACAGGTATTCTGGACAATTATGCCCTGAATTTCACTGAGGCATACCTTTTGCTATGTTCTGAAGGTGACCTAAGTCTTATGACTGATTCCGTCTCTCTAGTTACTGTTTTAGCTCAGAAAGGCTATAAGTTTCCCAAAAGAATTTATAATTTTATCAAAGTAAAGTTCACTAGTTTGTTCATGATTTATAAATCCTTGACTTCTGACAGATTATAGACTGTATAAAACTTTGCCAGACCAGTAACTAAGACACAATTAAGAAGATTCCTGGGTGACACTAGCTTTTTTAGGCAGTGGACCGCCAGCTCTTCTGAAATTATGGTTTGACAGTGTTTGTTAAAAGATCTATGTGACTTAACTAAATCCTTGGTAATGGAACATCTTTGGGAACCTAAATATCAACAGGCTTTTGTAAGTTAAAATGAGCCCTTCAGCAGCCTCTCACTATGGTTTGTCTCACAATAGTTGTCACTACAGCTTAACTAGTAGGAACATCAGCAACTTGTTTTGGGGGCCCCCTTTAAATCTGAAGTTCCTTCATGCTGTGCAGTCTTTGATCCTCACTGAAAATGCACCACATTTCTTAGTAAATAAGCATACCTCCTATGAAATCTTATTACCTTCTCTGTTACATATTCCTGAATCATTGTTATAATACTTTAAATCCTGCTGTTGTCCTTGTATTATCTGATGAAGAGAAAACTTATGACTGATTAATCTCTGTGAATCTGTTCTGAATAGATTTATTAGAAATCCCTTTAGAAAATGGAGACGTAACCATATTTTTGATGGGTCATACTTTAAAACTAAAACAGAAAAATATCAGGTAAAATACACTGTAAAAAAAACAAACAAACAAACAAAAAAAACAAATAACTGACTTTACTCCAAAACTATTACCCTTTGCCAGAAGGAAAAATCTACTCAGGTGGCAGAACTCACTGTACTCACTAGAGCTTATTTGCTAGATTAGAGTGTTAACATTTACAATGATAATAGATGTGCTTTGGGGGTAGTGAAGTTGAAATGCACTGGAGACAGTTCTTGACCTCAGGAAGAGCCCAATTAAGAATGGTCAACAAATTAAAGAATTTTGAATATTCTGTTTTCTAAGGATGTAGCTATTATAAAAGTAGACGTTCATACAAAAGGCTAAAGGAAATGCTCTGGCACTCAACTAAAACCCTAGCCATGATACCTCAAAATCTAAATCTTTGGAGAGATTCAAAGAGTCTATTACAGAATGCCAGAATTCAATAGCGTTTACAGTGTAGCCATGTGACAGAAGCATGTAAGTTACTAAATGCTATAACGGATATAAGTACTATGATGAGTAACATTGTGGAGAGGTGCATATGGAGAAAATGGACAGTTTTTTTTTTTCCTCCCTCTTTAATTCCTCCCCTCCTCCCCCAGCTCCACCTTGACCTATATAGGTTGCCATTTCCCCTTAACAACTGGATCTCTGAAGTCCAGGCGTCCCCCCCCCCACACACACACACACACGCTTGTGTGGTGCACCCCAGCCCGGTGCACCTGGGGCCCAGTCCATGGCTCCACCAGGGCGTGAACCTGGATCCGTGGCTCCACCCAGGATGCGAACCCAGGACCTTATGTGTGCAAAGCTGACATACTAACCACTACACTATGGAGCCACCCCCTAAAATGGACAGTTTTTAAACAGGGATGGAGAGCAGCAATGGATATGGGACAGTTTCTTAGTAAAAAGTACCTTTGCGTTAAGCCTTTGGAAGATGAGGGTGAGAAGGGAAAAGGAAGTGCTTTCCAAGCCAAGTGAGCAGCTCAGCCAAAAGTTGTGAAACAGCTTGGCCAGTCCAGAGACTTGCAAACATTTTGGGTGGCTAGAGCAGTTGAGTGACAAATAAGAGATGATACATTTATTGTGGAAAATGTGTGTACTTTAATCAAGCCTTAAACTAAGCAATTTAGAGGAAATAAAGTAATTTGGTAAAAGTATAAGTCTTGATTAATAGTGTTTTACCTGAAAAGTTTCTATTTTTACTATCATGAATATATCTTCATCCTGATAGTCTTACTTATTTTTAACTGCCCAAAGACTTACTTTAAGAAAATTATGCCACATTTTTAATTCTACTGATATACTTTCTCCCATGATAATCCAGTTGCTAAAAATTTTTGAAACCTCATTCTAAATAAGCATAAATTTGTACAAATGTGTCAACTTTTAACCAGATTTTTTTAAATTGATAAAGCAATCATGTTCTGATATTCAAGTACACAAAGCAATTTATAGACATGGCCAATATTCTTATACCTGAATAACAAATATGCATTTGTATATGTATCTGTGTTTGTGCATCTATCTGTATATTTGTACCTACAAGTATCATTCCTATTTTTGTAGTATCCTTTTATAACCCAAAACCAATATGGCATGCTATCGCCTAATAGTTTCCTAGTTATTGTTAAGCAGCATTGTTGTCAGTAAACATTGTACATGGAGAGAAGTATTACAATAAACCAACTGAACCACAATTCAGTGCCCTTACCCAGTAGATTTTTATTTAGAATATAAACAATGAAGAACTTAATGACAGACACAGAAAATGTCATATCCTTATTTTCTTTATTTGATCTCAGCTTTAGAAGGTAAAGCTAATAATCACACTTCCTTGTTCATGGCACATTGCCATCATTTGTCCAACCTTTCCCCCAATCTCCTCACTTTTCAACATCTTAGATGAGAATATTTTACATGTATACTCCCATTCTCCAGAGTTTAGATGGAAACGTAGTCAGAGAGATCAAGAGTTTGGATCCTAATATTTTGCCATTTAATGAGTATGCAATCTGGGTAAATGATTTAACCTGAGTCTCCATTTTCTCATCTACAAAGTAGGAATAATAAGTACTACCTCATAGGATTGTTGTGAGAACTGAATTATGCACCTAGAGTGCTTAACACAGTGTCTGGTACGTGATAAGCTCTCAGTACATTTTTGCTGCTATTATTAGACCATGAATGGCATAGAAAGTTTGAATTTGGACAAAGAGCAATCCGGGCTAGGAATATCTACTACCAATGTGCTATGTAACTTTAAGTCACTTTGCCAAATTATTACTCTGTTTCTGCAACTAAGAAATGGAAGTGACATTGTAATTGTTTGTAAATAAGACTGTAAAGATTTAAAGCATTAAATAAATGTTAATATATATTCCTCATTAAAATCTGTAGTTATGTTTATAACTCTGAAGATAAATGTAACTAATATTTTTATTAATAATAGGCCTTCCACTCAGACATTAATAAGATATTTCGAAGATAAACAAGCATAGAGCATTGAACCTACCCAAGGTTATGGACTCAGTAAGATAGGAAGAGCAGATATTCTATAACTGACAGGCAATTAGAAAAGAAATTTATTTTTTCTGAAGAATTTTGTGTTTATTTTTAAACACTAGATAGTAAGCCCTCAATGAACTTTACCAACTGCTCCATTAGGAAGTGGGTGGCACTTACGACCAGATCTTCAGTGGGAGCTGATACTATGGGTCTGTAGGCTACCTAAGTAACTATGGTCATTTCTCTCCCTTTTGATGTCTAATTCTGACATAAAATTTAGCTCCTGTGCGGCTGGGTTCCTAACAGGCCACAGACTGGTAGCAGTCCGTAGTCCGGGGGTTGGAGATCCCTGCTCTAGGGCACTCTGTTTTGACCCTCACTTCTCAAGACACGAGATTCATCATTGTTATTGACTCATTAGCCTCTTTTAGTTGAAAGGCTGTATAGAAAATGACTTAGAGCCTTTGAGCCAGACTGCCAGTATTTGAATCCTGGCTCTAGTGCTCTCTAGCAATATATACTTAACCCCTCAGGGCTTTGGTATGGATGAAAAAAATAACACCTACTTCATGAATTAGACCAGCACTTAGAACATACTAAGAGTTCAATTAGTATTAACTGTTAGTTCTACAGCCAAAACTGTATGCCTAATTGGAATGTGATTCACCTGAAGGTAAAATTGGAAGATAAAGTTGGCTTAAATTGAAGGGACTTATGTGAGCAGTCACCATCAAGATGTCAGTGTGAATCTCTTCATAGTCACATAAACACCACCAGTTCTTTTTTCGTCATTACTAAAATTCCCAAAGTTAGTGTAGCACAAAGGACTGGTGCATGGGCTTTTAAGTCAGTCATGACCCTTGCTGTGTCCTTGCCTTGGTTTCCCCATCTGTGCTGCCGCTTTACTTACATTATTTCATCTAACCCTCACAAGAACCCCATGAAGAAGGTATTATTTGTAACCATTTAAAAATGTGAGATTTAGATGAGATGATGCAAGTAAAGTGACTAGCATAATTTCTGACAAACAGTAAATAATTAATATTATGTTGTTAATAATAAATGTTAGTGGTTGTTATTGCTATTTTAAATAAAATAACAAGGCAAAGAAGCCCTTCCGATATTCTTAGTTTTTACTACCATTATCACAAATTTAAAAGTGATCAGAATTGGGGATTCTCATTATAGATTTATAATTATATATATATATATATATATATATATATATATATATATATATATATATAATTCTAGAACAATCTTATGCCTGGGACATAGGAGGCACTTATATAAAAATATTAGATGAATGCCTCTATGACTTCACTGAATATTTACCTTTCCTCTGTGATCTTTACATCTCAGTCTCTAAGATTTTTTGCTTTGTTTTACCTTATTATTTCATGTCAGTTTTGCAGAGGGAAGTTATGTCTTGCTGTATCTAATCTAGTCTTGATCTGAATCTGTTAGAAGTAGCTAAAAGAGGTCATAGCCAGTTGGTATTAGTTTAAAAAGTATGAAGGGTTTGGGGAAGCATTTTTTAAGAATAATAGAAAAAGAATAGGACATTATGTCTTTGGATTTAAATGCCTTGCATATATTAGAATTTGAATTACCTTCTCTGTGGGCTAACTGGCAAAATTTCAGTTAGCATTTTTCCTCATCCAATTCACTCTCCTTAAAGCTCACTATCATCTTAATAGATTAAAATTAATTTCAATATTAGCCTAAACAAAATGTAGTAAGAAAGGAAAACTTTTAGCTCCACTCTTACCCAAATGTATTCAAAAGCAAAAAGCAGTTTATTTTTATGAGTCGCTCTCAAATATTCAGAGCACTGCCATGGATCATTTGAACAGATAGCCACTTATAAAAAATGTAATACTGTAATAAATTACAAAAGATTTTAGCAGAAAAAAAATTGCGATTAATTCCCAAGGGGAAGGAGTATTGTGTTTACCCATTTATATACTTACAATAGGTTGTTTATTAAATTCCTTTTCCCTTACCACAGCCCTTACTTAGTCCAAACTTAATCTTCATTTGCCATAGATCCAGGATGTTGCTATGGCAACACTGAGAGTCATGGCACTAGAAATTGGCCAAATCAGAATACACCAGAATCTGCATGGCCATAGCTCTTTGTTTATACATTTATTATTTATTAGCTGTATGTGATTTGTTTGGTTACTTTCGTACCTATCCATAAGATAGCTCTTAGAACTCCCACTTCTTGGGATAATGTCTTGTTCGAAGGAAGGAAGGAAGGAAGAAAGAAAAGAAGGAAGGAAGGAAGGAAGGAAGGAAGGAAGGAAGGAAGGAAGGAAGGAAGGAAGGAAGGAAGGATAGATGAAAGAAAGGAAGTATCTAGAATCAATGAAGTGGGCCTAGGAAAACATTATTTTTATTATGCTGTCTTCTATATACTACCCTGTTGGCTGCTCTTAATGTCTCTGTCCCATTTCTTGATGATCCTAGCTTTAAAGAGAAGTAATTCTAAGAACTCTTCTTTGTTGACATGAATGGACTGAGTAGTTTTAATCTTCATCAGTAGTAATAATATAGTCAATTGGAAATATTTTTATTGTAGGATTTAAAATAGGCTACACAGAATAATTCACAAGTCTATCAAATATTGTCCTGTCCATTTTCCTTTTTAAAAGTTCAGTTTTTATGTTTCCATCAGCCCTGAGATCAGTAAAAGCTTCGGAGATATAAAAAGTAAAAGAAACTTAACATCACTTTCCCCCTATACTCTCACCTATCCTTTTATCTATAAGAGCTAAAAGTGTTAATTTTGGAACCATGCTTATTTTTTGCCCCAAAGAATATATTAAATAATGTATGATAACACCCAATGAAATACAATTATTGAAATGGCTTTTGGGAGTACTGTTCTTTGACTCCAAAAGACTATTGAATGCACTCTTTCTGATTGCAGGATAGCATAGCTCATTAACCTGAGGGATAAAATAGTGTTTGCTGTGTATTGTACTGTGTCAAGAGTAGAGTTTTCCTAATAGATTATTTTATTGGTTTTCATAATTTTTTGGGGAAAACACATTAATTTAATTTTTTAAAAATTATATTTACTTCTTTGAATAGATAGATGTCATATGGTTTAAAGGTTTAAAGATACAGAAGTGTCTATAGTGAGCTATGTCTCTCCTGCTCTTGTCTCCCCAGCCACCTAGTTTCTGGAGGTAACCACTCTGTTTTGAATACTCTTCCAGACATATTCTCATACTGATTTTTGACAGACCTCATTTAATCTAAGCAGACATTTGGCTCAGCCCTTAAACATCAAATTCAATTATTTCCTAAAGGAGTCGTTTCTCTCTACTAGTCGTTTTCTATAAATTGATTCAGAAAATGGAAAAATTCAGTATAATTAAACTCCCATTTGAATGACCTTGATAGCATGTCATATTTCCTGGGATTAATCTACATGATGTTTAAAAGAAAACTAATTGCTACAGAGTACAGTTGGCAACCATTAAAGAAAAAATAAAGCAGTGTCTTTTCTAGGGTTTGTCTGTCAGTGAAAAGGACAATTTATCCACTAGGGAATTCTTTGTTGTTGTTCAATCTGGTTATATGGAAAATGTCAAGTTAGGCTTCAAATCCAATCCCATGGTGCCCCTTCTTTTTTCTTTACCTCTTTCTGCATGTTTTTAGCAATAACTTTGTCCTTAGCCCACCTCTTCTATTCTGCCAACACTTGAGTTTTAAACCTTAGAGCTGCCCAGTGGGTCATATTTGCCTCACTTCCATGTCCTTCTCTCTTCTACAGCTCATCAAAGTCTCAGCATGTAAGCACAATTACAGCATAAAGAATTAATTCTAAAATAGCCGTGGTTGGATATACCATGTTTGGAAACTGCATTTCTATTTGGAGCTTTCCATTCAATGCAATTTGTTGAACTATATCACTTACCTTAATATTAATGGGCATTTGCTTTGATACAGGAATTGGTTCCTTTAATAGAAACTTAAGTTAAACAGGTATAGTGAAATTGGATTTTCTCTGATGATACAGATCATGAGGTGATCATGAAGGAAGGTGTGTTGTCCCACCCGTGAGTCCTCTATTTGGGGCCCTGCAAAGGATGTTACAATAGGGATATAAGGCAAGGTATTCTCCGCAGGGTACAGGCTCTGAGTCCTCAATAAGAAGACTTCTAATGAGAGTTTTGGGTACTTCTTAGCATTAAATTCTACTTCACTAGAATTCAACAAGACCTTACCTTATACTAACCTACATTTCAAGGTCCCAGGGTTTTATTAGTATACTAGTTTATTTTATTAGTTTGATTAATTTATACTAACAAAACATGTACTAACTAATAAAAACAGTGTTTTTATTTTTCATTATCAAATACTATAACTAGGCAACCAGGAATTTGATTAGAATCTGCTGTTTGCTTGACACAACAATTCTCATTGCCCTCAGGCCTCTACCAACAAGGTTAGGGATTGCTGCGACAATGTCAGACAGTTCAAGAATTATTGGATCATCTGTGTTAATATATTTTTTCCAGTGTGCTTCAGATCAAGTATTTTTCTGTATATTACTCATTTTAAAAACCATACTGCTTTGAATGGGTTACTTGAAATACAGTCTCCTACTAGCACAGGCTTATACATCATAGATTGAGGAAAAGCTTAGCTGGGCCCAACCTATCTTTGGGCATAAGTGAGAACTAATTTTAGTAAAAATTCAGAACTGTATACAAAATATTGGTGTTTTATTTCTGGTATCTATTTTCATATGAAACTTCATTATTATAGGAAAGGGCAGTGAAAACTCTGCAGTCAGATATTCTTCGTGTATGGTATTCAAAAATTTCCTAATTATGTTTTTTGCTACAGTGTTATTTGTTACATTACTTATTGGGTGCTTACCTCAGAAGCTAGGATACTTAGTAAAGACTGAATAGAGAGCTATTGACTTGTCTAATGTACTATATAGGTGCAATAACAGAAAGAATATAAGGATATAAGCTTTAAGTAGCTTAGGCTACTATTTGTCCCTAAGATTATCATACATACAACATATTTTAGTATATAATTTTTTTAAAGATGAGAAAAATATCTTTGCATAAAGTTTAGCAGTATCTTTAGGTATTTGAATCCTCCCAAATTTCATCTTAAATAACCTAATTTTGAAAACTAATGGGAAAATGGTTATTTTATTTCCTTATTATGATTTCAGATGGTTTATGTTTAAATAATTCTCCTGAAAATTACTTTAGGACTGACGGCTAATGACTCAATAGAACAGTTTTACCTCTGACTCATGGAGAATCTGGTATAAGTCATTTGACTCATCTGCTTCTCTCATTTAGGAAATGTCACTATAAATGTACTATAAGGTGCTTATGAAATGCTTGAATGCTCATATAAAAGGTGCTAGAAAATTACAAGGTTAGAGAGTCTTATTTTAAAATATAGTTTTATAAAACTTCAGGCAGATGTTTTAGTTCAATAGTAGATCAATTTTGGAATAACCTGCTTATATCTGTGCAGGGGAAATCTAACTCCCCTCCAAATGAAATACCTCATTAAAAAATTTTATGGTTTCTGTATTCTTCCAGTCATTAAGTTAAATAAAATAAATTGAAAGAAACAAACATTCTGTACTGGATTTTAATTTAAAAATTTTTCCTAATTTATTTAAAAAAATCCACACAATATCCAGATCCTGCCATAATTAGATTAATTAAATCAGTTACTAATTCCACTTCGGTTAAGTAGAATTAAACCTGTCTGCGGCATAATTTTTTAAAGATGAACAAATGTCGGCCTTTTAAAACTATTTCCATTAAACAGGAAGCATGGTACAATATGTAAATAATATGCTTTTATTAGAATAACTGACAACTTTTTAATAATACCTTATTTTTTAGATTTACAGCAAAATTGAGACAATAACTCAGAGTTCCCATATACTCCATACCTAGTTTCCCCTATTATTAACATCTTACATTATTATAGTACATTTGTTAAAATTAATGAACAAATATTGACACATATTATTAACTAAAGTCCATGTTTTTACTCAAATTTCTTAGTTTTATCTAATGTCCTGTTTCTGTCCCAATATTCCATTAAAATACCACATTACATTTAGTCATTATATGTCCTTAGGCCGTAATGCTTCCTGAGACGTTTCCCTATTTTCAATGACTTTTACAGTTTTGAGGAGTACTGGTCAGGTAGTTTGTAAGATGTTCCTCTTGGGATTTGCATGATTTCTTTTTCTCGTGATTGAACTGGGGCTATGGGTTTTGGGGAGAAGAACACTGAGATGAAGAACCATTTTTGTCACATCATATTAAGGCTACTTATATCTACCTGATTTGTTACTGTTAATGTTGACCTTGATCACCTGTTAGTGTTTCTCAGGTTTCTCTAGTGTAGAGTTATTCTTTTTCCCCCTTTCCTATACTGTACTCTTTGAAGGAGGACACGATGCACAGACCACACTTATGGAGTTCCCATAACTCTGTAAGTCAAGAGTTATGCTCCCTCTCCTTAAGGTAGAGTGGCTACATAAATTATTTGTTATTCTTTTGCACAGGAAATTTATCTCTTCTTCTCTATTTATTTATTTACTCAATCATTTGTTTATATCAGTATGGACTCATGGATCTTTATATGTTGGTTTATAATCTCATACTACTGTATTTTGTGGCTTACTTTGTTCTCACGTTAGCCATTAGTAGTGCTTTCAGTTGGCTCCTATTCTACTTTGATATACCACACCATTGTTTTTGTTTGTTTGTTTTAGCATTTCCTTACTTTTTTGCTCCAGGATTGTCCAGGCATAGCTGAAAACTTTTTTAAAAATTATACTTTCTTGTCAGGAGAACTGACAATTATAATAAACTCTTATCTCCCAGCAAACTGTCAGAGAATCCAAATAACTATTTTTTTTCTGTATTTAATGTAATAAGAGATAATCATGAGATTAGTATAAATTCAATTTTGTTTTCATACTTTTTATAGCTGCAATATATCACAATTACAATAGAATTTATAATAATGATTAATATAGGGTTAGAACCTCAAGATTTGTCTGAATCAAAGATTTAAACATATAAAGATAATTTGAATACTGTATATCACATTTTACTTTTTTAAAAAAATAAAAATTCAAAATGTCATACATAAAACACTCCAATGTCCAGCCATCACAGATAATTGAAATTTTACCCAGGGAAGTAGAATAATTTGTTTATAAGAATGTGGGTAGATCTGAACATTTCTTAAGATTTAAGGCACATTCATAACTTAGAACCAGACAACATTAAGGTTCTCTTAAATGGCAAGATTGATGTTAAATGTATAAACATAAACAAAAGTATATAGCAAAGTGTTTGATACATTTATTTGAACCTTAATATTCAAGCTAAAGCGGCCCAGAGATAAATATGAAGCCTTGTGGCAGATGTTAGCCTAGTTGTATTTTATTTTCTCAAGGATACTAACATGACTTTGAAGGCTGAGTGTGAGAATTCTTTTAGTTCCAATTTTCTCTGAGTCAAAAATTCATCTTAATCAATTTTCCACCTTATAAAGCAGTTTTTTAAAATGGAGAATTTGAGATGTCAACCCTATATGATTCCTGAGGGCTTGTTAGAATGGAGCCCTTTCTCTAGCAAATCTATGTAGGCCCCAAATTATTTGGGGATATTTCCTTTGCCTCATGGTTAAAAGGGAAAAAGGTATCAAAGATATTTTCCTGTTCGCTCTAGAGTCACCTTTATTTTTTTTTAAATATTTTTTATTTTATCTTTAATAACAATGATTTTGAAAACTATGCAAATATCCAGTTTTGTCTCATACTTGTCTATCCAGATCTCCAGTTTATTTCTAATATTTCATCCAAGATTAACTAAAGATCTATATGAATTACAAGTCAAATAAAGATTATAAAATATATTTTTATTCAGAATTTACTTGGACAATATTGGCACTTCCTTTTACACACATTTACTAAGCCATGGTTGCTCATCTTTGTTTATATTTTTCTATGAGCCCTGATTTAACCACCTCAGTAGTTAAGAAGAAACCAACAGTCATCTCAGCAGCAACTCCTCAGCTTGCAACACAGCTTTCAGGGTTCCTGAGAGCCAGGGCTACCTGGCAGACCTGAGTTCCTAAAACATATAACTCTACCCTTAATCAACTGATACTACCAATAACATCCCTGAAGGCACAGGTTGATCCAGATTTTATGGTGACGTGAAGATTATATATTTTTGGAGGCACTTAAAAAGAATAGATAAAATTAGTTTCATTTCTTAGAAGGGACACATGTAAATGAGAAGCACTGAAGCTTAAGGTTAGCTTCATGGTTAAATGTGTCACTGCCATGCAGGAAAACAAAAAAGAAAATTGGCTAGTTAGTAAAAGGACATGGGGGCTGATTGGAGCTGATTTTTAGGCTTTATAGTAATTCTTCCATTTATTCATCAATACTCATTTGAAACTTATAAACTATTAATATTCATTTTACTGAAGTATTTGGATTGTTTGCTCTAATTGATCCATGTGCTATTTAAGTAGCATGAGTTTCAAAAAAAATTAAAAAACTCACTCAAATTAAGAAAAAAGGTAAAGAAGTTTGGTATAAAGATACTTATGAACTTACAACTCTCTCTCATGGGTTATATAGTTTCTACTTCCCTCAGTATTTCTGCTTATCCTCTGCCTGGTAGCTAACTTCTGCTTACAGTTTCTATTTCTTTCTAACTTCTGCTTGCAATGACTTACACTCATTATGCTACTATGCTAGGTGCTGGAAATATATATGTGTGGGTTTTTGTATGGGCTCATGATTCCGTTCCTTTGGTCTGTTTTTTTTTTTTTTTTTTTTGTCTAATGCTAGTACCATACTGTTTTGATTACTATAGCTTTGTAATGTAGTGTGAAATTAAGAGGCATGGTGTCTTCAGATTCATAAATATCTTCAGTATTCTACATTTTTTGAGACTGTATCTTTTTGAGTCTAGCTTCGATTTTGAATAGATAGTATATTATTCCTCAGTATAGTCATTAGTGTAGTTACATAATCTGCCCAAGTTCCTGGCAAGGCTTTTCTCCTGACTCTTCACCCACAGTGTTCACAATATTTATTTTATTTTATTTATTTTGTTTTATTTTATGCTAAGTCAGATTCCACTGCTGTGGACACACACACACACACACACACACACCATATCTCATTAAATTTAAATCTAAACCAGAAGGGAGGGGGTGGGGGAAGGGGAAAAATTAAAAAAAATAAAATGTTAAAAAGATAAATAAAAGAAAAATAAAAGAAAAATATTAAATCTAAAACTGTTCATTTAAAGCAGGGCTTTCTATTTAAGTATACATTTGGTATATTTTGTTTTCTAAGGGAAGTTCAGCGTCCTCCATAATCTCCTAGTATTTGTTAAACTGTGAAATAGAATTAAAATACTTAAACATGTTGTTTAGAATAATATCACAATTTAAACCACAATATAATCTAAATCTCACTCTACTAATTAAAAATTTGTAATATTTGACTTGCTCAAAAAAAAAAAAAAATCAAACCGGAAAATATTTAACCTATTTTAGAACTTTAATCATTGTTTTGAATAACTTTTTTTTATTATGAAATAAAACATTGCCATTGTAGGAAATATAAAAAAAACATTTAAAAGTAAAAAGAAGAAAATAAAAGTCACCTGTATTTATATCACTCAGAGATATCACTATTTACATTTTACAATATTTCCTTCCAGTTTTCATGTATATATTTAGTGCATATTTTTTATTTCACATTGTTAGTATACTAGGATATACTAATAATGGACAGCATTTATTGACCACTTATAAGCTGGCACCAAGCTAAGTGCATACATTTCCCAATTTAATTATCACCAAGACCTTATAAAAGTAGGTACAATTATTATTCCTCTTTTATAGATAAGGAAACAAGCTCAGAAGTTTTAGTAACTTGTTCAAAGTCATACATTTAGAAAGTATCTGAGCCAACTCTAGAATGTAGGCTGATCTGACTACAAAGCCTAAAACCTATGTTCTCTACTATTACCCTGACCGGCTTTTGTCATTTACTATTACGTGTGTGAATTTTCCCATATCATTAAGTATTTTTCATGAAATAATTTTAAAGGCTTTAAAGTGATCTATTTTGTCAGGAACACCATATTTACCTTAATTATGTCTCTTTGGACATTTAAGTTGCTTCCAACTTTGAAGACAAGTACCATATCTGAGTCATCTCTGTGGCCCCAGCATCTAGCAAAGTGTCTGGCACCTTTGTTCAGGCTCAGGTCGTTGCCTGAATGATTAATTGGAGAGAGGAAAAGGAAATTCTTCTAAGGTAAATGACATAAGAGGTAGAAGACAGGCAGAAATGAAAAGGACATGTTTGTGGGAAAATGAAGGAAGAATCCTACTCAACAGAAACAAAGAGAATGCATATTGGAGAGGTTGGTTTTCATTAGGCTCTTTGGATTGTAAAGAACAGAAACTCATTCAGACTAATTTTCTTAAGATGGTAATTATCAGGAAAATAGTGATACCATAGGAATTCAAGTCTAGAACAATTATGGGCTCCCTCTTAATATGCTTTACTTTCTTTGCAAATGTTTCAGGATGTCTATTTACTTCTTCTCTACTTACTAACTGGTTTGCATACTTTTTATGGTTTTATGCCCATGTGTTTTCTTTACCCCATAGATTAAGTCAACATTTTAGCTTATTCATGGCTCATTATTTACCCATCTGGCCCTTTTATACCTCGCGACCTTTCTGACTTTCTTCCTAGAGCTAAATTGAAATGCACAAAGATTGACAAAACCAGCATAGCGGTTCTGGGAATAATGGATGGAGAGGATAGTTGCGAAGATTAGTTCTTCATTAGCTCTTCACTGTAAAAATAGACGATATACAATTCTCTGTCCCTTTGAACATGCTATTCCCTCTGCTTGAAATACACAGCTTTAAAAAGTCACTCTTCTTTTCTCCCACAATACCCTGTGTATACCTTTTGCATAATACCTATAATTTCTCATTGCAATTATCTATTTACTTTATCATGACTATATAACAAGCTTTTCAATAGCAAGGAGAATGAATGGATGAATGAATGCATTGGTCAAATTTTATTTACATTTATTTTATAATAGCACAAATTTATTCACTCATACCATAATTTATCGAGTACCTATGCCAATTTATTTATTTATTTTCCCCTTCTTTAATTACCCCTTCCCCACCCCTCTCACTTACACCCTGACCTATGGATGTTGCCATTTCCCCCTTAAGAACTGGATCTTCTGAAGGCAGAGGGCATCTCTTCTCACATGCTCCCGGCGTGCACCCGTGGGCCTGGCCTCCGCGGCCTGTCACCCCCGGCCAGCTCGGGGGCCTGGAGCATCCGGGACCTGGCGCATCCGAAGCCTGACCTATGCCAATTTATAAGGGAGGTACAGGTAAATAGTTTGTAAGAATGGATAGGTCCTGTACTTTACCCATGAGTATATCCCAAACTATTACAGCTAGGACAAAAGCTCTCATATTGTCTCGTATTAATTCAATTTAGCCAACCAGACTTGATCATGGTGGTACCTCTGGTGTACCATATAGGCAGAACTACAAAGGAGAGTCAGAGCCATAATGAACATTTTTGCCACTTGCCTCCTGTGTGACACACTTCTCTAAGGACAGGGGAATGGTTTCTCAGTGTCCTACAAAATTGGCATAATAATGAACACCTGCCGGGCATCTTATCTCATTCCTTACTGCTTTTCCTATAGTAATGAAGCAGTCAGCCCTAACATTTTTTTTTAAAGTGTAGAATAGTCTTGAGATGGGACTATTTCCTACAAAGCTTTATAGAGCAAAACAAAGAAAAGGATGCAGGGTTCTCTTAATCATTTCGTTACCTTCTTAACTTTGATTTTATTTTTCAAATGTTTTTCACCTATTAGAAAGGAGTGTAAGGTATTACATGATGTTCAGCTTATTGCATGGCATACAGGAGATCAAAACAAAGCAAAACAAAAACACCAGCTGTGTGATTCAGACTGTACCTTCTAGGAATGTACAGTGTATTAATTTTGATGGTATCATTAAAGGCTGAGGTTTTCTGTTTTTCACATTCATTTTTGGCATGTTGGTTCTTGCTCAGAGGGTTGTCCCCCTATGACCACAAAATGATATAAGATGGTATGTCATCAAGTTAAAGAAGAGGAGTCATTTTCTTCCATGGGTCTATTATTATCAGTTGGGAGAAACTTCTGCTGGAAACCCCCCACTAGGCTGCCTGTCATGTATCATTGGCCAAAATTGCTTCACATGTCCACACCTAAACCAGTCATTGTCAAGGGGGAATGAAATGGCAATAATTGGCACCAATTGAGACCACTGAAGTTGGGGAGGAGACTAGCCTCTCTTAAATCATAAGGCTACCCTAGACCTGGCAAGCAGGGCTTTTCTTAGAAAGGAATAAATTTGGAGAATGGCTGTAGAGAAGGATGTCTATAAAGGAAAGATGGACGAGGGAATCAATAGGGTCTGGAATACAAGTCTACAGCAGAGCAAAACAAACACACAAACTCAAACAACTCTGGTCTGGGACATTTAATGTAAAGGCAAATGCATTATTCATTCCAAAAGATTTATCATGTGGCCACTTGGGGTGGTGAGTAGGACATTGACTTACACATCAGACAGACCTGGTTGCTTAGCGGTGACTTAACATTAGAGAAACTACTCTGCAATTCAACTTCCTCCTTTATAATATAGTGATAATGGTGCCTACTTCTAAAGCTATTATGAGGATTAAAACCTATCATGTACATAAATTGTCTAGAACACAACGTGCATTTGAGTGTATATTCTTTTCCTTGTTTATTGAAATTATAATATTTCCTAATAATGATTCCAAGTCGTCAATAAAATGTTAAATTTTATTCTGTATTTTCTGTTTAGAAGCAGATATTCAATATGTATTGGAAATACTTTTGTCACATATGATTAAATTAAGAGATTCTATGTTCATGAAATAGAAAAATAGAAAAACTCAGTTATTCAGATGCCCAGATGGCTCATTAATAATAGTAACTGCCAATATTTGAGAACTTACTAGCTCTATGTACATTATAAAAATATTTTTATTCATTTTTTTTAAACTTGATGGTGGGAGCATGCTGTTGGTATCAGTGGATAACGTTAGGAATGCTGGTAAACATTCTACAGTGCACAAGACAGCTCCACAAAACAAAATATCTTAAATTGTCCAGTAATGCTATGGGCAGATATTACCTTTACTTTATAAATTAGGATATTGACCTTCCAAGAGGTTGAGAAGCCCAAGATCACATCGCTAGTAAGTAGAGTACCTGATTTTATCTAATTCAAAATATCATGTTCTTTCAACTAGTGTGTTGCCTGAATAGGGTGAGTACGTCAGTAAAAGCATTATTAAAATTTTATAAGATCCATTTACAATATCTACAAAAGATAAAAGGTAGTTGGGAATAAATCATTAAAAATGTTGTATAAGTCCTTTACAATACAGGGGAGAAAAAACTATTGAAAGATATTAAAGGAGATTTAAATAAATTAAACCAAATGAAATATAAAATGTTCTTGGGTAGTTAGTATAATGTTTTATTGTTTGAGAATATTCATTTCTTCTATAAAATAAAACAAATGAGACAGATGAAACTTTGCTCCCTCGCCTGCTGCTCACTTCCTGTTGTGTGGCCCGGTTCCTAACAGGGCATGTGCTGGTACCGGTCCACAGCCCGGGGTTTGGGGACCCCTGGTCTAGGGCACCTGTCTGAGCTGCTTTGCTCAAAACTCAAATCCAGTCCTCATAAGTACACCATCAGTGGGGAAGGCTCATTTGGTATAGAACAGGAGCTGGATATTGTGGACCTTTTGCCCAGCTTGGACCCTATGCCAAATGTATTAACTTAGCCCTCTCTTACCCCTATTTCTCACTGTGTGTTTTATAGTGATTCAATAAACCATGTGTTTTGAGCATTTCCCACATGGCAGGGAGTTTCAATATGTGAAAAAGTCAATAGATTCAATGACATTTCAATCAGAACCTTAATATAACCTTTTCTTATAACTGACAGACAAACCAATTCTAACATGTATGTAATGTAGAAGAGCAAAGGTCTAAAATCAGCCAAGATGTTCTTGAAGAAGAAGAGAAAAAAGAGAAGTGAGTGGTAGTGGAAGCACTTGTCCCATCACATAATAAGACTTCTTATACAGCTATATTTATTAAGACTATGTAGAATTAGCATGTGGAGAAATAAACATACCAATGAGACTCAATAGCAATATGTGAGAACTATGTTGCAATTGCCTAATGGTACAAAAAAGATGGATTCAATATCTACTAGCAGTGATGACACTTTGAGAAGAAAAGTGGCGGGGGCTTTGGGTATCAGCCAGGACAGATTACATTGTCTTAGTTGGTTGAAGCCATAATCCAAGAAAGTGATGGATACCATTGTGCATACAAGAAAACAGAGTAGTCCGCACAGTACAGAGTAGTCACTCCCTGAGAACCCCCAAAACAATCTGGGAACAACTTGAGGAGCTGGTTATTGCAAATTTGTTAGAGCCAAAATCAGATAAATACTGTTGTTGGACTATGACTCTCTTCTAGTCCCAGGCTGATGAGAATGAGATTGTAGGGACTATGTAAATTTTTATGTTTTATGTTTTTAATAGGCCCTTAAATATGAGGAGGAGGTTTTACATAAGTTAATTCTTGTAATATGCTGCTATGGGTTGAATCATATTCCCCCCAAAAGATGTTAGAGTCTTAACCCTCAGTTTCTATGAATATGATCTTATTTGGAAATAGGGTCTTTGCAGATGATCCAGTTAAGATGAGGTCATTAGGGTGGGTCCTAATCCAATGCAGCCTTGTAGAAAGAGGAAATTTGGACACAGAGACAAAGAGAGAATGCCAAGCAAAGACTGGTGTTATGTTGCCACAGTCCAAAGAACCACTGGGAGCTAGGAGAGAAGCCTGGAACAGATCTTCTCCTAGTGCTTTCAGAGGGAGCACACTCTACCGGCACCTTAGTGTCAGATTTCCAGATCTAGAACTTTGATACAATAAATTTCTGTTTTAGGCACTCAGTTTGTGGTACTTTCTGATGGCAGCCTTAGGAAACTGATACATATGCCAGATATGCATTGTTTCTTTTAGATCAGTTCTTCTGGAAACAGACTATAAGATCAAGATATTCACTCAAGAGGTTTATCAAGAATGCTCTTGGGAAAAATACTGGTAAGAGTGAGGGGAGCTACACTGGTCAGTGAGAAAAGATGAACTTTAATGTAGTTGCAACAGAGGCCTCCTACAGAATTTGTGGGAGACTGGGTCTGGGGTGTACTAAATGTGAGTTGCACTAAATCTGAGTTGTACTAAATCGAAGTTGAGGGCCAAGCATTTGTATACCCACATGGACAGGTCTGGAAGCTCTTCATCCCTAGGAAGGGTATCTAACCTTGGGCAAGGTGCTTCTCTTCAGCGGTGGACAGTGTCAAGTGAGGTACTCAGCTGTGAGCCATCGGTAGCTCACCCATGGTAGTTGGGGGGAATGAGTACCTCGGTCCTGTAGGGGAGGTCCGAATGATGCACCAAAGCATCCATTGCATTGCTTGATCATTTTTTCTTACCAAGGTAAAAAAATCTCAAATCACACACATATATAAGACTTAGTAGGCCTTGTGATATGTTCCAAAGTAAATAATTTTTCAGTTCATGTACAAAAAGAAATCACTTAAGGCATAGTAGTATAGATTGAGGTAAAGGTGCTGCAGAAAGGATTATAGAAGAGGGAAGGGGGCTGGGGCACAGAAACATTAAAGTGTGATGGGAGGAGATCTGGGCAGAGCACCAGAAGCAAAAACAGAGAAATTAATTTTGTTTGCTTTTAAATCCTAATTTATGGATAGGAAATAATCTTTACTAAAAATGGTCTAGACAATATTGACTGGAGATATTCAGAAGTGGGTGAGAAGGCTTTGGAAGATGGTCAAGGAAGTCTTTACAGAGGAGATTAAACTGAAAATGAACTTTGAAGAATGGCAAAGGAATTTTCATAGGCAAAAAAAATTTGTTCCAAACATTTTTTGGGGAACTGGGATGGGTTTTGAAAGTCAGTCTGAACATAGGTGAACATGTTTTAATGATCTAGGTGCTTTTTTTTTTTTTTAATCTATTTTGTCTGATATAAGTATAAGCACTCCAGGTTTCTGTGATTGCTGTTTTGCATGGTATGGCATTTCTATCTTTTTACTTTCAATCTCCTTCATGTATGTGTATTTGAATCTAAGTGTGTCTCCTATAGTCATCATATAATTGGATCTTCTATTTTTAAAATCGAGTATGACCATCTCTGCCTTTGATTAGATTGTTCAATCCATTCAAGTTTAATGTCATCATTGACATAGTTGGGTTTACATCTTCCATTTTGCTTTTTGTTTTCTATATAGCTCATGTTTTTTTGTGCTCTACACTCCTTACTGTTTTGATTTCATTGAGTAAATACTTTTTAATGTATCATTTAAATTTTATTAATGATGTTTTTCCACTATTTTTGTTCTTATTTCCTTAGTAGTTACTCCAGGGCTTACTATATATATATCTTAATTTATCAGCATCAGCTTCACATTTAGTCTAACTTAATTTCAGTGAGATATAGAAACATTACTCCTTTTATAGATCATTTCTCCCCCCTTTGTGGTATTGTTGTTATATATATTACATCTAGAACATCTATAAATGTCATAAACTCAACAAGACGTTGTTATAATCATTACTTGACATAATTTTATGTATTTAAAAAGCTAGGAGGAAAAAGGAGAGCAAGTATATATTTGTGAATATCAAGATATTCTGACTCTCAGATATCTCTTTAGCAACTGATAAACATATCCAGAACAGAAATATTCTCAAATTTCAGGTTTATTTTCTGGAGTTCTATCTTAACTTACATCTTGACCCAGTACTTCTTCATTCACTTGTTAGCTTGCTGATGCTCATGATTAGATGTTTTATATTTCTTGGAGAGTTGTAGTTGTCTTCAGTGAAAACACCCATATTATCTTATCTGTCACTATTTGAATCAGATGGCCTCTGTTTTGTAAACAAAGGATCAAATCTTTTACTTAATGCTACTCCTACTACTACTACTAGAACCCTCTTATTTACCAAATATTGAATTTTCATAGTCTTATGTTTATTTTATAAAAATGAAGAAAAGCTCATTTTATGGCAAATGTTATCCTGCTTCCTTGAACTGATTAAGGGAAAAGTAACTGCTCAGGCAACCTCCTTATTAAATACAAATGCAAAATATATCCAGTTTAGAGCAGGAAGAGCTCTAGAAAGATATTGTCCACAAAGAGAAAACTCTTTCCTTCTGGGTTTCCCTTTTGGGAATTTCTCAATTGTTTTGGGCCAATACCACCTATCTTAGCTCTCAGATATAGGTTCTTGCCTTTAAAATGTCTAGTACACCCAAATGCACAAAAACTTCAACCTCCCTTTAGATATGCTGTTGCTCTGTGTGTATGTACCCAATACACTTTTTATAAATTGTGAGTTCTAATACAGATAGTTTCAATCAAATGTCACAGGGTCTTTCTTATCTTCTCTCATTCCATATTTATAGCTCCCTTTTGTCTCAGGAAGAGCCTTGGCTCTTATTGGGATGACTCAGTAGCTAATTTTACCTGTCTGCCAGAGTTATCCAGCAGGATTGAGCCTCAGTTGCCCACAGCTATAATCTATTTAATAAAATCTAACTTCCTTGCCTTTCTTTTTCCCTTTCCAGTCTCACTTCTCCATTCTTCTACTGAAGCTTCTGAGATTCACCTAGTCTCAGGATATGCTTCTGGGGAAACTCAATCTAAAACACACTCCACCCACCTATTCACTGATCCCAAGAACCAAAAAACGGTCTTGCAAAACTACCAATATATAGATTCAAAACACAACATTACATTGACAACATAGTAAACTGTATGTAGTAAAATATAGTACAAATCCAGTAAAAGTTTACTTTCTCATATTTATATTTTAACATTCGATTCTCCCATTTTTATCATAAAATAGAACTTTATTAACACTATGTTTATTTATGAGTTAAATTATAGGCTATCCAGCTAAAGGAAAGAAGGAAAAAGGAAAGACAGCAAAGAATTAAGAAATAAAACTTAAGAAAACATAGAAAAATAAATAGATGTCAGCATGAATATCTGTAAATAATCTTTTTGAATCATGTACATTAGCAATGTGTCATTTGACCCACAGAACCATGTCTCCAAGGATCAAATGTAGGAATAAATGAACACTAGAACCCTGATTTTGATCTCAAATAAAAAAGAGGTAATATCACTTTGTCAAATGAGCTATTTGTGAAAAAAAAAATGTTTGACTGAAAAAAAAAAAAAGACTCATTTTTTTTTTTCTTGCCTGTCATCTCTGGTTCAGTTTTAGGATAGAAAGAGATAAAAACAGGAGCATTTTCAGACTAGTACTAGTTTAACAACAGTGGTTTTTCACATGATATGACAAAACATTTCTCAACCTTTTAGATAATAAAGAAAAATGCAAGTCTTTGCTCTAAATCTAATAAAGAGATAAAACAAAAAACATAATAGAGAAAACTGTAAACAGTATAAGGAAACCTGTATTTAAAAATTATTATAGTTAAAAAATTAACTGGAAAAAAATTAACTGGAAAATTAAAAAAATCATGGGGTAGTTATTCATAAAAGTATTCACAGTAGGACTCCTTACATATAGTCTACTTAATTTTGGAAACAAAAATATTGTAAATTACTGGGAAAGATCCAAACTTCTTAAATAAACATGCTCTTTGATCTTCTGTATTTGTACAGAAAGTTTATTCATAAAGAAAGTTATTGGTGAAAAACAAAGAGTATGGTTATTTATGAAGCTGTCCTTTAATTCAACCAATGAGTTTAACAAGAAAGGTTTCCTCTAACTCCCTTTGTCAGTCTCTGGTACCCTTCTTCCCCTAGTTGGAGACATCTTCCTCCTCAAATTGTTAGCTGTGTCTGAGGTGCTGCTATGAGTAGATCCATCACCTGGAACCAGGATGCTGGCATTTACCTATTTGACTATCACCTGTTATTTGATCACCTGAAATCCCAAATAAGTCATGTGAAACAGTCCAGAATTTACCATAGCCATTGGATTTGGCTATTATCTTCACTCAACAGGGGCTAGCTTCCAACTTCTACCTGGGTTCTAAAATCAAAAGACCTGAATTCATGTCCTGGCTCTGCCACTATTTTTAGTGAATGAGGAAAGAGAAACTGGATCATCCAATAAATGACCCTAGAAGTTCCCTCTGGGTTGTCTGGATGAACTAGCTGGGGCAGGGGACTCCTCTCCCCTCATAGTGGAAGGCGCTGCATCTGAAACAATGTGTGGCACCAGTGGTTTTCTTTCTCCCTGATGGGAAGAGCTGCACTCCAAACCAGCTTTCCACAGGAGCTAACAACTAGGTTTCACAGGCAACTGGTGATTGAGTTCAGGCCATTTAGTGCCCAAACCGAGACTTTAAGTCTCTAACTTAAGTCTGCTCTCATCTTGCCCTATTAAATGGAGAGCAACAGGGCATGGGATCCCTCTCTTGAAGGACAGCCTTGTTATGCATCCAGCTACACCCTGGCCCTGCCTACCTCACCTCTTTGCAAGATGCCCAGAGAGTGGGGGACCCTTCTGTCTGTGGCATACACTTAGTGATAATGCTGACCTTTGCAACTCCCTTGGCTTTTGGTGTGATATTTAACTTCTTTGACCCTTCTTTTCTTTATCTGTGAAAAAGGGAAAAACAATACTTATCTCACAGGATTGTTGCAAAAGTTAAATTTATCTATTCATTCAACGCATGCACAAAACATTTTGTTGCTTTGTGCCCCTGTGAACCTGAGTACATCTTTAATTTTGAACTTAAGAGAAAAAAACATGAGTACTAAATGAGACAATGTCTATAAAAGGATTGAGTACATGCTTGGTACCTAGTACATACTCAATAAATTGTTAATTTATCTTCCTGCTTCCCTGCCTCTGTTTCTCCCTTAGTCCTTACTTTCACTTATGCTTGCTTGTTTGCTTCTTATGCCATTCTGTCTTTGTTCCACCTCTCCTGACGCTTTCCCCCTGCAGATATTCCCCAAAATGATATGAAATGCTTTCCCAAATTGCTGATATGCTGCATGAAATGCAGGAATCAATCTTTAGTTGGTGTGGGCTTAGTGCCACGTGTGCTTTCTGGAGGGACCCCTGACCCTACTGCACATGGAGAGGTTGGTCAATGAACATTCGTCTTTGTGATACTCATTTTTAACTCATCAAAAAGTGCATTTGACTTTCACATCACTAGCTATCAGATTTTCATCTTCGTGTATATCTGGGCTGTTCTTTGCTTCCCTCTTCTGGTGCTTTTTTTTTTTTTTTTTTTTTTTTTTGTATTTCTGCAGAGTGCAGCTGTTATTTAGAGGGATGTAGTAAATAAGTCCGTAATTCTAGCTTAACATTCAAATATCTCCCCACCCTCCCCGACTTCCTCTGTATCTGAGATGGTGTAGTCATTTCAGACAATGGTCTTGCTAACATCAATGGAGCCAGAAAGTCTAGGAGAAATTGAGACTTGGAATTAGACATTCTGCTGAGCACTAAGTAAATAGAATCCAGTCGAGTGATGATAGAGCTCTGTTAGGATAGTGGATGTGCTCTATCTCTAGAGTTCTAGCTCAAATGGCTTAAAGACCCAGATAGAAGAGCAAAGTAATAAAGGAGCAGGTATAAAACAGGCAGTGTCAGAGACTAGCCAACAGGAGAACATATTTTTGGCTCATGGACATTCATATTTTAAAATTTCAAATATTGAGTGTGCCAAACCAACTATGTTAGTGGGCCAAATTTGCCCTATAGGCCATCAGTTTGTAATCTCCTCCAGACTTACCGAACTTGGACTCAAAGGAATGCAGCAATAGATAATAGTGGTGAGCCAGAAAAGTGGCATGTAGTATGAAGGAAGTAAACCAGAAGTTAACAGGGTCCCAGTTCCAGGGATGAAAACGGCAAGAGTCAGTCTCAGTGAAAGTCTCCAATTCCTCTGTGACTGTAGGGAGAATAAGACAGACTTCCTAGCCTAGGGTATGAGAGGTGTGATCATGACTAGGAATCAGAAGTAGGATGCAACGAATGGCAAAAACAGGTATCATGTATTACTGAATCATTTACGTGTTAAACTAGTGATCCTTAATCCCTTTAAAATATTTTTTGTTGTGTCTTAAACATCAATTTTAAAAATTGCTTATTATAGAGAATTTAGAAAATATAGAAAAGCATAATAAAAAAGAACTGAACTGTCCCACTGGAGGGAAGACAGCACTGTTTTCAAAGCTTGGGGTCAGGCAGGGAATCAAGAGCTTCTTTCTGTCTCTGGAAAGAAGACTTCGGGATCTGGGGGCAGGAAACTGGGGTAAGAGCTAGAAGTGGGCTGGCCAGGCTTCATAAATTATCAAGAGCAGAACCGATTTCAGATGACTTCAGATTATTGATCATGATTTTTAGTTTGAAAATATTGTAGTTAGGAACCAGGATATAAAACCTACCTCTCATCTAATTAGATTTCCAGCTTTCATAATATAACAATCTTTTTTAGAAATTGAGAACTCTCAAGATATTAAATATTTATATTTCACTAAAATGCATGTCCTAAATTCCTTTTTAGAGATTATGGACTATTTTGAAACATATATACCACTGATCTTTTACATCATGAATTATATTGTATTAGAATAATTTTGATTTGACTAAATTATGTATAGAAGAGTACAAATCTTTTGGGTCTTCAACTCTTGACATGCTTTATGTAATAGTTGTGGGCCACTATATGGGTTTTTAGTATATGAGTATTTCCAGGGCAAGTAACAAGTTGATTGAGACTATAACTATATGCCTTGGGCCAATATTAATTGTCAGCTGATATGTTACCATATTAAATTCTAATTCTGGAATTTATATTCAAAAACTATTATTTGAATGCAAGAATGAATGATTTTTTACAAAAAAAAGAGAGGTATTTTAGAAGAGAAACATCATACTCAGTGGAGAAAATTTCAACTTGCAATTCTCTGGGCTGCTCATACCTCTTCTAAAATAAATGAAATAAATCATCTATCATATAACCATATAACAGCATTTTTACTGATTAGGGGCTTTGTGTATAACATGTCCCTAAAATGTAAAATATAAGATTTCGCATGTGTGACTGTCACAATGCATCCACTCAAGCATTTTAACATCTGATAGTCTAATATTATGTGTATATTTAGTCTTTCTGTAAACTTCCTCTTTTTTTTGGCAGCAGCCACATCTGCTTCAGCAATTTTGAGGTTTTTAAACTTCCTCTGCTAAAGGGGTTTAAAAACATGCATGTTGCTTTTATAACATAACCATTATCTCCTTGGTAACTTAAAAAATGTAATAAATATAGTAAGAAATTGAATTATAAGCATTCATATGAGCATATTTTGCTCATAGGTTTTAGCTCAAGGTATTTATGTAGTAGAAACAATGCTTTACAGTGGTAAACATCTCTAGCTAAGTCATCAATAGACGTTTAATGAATTAGTTAAGAAACGGCAACTCAGGAAATATAAATTCTAATCTTATCTCTTTCTGATATACGTAATTTCATGGTGTCAAGGCATTCGTTTCACTCTAAGTAATCTCAATTTTGTGTATTATGAAATTTGAGAAACTATTAATTAATATCCACTTAATGGTGTGGAAAAAAATGAAAGAAGCTTTATGCTATCACAGAAAGAGCAGTAGCCCCGAAGTTAGATGATCTAACTTTTAAGCATATTCTTGTCACTTAAAATAGTCACATTAATTTAGACAAGCCGCTTTATTTTCAGAGGCTGTCATTTTTCCTTATCTGTCTAATAGAGATAATAATATATATCTTATTTACCTGTGGCTAAAGGGAAAACAAAATGAAATAATATTGGTAAAACGACTTTATAAATTATAAAGTGCTATAAAATGTAAGTTATAATTTCAGAAATAACACCAGGGCTTTGCTATAGTTCCATCTGCTTCACCATGGAATTAAGTAAAATGGTACTCTATTTCAAAGGGGTATGTCAGTGGCAATGCTACATCCTGTTTATCTTTGCAGGAATTTTGAGGTTGGTATTTATAATGAAATTCAAAGGATATTTATTTGAAAATTCTATTTCTGTTAATATATGTGTGTGTCTCTCAATATGCTATATATGCTATTTCACTGATGTATATTTATTTTGAGAAATATCAAGTTTTCCCTGTTCATATGTTCTCTATTCCTTTCACTACCAGTCCTATTTACCATGAACAATAAACTAAAAACAGACATAGAAGCACCATTGGTCACCTTCATATTCCATACCTCTTGGAAGCCTACAATACAATCAAATTCATTTGAAAAGATCTCATGGAGCTAGCTGTAGTAAAAGCTGCACATAGTACAATGATGACTCATTTTATTTGCTGCCCCTTCTGAAATCAGCTAACCCCCAGGTATTTCTAGGGTACAGCCAAATCTCTGTTGTTTTTGAAATCAAAAGCATCTTTAGTATGATGAGCATATATTTCAAATCTTTATTTCCATCCCTGTATTCTCCTTAATATTTCAGATTCTTATATCCAACTGCACATTGGCTATCTCTACATATTTTCAGTGTTGGTACATGAAGCATAGCATGGACAAAATAGAATTCTTGGTATGCTGTTTTGGTACCCCTTTCCCCCAAACACATTCATCACCCCACTCTTCCCTATCTCAATTGGTGACACCATTATCACTCATTTACTCCAACTAAAAATCTGTGAGTTTTCCATGATTTTCCCCCCTATTGTCTGCCATATCTAAGCTATTAACCAATCCTTTGACTTTACTTTTAGAACACATCCTTAATTTGCTACATTTCTTTTCAACTCTCTTATCATTCTAGTCCAAGCCACACTCCCATCCTCTCAACCCCCCACCCCCACCCTTCTACATACACACACAATTTTTTTGAGCCATCTAAAAGTTAGCTCCAGACATGATGCCTCGTTAGCCCTAACTACTTATGGGTATTATTCCCCAATACAAGGATATTTTCTTATATGACCACATACAATTTTTAAAACAAGGAAATTAACATTGATTTAATACTGTTATCTAATCCACAGACCTTATTTAAATCTCCCAAATTGTCTAAATAAAAGATATATGCTTTCAACCACCCTAAGTCTACAGAAGTGTAAGTAATGTGCTCTGTCTAGCATGGAATGATAGGTCCATAGATAGCATTATTACAGCCTTACCTCTCTTAATTATTTATATGGTACCTTTAAGAAAATATATGAAAGGAGATAGGGACTTGGCTTTATCTAGCACTGTCTTGCTTCAGATCTTTCACTGGTAACTTAAAATGGCTAGCCCTCAGTTTTCTTACCTATAAAATGAGTGGGCCCAGTGTTTCTAGAATTCTATAATTCTATGACAATGATTTCTGCTTCCAAATTTTTGTATCAGCTTGAATTCTAGAGCCATTTTGAAGATCCTTATTAATAGCTAGGTTCATTACACCAAGGATAGAGTGATGAAAGATACAGTTTTTGAACTCAAGGTCCTTGCAGGTTATGACAGGCTCACATGCAGGGTTGCTGCTTTGGAGGAAGCAGATAAGCAAAACCCATCCTTTCTCTCTGCTCAAGGATTTTGACTCTACATACTTATTATAGAACTTTGACTTTAAAAACTAAGTTACTTAATATTTACTTTTGCAACAGTTTCCCCAAAGATATTTAAGGATGAAGCACAAAAGATAATTGCTAGGCTGCTTTTAAGCAAAATTCATATCTCTCTATATATAGTACTTAAATTCAAAACACATTTTTGAATTATGACTTAATTGTTAGCTCAAATGAGGAATTGCCAACAGATGACTTAAAAGACCAAGATACTCTCTGGGCTCAAGGCTGTCAGTAGGGAGATGTTTGTTCTTCAAAGAATTACAAGTTTGAGATTTTTATTTCCTTAGATAGATAGTTTAATATACGGAATGGAATCCATAAGACTAGACCATAGGTATCAGCCATGGAATCCCTGATTTGGGTAGTGGGAGTTCCCACAGGCAAATGGAAATCTATCATTTCTTTGTGGGTTCTCCCCATCCATCTTCTTTGAACTTTGCTTTTCTCCCATTCTTTCTTCCATCCCCATTTACAGGTGTTTTATTTAGCATTACAAATATAATAATTTTCTTGGGTAGTATCTCAATCTTCTTATGTTGAAAAATTTTAGTTAATGATTTTCTCTGTCAACCTTTCGAGCAATTGTAGAAATAAACTTATTTAACATAGCTCTATGTCATTGGGGGTGGCGGGGAGAGGAAGGAAGGTAAGAAAGAGATGGTTCTTCTTACTGGTACTAAAAATGCTCTAGGATGATATCTATATAATCAAGGATGATACTGAGAAGTATTTAATAATCAATACCATATAGGGCCCAATTGTTCAATAAAAATGGATGCAAATAACAGGGCTGGATCAGGGTCTGAGAGGCCTCCTGCTGTGCAAAATGTATCTCTGTTTGCTGAACCAAGAGTAGGAAGAGTACAGCTCCAGCAGCAGATATTACAAACCAGCATTTTGATAATGGATATGGCCATATCTATGGACATTGGTTGATTATCAGGTCTGCACTCAATGACTCCATGATATAATCTCTCAAAATCCTTTCTTCCTCCATATCAATAATTACTTCCAAGTCAAAGCAAATAACTCTTCTTTATAGGTGAGAGGGGAGTGGCGAATTTTATTAGGTATTTTAAAATTTCATTATATTGGTTTTGACATGCAAATGTTCTTGTAGTTTTATGTAACCATATAAACAGTTTTCCTTTACAATTTTGTTGCATTGCCTGTATGGTATAAAGACCTTCCTCATACAGGTAACAGCTAAATATTAAGCTGTATTTTCTCTGAGTTTATTAAAGATGATAAAATTCAACTCTTTATTTGCTACCTGTTTTAGTTTTTGATATTATGTGTAGCTTTAATCTGCTTTTTATCAAAAAATTCAGTCTTAACATAATACTTTGTAAATATGCGATTTTTCCCATTGATTGGTATTATATTATTCATTATGTTTTAAGTTTTTCTATATACTGTAAGAGTTAGGAGTTCAAGAGTTATCTCTTTTGTTCTGTTAATTGGTCTTAATTACCATTGATTCACGTGCATTACTATCTAGGAGCAGAATAAAATGCCCCCTGGAATTGTATAACAGGGCAGCCTCCTCTAGAAAAGAGTGACGGTGTTGAATTTACCTGGACGTGTGCTCCTGGAGAAGAGCCAAGGTGAAAATATTGTCCACTCTTTGTGTTCCAGAAATGGCTTGCAGCAAAAGCAATTTTTCCCATATACCTTAGATACAACTCAAGTATGCCTCCCTCATCTACCTATAACAAGGCTACATGCAGACCCCCCCAGATTCCCCTACATAAATGATTAACTGATCAAGGGGAACAAATGCTTGTTAGTCATAGTTTGGTTAAGATTCTTTCCTTCCTCCAGGTCCCTGAACCTTGACCCATTCTCAACCTGAGCCAGCATAAAACCCCTTCTTAACAGCCCCTGTAGAGAATAGACTTGCCTCAGGATAAAAAAAAAAAATGTTTTAATTCCATTCTCTTACTTCACTACTCCATACTGGGTTATTACTAGCCTTGTTTATTCCTTCTACAAAGAAGCTTGCAGATCTTATGGTAAGAGTTCTCACTATTAAGTAGACCCTTTCTCTACTGGCAATAATCCTTTCAATAAAATATCTCCTTACTAAATCTGGATTTGTTTTTTATGTGAAAGGAACCTCTTATTACAATTTTTTTCTTTCCTAATCTCATATATTGATAAGAAAAAAATTATTTTGCTAAATCTAACCCATAAACAATTTAAGTTTTAAAAAAAATTATTGGGGCATAATTTATATGCAATAACTATATCCATTCATTTAAAAGAGACAGTTTGATTCAATTTGACATTTGTATAACCCCATGAAACTTCCACTACAATCAATGTATGGAACATTTCTATCAACCCTAAAAGTTTGCTTGAGCCAATTTGCATACAATCCTTTTTCTACCCTTGGCCCTATGCAAACATTGATCTGTTTTCTGTCACTATAGATTGGTTTGGATTTTCTAGAATTTAATTTTGTGGAATCATATACTGTTTGGCTTCTTTCACTCAGCATAATGATTTTTAGATTCAACCACATTGAACTATTCCTCTTTTTTCTATTGTTGTTTTGTGTTATTCCATTAATATAGATGTACCACATTTTGTTTATTCAGTATTTTATTGATGAACACTCACAATTTTTTCCTCAGTTTTTGGATATTGCAAATAAAGCTACTATGAACATTCAAATACAAATTCTTGTGTGAACATACGTTTTCATTTCTTTAAGGGAGAAAAAAAGGGCTGGGTCCAAATGTAGGTATATATTTAACTTTTAAGAAACCATCATAATAGTTCTACCATTTAAAATTTTTACAAGCAGTGAATAAGCCCCATTTGGATTTACATTAACATATACTACAGTAGTCCCACTCTTATCCACAGTTTCACTTTCTGTGGTTTCAGTTACCTGGGTCAACCACTGTCTGAAAATATTAAATGGAAAATTCTAGAAATAAACAATTTATAAGTTTTAAGTTGCATTTGCTAGAAAAATAAGGGAATAGTGTCAAATAATGGTGACAGTCATCTGGCTTTAGTTTTATGCAAAATGGGATATGTTACACTTTTAAGTTGGACACTGTCTGTTGGTAATGCTTCCTGTATTATTGTTTAACTTAAAGATAGGTAGGTACTAATTTTATTCTTTTATCCCTAGTTTTCTAAGATTTTTTTAAAAAGAGAACTATTCCATTTAAAACAATAATGGCTGTTTATTTTCTCTGATGCATTTTTTAAGCATTTATTGAGATTATCATATGAATTTTCTTATTGAAACTATTGTACAATGAATTTTATATATAGATTTCCTAATAGAAATCAATCTCCTATTTCCTTGATACACTCTGCTCATAGTTGATGATTCAATTAATTACTACTAAGGACAGTTTGCTAATATTTTACTTAGGTTTTGTTAAGTTTATGTTTTGTTTTAACATTTTGTTATGTTATAAATGGTAATGGTCTTTTCTTTTGTGTACTATTTTTTGTCAAGTTTTGGCACTTGGGTTTTGCTAGTTTCATAAAATAAATTTAATAGCTTTCCATGTTTTTCTTTTTTTCTGTAACAGTTTTAAGCACAGAAATAATATATTCTTTGATGTTTGAAATTATGTACCTGTAGACTCATTTGAGCCTAGAGTATACTGTAGGTAATCTTGTGATAACTATTTCATGATATTAGTCTATCCAAGTCATCTATTTTTTTTCTTGTGTCAGATTTTGAAATTTTAAAATTTTTAGAAAATCATCAGGACAGTCAGCAGTCTTGATAGATTGAATTAATATAAAATATAGGATTCGAAAGTAGCCTTGTACCTTCTTGGTTAGTCTTCTAGTATTGTGCCTGACAGATTGAAAGTTTTCCATAAATGTACATTTTTCTAAAACCAAAACTATTAATGAAAAAATTAAATTATATTTTTCTAGACTAAACTATTATATTTGCCAAGTTCTTTGTAGATATTTAGATGTTCTAGTTTTAATCACATTTTTATTATTCAGTTTTAATACTTACATATTGCCTCATCTCAACATCTTATAGAATTTAGAATTTAAAAAAAAATGAAGAAAAACAAAGTGAGAATGGCCCCCAAAATGGTATTGTAGTATATTTTGAAAAATCTATATTTATCTATTTATAAGCTAACAAAAACAAAGACTGATTAATTAAAAGAGATATAAGAGAGAAATCTTTATTTCTCTTGAATAAGAGAAATCTTATTCTTTTATGATAAAAATCACTACTCTAGGTAAATTGCAATGATGATAAAAATCACTACTCTAGGTAAATTGCAATGATTTTCAACTTCGGTGCTCTTCTTGACTATCTAGGAAGTGACAGATTCTGCTTCAGTAGTTTTGAGGTAGGACCTAGGGCTTTAGCAAATAACTATGAATGCTCCAAAGAAGATTCTAATCATCCCAATGATTGAGAACAATGCAAGTAAGGAAAATTCACTAGATTTAAAGTCAGGAGGTTTGAATTTCCTATCTGGCCATTTTTCTCTCTTTGGGTCTCAGGTTCCTCATCTGTAACAAGTAGGATCTTAAGTAGATTAGTGGCTTTTGACGATTCAAGCTGCAAAATAGAATTGTAGCGAGCTTTAACAAGGAATGATTCCTGGAGGCCCCACCATCTTCCCAGGTTCTGATTTAATTGGTTTACCATGGGGCTCTTCAGGTGATTCTAATGTAAACCAACTGGAGAAGTACTATGTTAGATAGTCTTTCATTTCCTGTCTTACTCTAAAATCAGTTGTTTCTAATAACAGAGTTAATTTTGTTGCATTCAACAGTTTAATTAAAAAATTTTCCAATTGTCTGAATTGGATTTTTAAATTTTAATTATTTGACTCTCAGTAGGGATATTTAATTCAAAATGTAAAAGTGAGTTTCTCCTGTTATAAAACTAATTAGTAAAACAAACAAATCTAAGCAAACAAGATGCTTTAAAAAATAATCTTGTAAGAAGAGGATCAAAATTATATGTGTAGATGAGGGATAATAACCTTCCAAGTTAATTAAACCTAGAATTTTAAGAAAGTATGAAAGCAAAACTGCACATCCAGGCAGAAAAAACAAGGACATTTTTATATGGAATCAGTCTCAGGAAAGTTAAGGGAAAAAAAGACAAGCATTATAGCAAAAGTATAACTAAAGAAATGATGCAGATGACTTGGGAGATAAGCTGGGTGAAATGCATGAAGCTGTGAAGAAAGGCCCTGCCTGAAAAAAGGAATCTCATCTTCTTCACTGGAGTTAGAAGGTACAGCAATTGCCTTTCTTTGTCCTACCTAATATAAAAGCAAATTGGTTTCATAATTTATTTGGGTCTTCATGCCTTATGAAGGCTCCCATGTCACAAAAAAACTTGTGTTAAATAAGATTGTATGCTTTTCTTCTGCTGATTTTTCTTATGTCAATTTAATTCCAAAAAGAACTCTAAGAGTTTTAGTAGAGGTAATGGTTTCCCTTCCTTACAAGTCAAGGAACATGAGTGCCTTCTAGAGCTGGGAACAGCCCTCTGCTGATAGCCAGCAAGAAAATGACAACCACAAGGAACTGAATTTAGCCAAAAACTTAAATGATGAACTAGGAAATGGATTCTCCCTCAGAGCCTCCAAAAGAATGCAGCTTGCTACTACCTGGATTTTAGCTCTAAGAGATCTATGTTAGATTGCTGACATGCAGAACTGTAACATAATAAATGTGTATTGTTTTAAGCCACTAAATTTATGGTAGTTTGTTGGAGGAGCAATAGAAAAGTAATATCAGAAGAGATGTTATATCTTTATTTTATTTAAATCAAATTTATCCAATGCTGAATCCTTATTCTATTGGGCTGGCAGGGTCTTCAATCCCAGACACTGTTAAAGCCTTTCCTCTACCGGTGACATGAAAGTTCCCAAAGATCTTACCATGTGCCATGTTAACCTAAAAATAAAAGGCCGAAGTGAGAGGCAACAAGGGTTTGAGATACAAAACAATAGGCATTAGGGAAGCACTGATTTAGACAGAAAGACAAATAGTGTACCAATAAGGAGAGTAGTTAGGAGAAAGGGAAGGGGAACAATTACCTGAATACAAGCTATTTTAGGCCCAGTCCAAGGATTATTTTGCCAGTTTTAACATTCCAAATATTTGAGGAGTAAGGCACACAAGGCAGTTCTCTGGTAACCTCCAGATGGCACCTCCAACTCCATTTAAAAGTGGCTCTGTTTATATTGTTTCACAGCAAAAACATCAGGGAGGCCCCTTGGACTTTCTGTCATCATTTGCTACCAATAAGATGCCATTGTCTCTGCCATCCTGGTCCCTTGTATTTTGGTAGTAACAGCTGGGAAACTTGGGGTCTAAGGCATGAGGGTGGGGTTTCAGTTGTCCTTTGTCCCCTTGGCAGTTAGGAGAATCTTCCCTCTAGCAGTTTTTGTATTTACTCCAAAGGCGCTTATTCATCTGGAGACACCTCCCCCTCCCCCCCAAACACACACAGGGTGTGATATTCTAAACAATTTTTACCACTCAAATTCCCCTGAGGCTAAGAATCATAATGATCTGGTTACCTACTAGGAGTTGAGAAAAACAAAACAAATTAACATCTCAATAGATTGTCTTGTAATATTCCTGCACTGGTAAATCGTGGTATTTCTTAAAGGAACTTTTGTTCCCCTTCATGATGTCACAGCATTTCCCAGAGATTGGGGCACTGATGATCTTCATTCTGCTACCAGAGTCCATCCCAGGCTGGTAATCTCACATGAAGTAGCAGCTGGCTGAGTAGGGGATACATTTTTTCATACTTTCAGAGTCAGGGTTCATAGACCTGGATATTGGGTGAATGTCTTGCTTTCCAGAGGGGGAACTAGCTGTTTTTTTTCTCCCAACTCTGGCTGTATCCCTCCTGCTACTGTAGCTGCCAGCCTGATAGACACACGGACCACCAGAAATCAGTGAGTTGTAGGAAACACTCTTTATTCAGCCAGCTGGGTCTGCCTGGGGTATGCAGACCCTAAATTAAGCAGCCCCAAAATGTAGAGGTACAGGGTTTTTAAGCCCTAAACCCCTATTCTTCATCCTGTTTGAACACACAAGTCTATTTTTCTTCTTTTTACTAACTGTCAACCCACAGGTCGGTTGTGCAAGCAGGGGTACAGAAGCAGAAAGCTTATTGTTAAAGCATTATGTTCCCATAGGTGATAGCCAAGCAGTAATTTTTCAGCCAGCACACTGCATGAGAATGTTCTTCGATTCTGGTCAACCTCTGGGAGAATGGGCTATAGAGAAGCAGGGATGGAGCAGGGAGCCCCTTATGTGCCCATGGCAAAATCCTAGGTGTTGTGGTTCGGATCGAATCTAAGACCCATAGAGCCAATTGAGATGAATTGTGAGCCGGCTGGCGATAGACTCTACCACACAGGGTTAGAGGAGATCAGTCTCGAGCTCCCAAAAGAGGCAGCTTATAAAACCTAGAACAAGCAAGCAGATTACAGAAGCAGAAGTTGGCCATTAGCAGATTACCACTCTGGTTACCATCAAACAAACAAGCAGATTACAGAAGCAGAAATTGGCCATTAGCATATCTTTGAGCAGATTACCCCTCTGGTTACCATCAAACAAGCAAGCAGATTACAGAAGCAGAAGTTGGCTCACTTGAAAATTTTCCACCCTTAATGTTAGGCAAGAGATCATAGAGGCTTGACCCAGGGCAGAAGTAGTAGGAGAGATAAATGGTTGGATTTTGAAAGGTAGAGCCAATGATCTGAAATGAGATGTTAAAGAGAAAGTCAAACATAAATAGGCTTGTCTGAACTAATCTGCCTTCACATACCTCATAGTTGGGATTCCAGAAGAACCTTAAATGACTTAAAGAAAATTTCATATATTGAAACTAGAGACAAGAGTTTAAAGGTTTTCATATGAGAATTTAATTTTGGTCGTTAAAGAGTTGGTTCTCTACCCTAAATCTACAGCCAGTATTTATTTTCTGATTCACTTTCCTTTCTACAGTGTTTGGGTTTTGATTATTTCTCAAATCCAACAGGCATAAGTGCCAGTTCTTCCTCCTATCCTACATCCATCACCAGGTGGATGCCTCAGCCTTTTCCTATCCCTCCCTTAGAGTACTCCCAAAGAAATGATGGGCGCTATTTGCAGGAGAAACGAATGCAAGATAGTTGAAAACAATATCCCTGTATTCTATTCACAAACTAGATTTTAAGATAACCAAAAACTTAATAGTGAAATAAACACTTTAAGAAATACATTACCGCTCTATTACTATTAGTGGTAAAAATATTGGTAGAAGTAACAAAGTGTTAATAAATGAAAAACTGCCATGGTAAAGCATTCCATCTTATTTTCATTTTTAAAGATATGAAACTAAAGAAGGTTCATTCCAGTTTGCTACTTCAGTTGTTTTCAGAGGGGGTTCCTTTACTTGTCCCAGTGATACAAACTTAAACTCATCGGCTCCCCAGGACGACCCACACCTCCCTATCAGGTTCTAGGTGAAAGTCCGTCCATTGACCAATGGGCTCGTTTCTTCTTTGCTGCGGGGCGGGACCTCGAGCATAAGCTTCGAAGACCCGCCCCCGTACGTGGTGTGCGTGCGTGGGGCCGTGCGGCGCGAGCAGTTTGTTCCAGTGTGTGGCGCCCCCCGGCGGCAGCGGGGTCTCAATGTGACAGCCAACTTGTGCGCCTGCCATGGAGCCACCGAAAGAGGCGCGAACACTCAGCGACCCCGTGGCGCGGCCGCTTGGGGCCGCGAGTTCTCTGACGCCTAACAAGGAGGAGCGGCGGGAGGGCGGCGCAACGCCGCCGGCGGCAGTCTTGGGCGAGGAGGCAGACGGCGCCAGTGCGGACGGGCTATGGGAGTTGCCAGTGGAGCCCGCCGAGCGGAGGCCCGAATGCAGCCGCTGCAGGTGACCGCGGGGCGGGGGTTGGGAGTGGGGTGGGGGCGGGGCGGGGGCTGAGACGGGAACTGAGATGGGGGACGGCCTTCGGAGGAGGCTGCAGCGACCCCTGCCGGGGAGGCGGCTGCTGCAACCCCTGTCCCTGGGGAGCGCTTTCTTGGCATCTCCGTGCTTAGGGTGGCTGGTACGCTGGTTGACCTTGGAGTTACTGTGAAATATCTGTCACAGTTCTTTAGTTAGAAAGCCGTTTATCCAGGTTCATGATTATTTAGTCTTACTTCCTGCGCTCAGCGTGTCATGTGATGAGCAGACAGTTCTCTCAAGGAACTTGAGTCTGATGGAGTGAGGCTTAATGACAGTAATACTTGTAGCAGTTAACACTTTAATACTTAAGTGACATAACAATCTCATAAATAAAAAAATGGATTAGAGGAGAGTGACAATCAAGGTGACTATTACAATAGGTAAGATCGTATTCAGAATTCTGAATTCTCTTAGAAATATTTATTTATTTATAATATTTATTTATAATATTTATAATATTTATTTAGCACCTGCTGTGTGCCAGGTACTGTGTTAGGTTCTGGGAATGCAGGCCTAGATAAAACAGACATCGTCTCAGCCCTAGTTATCTAACAACTAACACTATTGAATGCTCACAGTGTGTCCAATCATTTAAGTACTTTTCAGGATTACCTCCTCATGCTGGTGTACTTGAGGCTTGCAAGGATTGCTTTCCTTGCTTGTTTGAATCTCATGCGATTCAGTTACACTATTCTCTTTGCCTCTTGAGTGTTCAGGATCATTTTCCTTGGTTACTGAAGATCTCCATCTATCACCTATCTCTCACCCTTCCCAATTTAAACTATTAGATAGTGCCTCTACTATTAGATAGTCACCTCGGAATCACTCTGAAAATTGTCATCAGATTCTACATTACCCTGAAATGGCTTTCACTAAAGTCATCAGTAATATGATGAACTCCAATGAATCTACTTCTGTTCACTTTTTACTAGAACTCTTGGCAGTGTTCTGTAGTTGAATACTTCTTGAAACACTCTCTTTATCTTCCCTTTGGTTTATCTGACTTATCTGCCCTACTCTTCTTTGCCTTTTCTACTCGAACTCTAAATGTTGGGCTTCTTCAGGTCTTGAGTCTAGATTCTCTTCTAACCTCGCATATCTCCCACCGGTGATCTCACCAGTTTTCATACCTTTCATACCTTTCACTTGAGTACCAGATTAATGCATTCATTTAACTAGTGTTTGGTGTGCTTTGTTCATCACTGGTAATATAGTGGAATCTGTAACATGTGGAATATTCAGTCTGTTATTGCATATAGATAATAAACTAGAAATAAGAAACAAAATATGTAACTACAGCATTGAAGGAAAAGAATGGGATGCTATGATAGAAAATAGCAGGATGGTGTCAGGAAAGATTTGAAGAGATAGCATTTATATTGAGATTTGAAAGATGAGAAGGATCCAGCCAGGAGAAAAGCATTCCAAGAAGGGGAATAGGACAGACTGGTTGAATGTCTTTACTACTTGAGTACTTGGAGTATACTACCTTGGACATTTTGAATTTTTACCAGGGTTGGTTGTAAAACTTAAGATGGGATCTTGAATGTAAGGGACTTTTTGTATTCTCTAGATGTACTATGTGTACTAGACACTCGATAGACCTTTGTGGAGAATGAATAATTTGTTTCCAGAAGGGACTGCATATATGAACTGAATGGATGTTGAATACAGTTTATTTAAGCAAGTTGTCTAAAGATGTTAGGAGATAACACTTAAAAATTCTGTGAAGGAGTCTTAATAGGATGCTGAAAGAAAAGTGTTTCAGTTATCAATCCAGTGCTAAATTATGCTAGCGTTATCATGTAGTTTTTAGTCTTTCTAGAATTGCTAATTATAAATGGCATATATACTTTAAAAACTTAGTCTCCTATGCTTAGTAGAGGTTTATAATTTTTCTGATTTGCTTTCCCTCTTTAATTGACTTTATTTTTTAGAGCAGTTTTAGATTTATAGAAAAATTGAAGTGGAAAGTACAGAAATTGCCCACATTTTCCTTGGACTCACACATGCATAGTTTCTCCTATTATCAATATTTCCCACTAGAGTGGTACATTGTTAAAACCGATGAACTACATTGACACATCATTATCACTCAAAGTCCATAGTTTACATTAGGATTCACTCTTGGTGTTGTACATATTTTGAGTTTGGACAAATTTCTAATATATATCCACCATTATAGTATTATACTGAGAATTTTCATGACCTAAAAATGCTTTTTGCTCCCCATTTTCATCTTTCCATGCCCCCTAACCTGATCTGCTTTTTAAAAAATAAAAATGACCGGACAGATTTTAGCTTATTTTCAGTTACAATTAGTTAATACTTTAGGGTTATAATTCATTCCAACATTTCTGCACCTTTCTTTTTCTAGTGAAATTTTCTACCTTTTAAAAGCTCTTTTCCCACTTGGTGTGGTAAGCAGTTTATTTTAATTGGTTAGAATACAGCTTTAGAAATATGGGGACTAGGTGTTATCAAAATATAAAGTAATTGATGTTCCTTATATTTTATTTTATTAGGCTGTTAGTGTTTCATTAGTTTTCTGGGTCAACTTCTTTACATTTATGCTTATGATAATTTTAGATTTGAGTTATCAATAAGTCACAATTATTTGGCTATTTATTTAAAACAGTATTCATTTCTCTAAACACATTACTATAGTTGTCAGCCTAGGGAGTTCCAAAAATTAATTTTGTTTAGGAATTACAAAGTTAATTTAACTTCTCAGCAGAATCTTGTTCTTTAGAAATACAATATATCTTAAACATGAATGGAATATTCTTTAACAGATCCCAAAATAATTTGTTATTGCAAGTTACAGATTTTATAAAAAAACATGTTTCTGTTAGAGGGAACAGCATGTACAGAGTACAGTGTATAGAGTATAATGTATTTGGAGAGCTTGGCAGAAGGAATGAGAGATGAAGCTGCAGAGATTAGTGGTGGTTGCATTGGGAAAGGCCAGATAAGCTTTGTAGATAGTTTGAGCCTAATGTACTAGAACCTAACGAACATGCTACTGAAGTATTTTTATATTTGAATGGTGGCAACAAGTTTGACTTTTATAGGTGTCTTTTAGCTATCATAATTTATACTTCATTTTATTTAAAAAAATCCAAACTGGATGGTGATACAGTGTTAAAAGGCTTGACTAAGACGAGCTAGGGCCTCATTCCAGTGAAGATGCTAGACATCTTAATTATACTTTTATATCTTCTATGGATATTGCTCTCAGCCCGAGAACAAAATGTAAGAGCTACTTGTAAATCACTGGTCATAACAATAGTGGAATAATGGAAAAAATGTAGAGTATTTTTTTTTTTTAATCTGTCTGAGGGAAGGTTTTAGTAGGGAAAACATGCACAAAAACTGACAGAGCTAAACCCTGAGACAGAAATTTTTCTCTCTCTAGTGCTTTCTTCTGTAAAAGTACAAAGTTGTAGGGATTATAATAAACCACACTAAAGTATTTAAAACCTATTTATTAAGTACCAGTCATCTGCAGCTTACTTACGAAGCCTGGGTATGTTATATATGATATTTCTTATAACAGCATTCTAGAGTTGATGATATTATTGAGTGATGAAAAGGTAGAGGTGACAAGTAAGTAGCAGAACTAGGTCTTCAGCTCCAGTCAACTTGGCTTCCAGCTCATGCAAGCACTTGACCTGGCTCCACGCTGAAGAAGACTTATAATTTTGTTTGCAGTGTCGCTGTAGTCACCATTTAAACTAGAGCCACTAAGTCTGCAAGAGTAGCTCTGATTTTCATACTTTTTAAAGCTGATGTATGTTTACTTCAAGCTTACTAACCAGTTGTCTGAACTTTAATATTCTCTAGCTCTTTAAAAAAAAATGAGATGTAATTGACATATAACTATGTAAGTTTAAGGTATACAACCTGTTGCTTTGATACACATATGTTGCAATATGATTACCACTGGTAGTATTAGTTATCTTTATGTAATTATCAAATTTTTTTGTTGTGAGATTTAAGATCTAGTCTCTTGGTAATTTGGAAGTATATAATACAGTATTATTGACTATAATCACTAGGCTGTGCACTAAATCTCCAGAACTTAACTCAACTTCTAGTTCCAAGTTTGTACCTTTTAACAATATCTAGCGCCTTTATTCCATATCTGAACCTTTTCCTTATTCTTTAGACTTGGATATTCTGGATGAAATCATGAGAGAGGGAAGGAGGGAAGACTGTGGGTGTTTAGGAAGAATGCAGATGCCACAAAATGACAGCCCATAGATGTTTTGAACTGCATTTCATCAGTTTTTAAATTAGTTGGTAGCAGTTAAAAATCAAGATATTTTATATAAAAATCCAGATTTTTGGCTTCTGTGAGAATGGGAATATCTAGTAGCTTAGGGCCGCCTTTCTGAGCAATAGTTGGCTGAACTGTGTATTGGCTGTACCTTTTAGATTGGGCATGATCTGTCCAGGTCACCATAGTTCCCAGTAATTCTTGCTTAATTAATCTGTGATTAACTTCCTGCCCCTTGTAGGCATTTGTTTTAGATTCTGGATCCCGTGTATGTCACTGTGACTAGCTTGCCTGAGCAGCAGGGTAAATAAATCTGCAATTTTGGTAGGTAAAAGTGAAAAATGGTAATTCCTAGGGCAGTTTAGAATAATTAAGATTGTTGAATTGGTATCAACATTTAGAATTAGAAAACCAACTTTCAGTAAATTTAAAATCAACTAGATTATTGATGATAATTTTTAAGGTAAAAACTTAGATAATCTAGAAATTCTCTGTGGATATCAAAAGTATTCTCAAGAGAAAATTATTAAGTTAATTTGTTCTTCCCTGTTAGTATAGAAAATATGTTTATTCTTTGAAGTAGTTCACTTGTAATATATGTGGAAAGCTAACTGATTTACAAATTACTGTGCAAGCTAATCATATGTTCAAAGTTGAGCAAAGGGAATTTTTTAATCTTAATTAAGTCTACAAAGAAGAGTGACCAATTTTAAAAACCACATTAGAGCTTTCTAAATGTTTGATTTACTTTCCCCATCAAAAAGCAAGAATTATATTATTACCCTCTGATAGAAATTTTCTTCAAAGGACATCAAAGCATGTTAATTCTTTAAAACGCATTTGCCCAAAATTAATAATTCATAGTTCTCTTAGTACTTATATATTGGGAAAACATATTCAGAGACAGTATATTCTAAAATTTGGTATTACTTAAAAAGTTTACAGGTTACAAAGCGCTTTTATAAGATATTTTTATTCAACACATAAGACAACCTTGTGATTTAAATAGTTATTCCCTTTTTAATAGACCCTCAAGGTCAGGTGACTTGTAAGAGGTAGAGCTGCTTTAGCTTTCATATTTTATTAGTACACTACATAATAATGAATTATATGAAATGAACAGTATGACCACCTTTGTTTTCCTATTGCATATAATAAATACCTACAGTGAGGTGTTTCTTTGCCTTCTTTTAGCCCATAGATTCTTTTCATTTTCCTTTGTTCATGGCTACTTTTAATTATTTTAGGATGAACAATTTTAATTATTGTCTTTTTTTTAAGATCGAGCTTTTATCTCCTGAATTCTTTATCTACCTATGGTCAGCTTTTCATTTCTATTAGCAGCTCCTCACTTTTTTGTTGGAAAGGCAAATTTGAAGCTATTACTGACAGGAATTTATTACTTTTTATCTCCATTGAGTTTTTTGTTTGCTCGTTTTTTTTATTTTTCTTTGTTAGAAGCCTAGTGGGAAAGTTGTGAGGAAAGAGAGAGCGGTGAAATAAGTAGATATTTCACGTGATTACTCAAAAAAAATGCAAAGGTATTGAATGAATCTCCTCGCTAAGGGTTAGAGGGATTCACCTGATGGAAATGTGTCTAATCTGTTTGTTTATGTGAACATTTTACTTGGCAGGCTAACCTCTTTTTTTAAAATGTGTTATTATATACTTAACATAATATTTATACTTTTCACCATTTATAAGTGTGTAATTCAGTAGTATTAAACACATTCATAATGTTGTGTAACCATTACTGCTATCTATACCCAAAACTTTTTAAACATTCTCAACATAAACTCTGTACCCTTTAAATAATAACTTCCTTTCCCCTTTCTATTTCTATTCTATTTTTTTCCTATGAAGTTTCCTATTCTAGATACTTTGTATAATCATATGGTATTTATCTTTCTAGTCTGTCATTTCACTTAGAATGTTTTCAGTGTCCATACATGTTATAGTGTGTATCAAAATTTCATTTCTTTTTGTGGCTGAATTGTATGTATATGATATTTTTGTTTATCCATTATCTGTTCTGTCATTTATCCATTATCCATCCATTTGTTTCTACCTTTTGGCTATTGTGAATAATGTTATGAACATTGGTATACAAATATTTATTCTAGATTCTGCTTTGAACTCTTTTGGATCTAAACCTAGGAGTAGGATTGCTTGGTCATATGGTAGTTTTATTTTTAACTTATTCTGGAATTGCCAAACTGTTTTCCATAGAAGCTGCAATCATTTTATGTTTCTACCAGCCATGTACAAGAGTTCTAGTTTCTCTACAAAATTGCTGATGCACAAGTCACCTAAGTAGTTAACAAACAAGACATGCATATAAAACTTTATGTACTTGAAATTGAACATTTAATGCAAACCCCCAAAGAGATGAAATCACTGATAAAATGCAATGATGATTATTGCTCTAGCAAATCATGAATTTTTAAAAATTGGGTTGTAATTGACATGCAACCTTTTATTAGCATAAGGTGTACAATATGGTTTGATATTTGTGTACATTGCAGAATGATCACCACAATAAGTCTAGTTAACATTCTTTACCTTACATAGTTACAAATTTTTTTTTCTTCTTATAATGAAAACTTTTAAGATCTCAGCAACTTTCAGATTTGCAATACAGTAATATTAAGTATGGTTGTCTTGCTGTACATTAAATCCCTATGACTTATTTATTTTATAACTGGAAGTTTGTACCTTTTGACCCTCTTCACCCATTTCTCCTATGCCACCCCCCAACAAAGCATGAATTCTTTGAGAGGACAACCTAATGTAATACATACAAATTGCACAGTGGCAATGATGACTCCATTATTATTACTACTACTACTACTGTTTTCTCTTGGAATGGAGGAGTTGGTATGTGGCTACTGATTGATTTAATTTTACCAATTAATTAATTAATTTAATTTTTTAAATGGTGACATTGGTTAATGAAATCCGGTAAGTTTCAGTTATACGTTTTAACAGTAATGCATATACATATTTACATTGTGTGTTCACCTCTCATAGAATTTAAAACTAATTTTAGATTTACTCAAAAGTTGTAAAAATAGTACTGAGAGTTCTCCTATACCCTTTACACAATAAACTAATATGGTTATTGTACATAACAATAGTACTATCATAAAATGTAAAAGGTCTGAGATTTTATCTTGTTTGCAAATGGATAAGTAAGCCTGCCATGATGAGGTTCTTGGGTTAAAGACAAAAGACTTTTTACTCATGGCATAGCATCTGGCGTGAGCTTCATGTTTGGTGCTTTCCCTTGCTCTCCCCTCCTTCCCGAAGTTCTGTAGCAGTTTCACAGAGGGGCCTAGGTGGATGCTGTGCACCCAGTGCGTTTACATCGTCACTGAAGAACCCTGAGTATAGGGTTCTTGAATCTTTTATAATGGGTTGCAAGCAAACCTGCCCTTTGCTCCAAAGGGAGGATTTAGCTCTGTCTTCAATTGCAGTTCACCATATAAACATCTTTGAAAAGATAGTCCAGAATGGGTAGTTAGTGCCTCATTCATATGACATACAGAAATGCAAGAGACCTGTGGAGAATTATCTCCCAACAAATTCTGTTAATCTAAATTAAGAAATGAACATTGGTACAACACTATTAACTGTTTCAGAATTCACCAGTTTTCCCGCTAATGTCCTTCTCTGGTCATGTATCTAACCAAGGGCCTTATAAATTATTATATTTCCTTAGTCTCCTCTAGTTTGTGATGGCTCCTCAAGACTTTCTTGTTTTTCATGGTCTTGATAATTTTGAAGAGTATTGGTCATTTATTTTTACAGAATGTCATTCAATTTGGGGTTGACTCATGTTTTCTCCATGATTAAAATGAGATTATTCATTTTTGATGTAAACTACAGTGAGATGTGTCCTTCTCAGCACAGAGGTCCATGATGTTGATATGCTTTATTCCTGGTGAGATTAACCCTGATCACTTGGTGAAAGTGGTGTCTGCTAGGTGTTTCTATTGTAAAGTTACTCTTTTCCTCTTTGCAATTAATAAATATCTTGGGGCGGGGTAACTTTGAGATTATGAAGATATCCTTTTTTCTCTCAAATTTCTGCCTACTAAGTTTTACATCCATCAGTGGATCGATCTTGCCTATAACAGTTATTGCTGTGGTGTTCTAATGGCATTTTTCTATTTAGACTATTATTTTTACGATTATTGATTGGAACTTTTCTGTAGGGAAGAGCTGTTTCTTCCTGTTTATTTTATTTATGTCTGTTTGGAATTATGGACATTTATTTTATTCTCTGGAATATAATGCAATAGTATCGTTATTGATTTTGTTGCTGAGATTGTTCCTCTGGGCTCATTGGAGCTTTTCGGGTTGGCTCCTGGACCCTTTTGAGAGGCTTGTCCTTTGAGAACTTACTTTCTGGTACCATAAGATGGTCTAGGCTCACCCTGTATTTTCCCTGTCCACTTTTCCAAGAAGCTGTGGTTTATTGGAGAATGGTATTAGAAACTAAAATCTAGGCTCCACGTGTGTTCATTGTTACTGGGATGTCCATCTTATCAGTGGCCAGAAATAGGACATTTATGTGTGTGTGTGTGTGTGTGTGTGTGTGTGTGTGTGTGTGTGTATACATACACTAATCCGTGCATATATCTACATGTGTGTATATTTTTGAGTTTCTCTCTCTGTCTCTGTTTCTTTCTCTCTCTCTTTCTCTCTCTCTCTTTCTCTCTCTCTCTCTCTCTTTCTCTTTCTCTGTACACATAGCCTAGTATATGTATATATATATACCATGAGTTCCATTCAATAACACAGAGTTCATTCTGGCCTTTCTCCTTTCTTTATTTTATAACTTCTTTCTTTGGCAGTGAGAAACCTGGCTGTCATTATCTGTAGCATATCTATATATAGCATTATCAATGGCATACAGCATATTGCATTATCTATAGCATAATATAACATATTATTAGCTCAGGCCTACTATACACATAAAGCTATTTCAGAATTGCTAACCCATACCACTGTTACTGATTAAATTTTAGTTTGTAATTCTGGAGAACTATTAGGGAAAGCAGCATACAAGGAGATAGATTCTAATAGTGAGTACTTTTATTTTAATTAACCAGTATAACGCCTGGTCTTTTCTTTTCATAATTATTTTTGACTTTGTCTTATATGTACTAAAGAGATAAGACTGGCATTGTAGCATATCATCAACTAACTTGTGTGAGTATGATCATAAGAAACTGGTGTAAAGATCTGAAAAGCACAAATTACTGGAGAAACTTTGAAGTGGCATCTATTCAAAGCTTTTTGAAAATATTCTTTTCTTAATACAAAAGTGATATATAATCAGTAGAAAAAATTATACATTACAGAAATATATAATGGAGCACATGGAAATTCCTCATAACCCCTTATGACAACCACCATCTATCTACCCACATATACCACATATGCCTAGACCTAACTATATGTCTAGGAAACTGATGAAGATGTTAAGACTCATTATGAGATTTTGATAGTATTAAGAGAGCTTTGTGGCCAGGGTACCAAGGAATGCCAGTGACTAGAGCCTCTCACCAAGCTAGGTACTGGGGGTATTAAAATGAATGAAACTTGGCTATTGCCATTATGAACTTTAAAGGGAGAAACACACATAAGCCAATTGTAATTATAATGTGAATAGTGTGTTTTAGGAGAGGTGGGAGGGAACTACTACCTGGAGTTTCACAGTGAAGTGAGTATTTAAACTACTCATTAGTACCTGGCTTTTCTCAATGCCATTGCTCTATCCTGAATTTTTATACCCCTGTACTAACTGAAGTAGTTTTCCAGCCTCCATTTTGTCATCTATCCAACTCCTGGGTCTGTGTATTTTATTTCTTTCCTGGAGACCTTCCATGCTTATATTTTAGGTAAAGAATGGAGTCCAGACTCTAGTATGGCATCGAAAGCCCTGAAGGTCAGACCTAAGCCTGTTCTGCTTCTCTTTCTCCACCCTACCCTTTACAAATTCTTTCTCCAGCTACCCCAACCATTCTCCCAGACAGGGTGTTTTTTATGTTTTACTGTCTGACTTTGTTCTCTGTGTAACAAATGCTTCTTCCTCATCTCTGCTGTGTGAAATTCTGCTCTTTTTCAAGGTTCATGTCAAATACCATGTCTTACATCAAATCATTTCTCATCCTTCCTGCTGTCTTCCAAATTTGAATAGTCTCTTCCTCTAACTTTTGACTTTGTTCTCTGTAATACTATTAGATTCCTGTGCTTTGACCTTTTCACATTTTTTCTTGTGTCTTTAACCACATATCCTTAATTACTTACAGATTATATACTGGAGAATTTTATGAATGTTTTGGTTTTGACCTTTTGCTGTTTGGTTATCTCTTTCAGACTCTTAGATTTATTTGTCACTAAATGTTTTAATTCTAGTGCTAGGCCTTCTGGGACCTAGGGTAACTAGTTAGAATTATGTGTTAAATAAAACTTTTCATTGAACATTAAATGCTTATGTGGAATCAACAAAATGTTTTGATTAAGGGCATACATTTTGGAATTAGATAGAACTGGATTTTAGCCCCAACTCCGTTTTCTCTTGAGAAACTTACTTAACCCCTCTAAACCTTGTTTTTTTTTTTTTCATCTATAAATTAAGGCAGTAATACCCCTCTCTTTGACAGGTTTTATGAGAATTAAATGAAGGTAAAATGTTTAGGATAGTGCCTCTAACACAAAAAGTGTGCAGTTAATGTTAATTTCTTTCTCTCTACCTTTTTTCCTTCATTCTCTTCTTTTTCTTCCTCTCTCCTTTCCCTTCTCCTTCCCCTCTTCTCCTCTTTTTCCTTCCTCTTTCCTCTTTTATTTTTCCCCACGAAATACCATCATTATTATTAATGAAATTGGTCTGTTTTGCTGTTAGTCAGCTTCTCCTCTGTTAGGGTGGTTTTTCTAGATTCAGAGATTAAGGGCATTTTTTAGCCTTCTTTATAGTAAATAATTTTGCATGTGTTAATGCTACAAGTCATCATAAATAAATTGCCTCATGATGGAGCTTTTCATCCTGGGACTTTCGAAAGTACTCACTTTTCAGATACAAGTAAATGTTACATTGATGAAAAACATTTTTTTCAGGGTCATCAAAATTAATGGCTTATTCATAGCATTATTGTATTCTTTTATGTGGTAAAGTAACACTAACTTAAACCTTATCATTTTTTTATCATAATAAAGAAAATTCTTAATTCTTCTTTGCTCTTTTGTGTAAATGGACATTTATATAAAATTAGGAGGAATACTTTTAAACATATCAGCTATATGAAGTCTATATTTTAAAATACAGTTTTCAGGTAAGGAAAAAAGGAAAGAATACACAAAATGAAAATGTTTCCTAGTAACATGGTCCCTTTAATCTATGCTATTCTTTGTAAAATATTTCTACTGAGGGATAACTAGTCCTTGGAACAACTTAAACCTTTGACCCCTTGCTTGTCAGGATGGACAGTCATCCTGTTCCCTTTAGTTGGCTAGTGAATAAGGAGCATAGAATTCTGCTACACATGGATCTGGAGGCTCACTTTGATCAATTGTGTAAATATTCTTTCTTCATTCAATCATTATTTTTTCAGTATCCAATAACCAATAAGTATAGAACTTGAGTCATAGAAAAATAATTAAGAAATTGTTTTCTCTAGAATTTATAGTGAATTGAGCATTAGAGAAAACATAGCTAAGCAACTAATATTTAAGACAATCTAAAAGTATAAGTTTGCAGAAGAGTGATTAACTTAATTTGTTATTAAGAAAGATGTTTTCTATTTTTAATGTTTGCTTACATTTTTATAGAACAGAAGGAAGTAAATAGCATAACAATATAGTTGCTCACCTCAGTCTTAGCTGATCTGTCGCTTTGTCATTGCAGTTTTAATAGGGACTTTATATAGTTGCCATATATAGTCATCTCTCTGTACATCTCTGGCTTTCGTTTTCCAGGTGTGTGAGTCCTCTGAAGACTTCTTTAATTATAATAATACTAAAAATTTTCTTAATTATAGATCTGATAGTAGGAACAAGCTTATCTCTAGGCCAGTGATCTCTGTTATTTTGATTATGTACCATAGTTGGTTAAAAAATATAGAATGTAATAATTCTAATAAATATACTACACATTTACTTATAATTATATACATTATATATTAATGTATGATGTACCTCATAAAACATACACAAAAATTGATATTAAAAAGAAAGAGATAATGGTGAAATAAACTATTTAAAAATGTCATGCCCCCTCTGGCTGCTGATGTGAGGATGGAAGGGATGGTGTGCCTCTTGCTGTCTGCATGGGGCTGGTGTCCTCCTGCGCTATGCCTGAGGCAGGATCTGTCAAAAAAAAAAAAAAAAAAGTCTTGCTAATTGTGATGGGGTCGTTGTCATTATCCATTATTTTCAGGCATGATATATACTTATGGTGAGGTTCATTGTTAATGATAGTAAAATATGAATCCACAATACAAATAATCTTTATAATTTCTGCTTTTTAAAGTTATTGTCATATCTGATTAGATTTTTTAAACTAATAAAAAGTTTGAACTAGGAATAAGAAATAACTCTGTCATACGCTTTATTGTGATTCATTGAGGTTCATTGTGATTGCGTAATTAGATTTTCATCAATATAGATTCTTGGTGGGTGTATATAGTTTCTTTGCAGGTGCCATTGTTAACATTCCATGTTATGGAACTTCTCTTTTTTTATAAGGATACCACATATCCTGATGCATAATCATTTCATATACCAAGCCAAGGAGGGATTGTTATTCTGTAAACGAATTATTATTAATGCTTAGTTATAAATAGAAGTGATAATATTTTCCTTTTGTGCCCCATTGGGTCATTTTTCCTAACCCATTTTGGAGACTGCTGCTTTAGGCATGTCTTCTGGGGCACATGTCTCTGAAAAATCTAATCTAAAGATATTTATTCTCTTTATAGAGTTACTTCCTCTTTTATAACAGTGATTTTTTTTTTTTTTTTTTTACCCTCCTAAACCTATCCTTCCCCTGCTCCCAAAGGTGGTTATATAATAGAATAGTATATTGATAAAAACAATTTTAGGGGGTATGAGAATATTATTGTTATTTATACTTGAAGCCATCAGACAGGATAGATGCTATTTTTCTTTATGAGATGAAAGTTTCTTATACTGTATTAATAACAAAGAGCTGTTTCTTCTTTAATTGGTTATATCAAATATAGTTTCAGAAATATAAGAATTAAGGTTTATTTTACCGATTATTTGTTTAAAGTGACAGTAGAGGGCACTGTGGTAGTTTTTCAAAGCCTGTTTTAAAATTAGTTGTTGGCATTTTTATGTGTTATGCAGTGTCTCTATTCAATTAACCTACTGAAGGCTGTGAAACTCTTTGTTCTTTGCTTTTTTCACTCTATTGGGACTATAAAAATTTTGTGGAGTATTGGAGTATTTGAGGTGCACTATTTTTTCTGGGTTCTACATTTGCATTATTTTAGTGGGTAAAAGAAATCTTTTAAAAATAGTAATTATTGTAAATCTGTTCACTAATCTTTATAGTTTGCCTGTGTGAGATTTTCTTGGTTAAAATTAGTACTATGAGAAAAATCACATTCAGTGAATATTTCATAGGATATTAATTAAACTTCTGAAAGTTTTTTTTGTACATTTTAGCATCTCTAGTCATATATGTCAGATATAATTCCATTTGCCTACAAGCTGTCAGAGATAGCATGCCCAGAGTGACAGATTATTCTTATACAGTACCATTCACTTCAGAAGCCAGTTAATCTTAGTCTGACAGGAAGCCTACATATTTATTCATATAATCCTTAATAAGAAAAGAAGAAAAAACTTATTTCATAACATTTCCTGAGGGAAATTATTTGAAAGTTCCATATATATTTTAAGAACATAATTAACATTAATTTGGTTGTATAGATTTTTAAAGAAGATAAACGCCAGTGATAGAAAATAGTTTTTATCATACATTTGCAGTGTGTCGTGAATGTGGACAAGTGAAAAATCTCAGCTCTTACTTTGACATTCTGTTATATATTAGCTGAAAAATAATAGTCATAAATGATTATATTTTTATAACATTTGCCTGTGATTCAGTAGTTATCCCCAGAAATTTCTTGGTGCTTTGTTACTAGTTTTTTGTAAGAGGAAGTTGAAAACCTGTGATGTGCTCAAGATCTTGTAGCAAGACAATGACACATTGTCAGTGACATATCTTAATAGTCATATCCAATTGACCTATACCCAATTGACCAGTTGATATTTTTTCAGATACTAATTTTTCTTCTTCAGATCTATATAAATTCAAGAAGTAGTTTAATTTTTACTTAAAAATGAATGTTTATTATTTTTGAATAATAAGTTATCTGGTATTTTCCCCCCTGTCAACCTTAATAGTTCATAGAAAGTAAGGAACTTTAAAGAAATTCTTTATGGCACAGCGAGCACAAATAAGCTCCATGAGAGCAGGAATCTTTGTTTTATTGTCCCAAGTGCCTAATGTCTGGCACATAGTTAGGTGTACAGTAAATATTTGCATAGAACTTTACTGATTTATAAACAATTTAGTTCATTATCAATTTGAAATATTTAAGTATTTAAGAGTTAAGTTTGGATGTAGGGAGATTTTTTGTTTTTTGGAGAAAGATTTTAGTATGAGGAGAGCATTTACTGTAACCCTATCCACTAGTTTGGTAAGGTGGTTTGACATTTGGACAGCTAGTTACCAGTGCAGTGCATACTGACCATTGTGGAGAAGGAAAGTATGAAAAAAATTGCTGTTAAAGTAACAAGTGTTTACAAATTCATATTGTAAACTAATCTGCTAAATATAAATTTGATCAATTGGAATGCAAAATGCTTTAATGAACTATGGTTTTATTAGTTTGAGGGAATTGTAATTTGACGTAGGTTAATAAAGGGGATGTGCTTTAAAATAAATAGGTAATGATATTTTATGTGCATGTCAAAGCATGCACGAAAACAATTAGTTTTAGCTTGAGTCACAGTTACACTTTTTATACATAAAGTGCTTAGCTGCTTTTTAAATTAAATATGTTCACCTCTTATTTGCTATCACTTACTGGAATGATTACAAATTATAACAAAGAAATATGTGAGATTCTGAATTTCATTTATAAAAGAAACTAATTGCTTGAGTATTAGAGAGGAAGTGGAGATCAATATTTGATATGTAAGAAAATGAAGGGATGGGATAAATTACTTAGGAGGAGAAAGGCATCTAGGTATTTCTTCATGTGTTCAACAGTATTTATTGATAGCTTACGGTGTACTAGCAGCTGGGATACAAAAGTGAAAAAAGTAGGCAAAGTTCTAGACCTCATGTAGCTTACATTGTAGGTAGGAAACCCACCTTCAAGTAGCAAAATATGTCAGATAGTAATCAAATGCCTCTAATTAGGTTGAACATTCTTTTTCCATTGCATTTTACATTTTTCAAAATAACTATTAAGATCTGATTCACATAGAATGACATACATCCTTTTAAAGTGTATAATTTAGAGGGTTTTGTTATATTAGCCGAATTGTGCAAACATCACCAATATTCTAATGGTTTTAGCAGGATTCTCTTTGTCTCTTTTCTAGATCTTTTTCTTAAAAATGACTTCTTTTGGTATTCTAGCCTGCCTTTTAAGCTCCACTAATTACCAGCTGATTGTTCTGTGTTTTGATACTGCGCCCCAAGGAATAAATTGTCCAAAGGTCTGATATTAAATTTTGGTAGGGATAATTTTCGAGGTCAAAACAAGTCTCTTTAAGGATTGTTCTAATTGCTGGTGGGCTCTTCTTAGCTGTCTTTTTCTCTGGTTCTTTCTGATGAACTAGATGGCCCATGATTTAGGTTGATGCTCCTAATTAAATTAAGAGGAGTTATTGTTTTTGAGGGCACCCTTAGGCTAGAACTTTCTCACACTGTATTTCAGATAGTTACTTTGGGGAGAGCTTCAGAGCTCTCTTTTTTTATACTGTGCTTTTTTTTCAGGGTAAACTCTCTGAACCACTGTTCTGGGCACAGGCCAGGGCAGTTGCCGCTGGCTTGCTTTTTCTTTTACTTTTTTTTTTCTTTAAAATTTTTATTTTATTTACTTATTTTTTTTTAGGCGAGGCAACCCTTAGTTGACCTCACAGATTGCAAGGACCCTGTCAGTTTACAATCCCTTATTTTTTAAAATTTTTTTTACACCTGCAGCACTTGGTCTTCCTAGGTGGTCTCCCCCATTCAGGTACTAAACAGGCCCGACCTTGCTTAGCTTCCGATATCAGACGGAATAAGGCTTGTTCAGGGTAGCATGGCTGTAGACTAGCTTGCTTTTTCTGGTGTCCTATCACTGAACTGGGGTGAGGGCAGTTGGGACCCCAGTATTCTCAGCCTACTGAGATGTGATAAAGCTTTTGTTTTATAGATGGAGGCTAGGTGGGGTAAGGGAGCCTCTGCTCTCTTAGCTACACTACCAGAAATTTAGCTTCTTTACCTTGAAGTTGGAGAGGCTGAGAAATGCTGATGACCTACATTTCTCTGTGGCCTTGATTAAGAGTTGAGGGGGACTTCCATTCCCTCGGCCAAACCTACCCGCAGTGGAGCTTCTGTCAACCTGAGTTGGGGCAAGCTAGGAAATGGGTTATGGCTCAAATGCTACAAACTGTCCCAATACCAAATTTTAGTAGATTTTGTTGAAAATGTTTCTTAATTTGAATATGTCCTTAGGACAATTTTCATAGACTTTAAATGGTTGTTTTTTAAAATTGTTTTGTCAGTTTTGCTTGTTTCACTGTAGAGTGGATCTGTGAAGCAGCTTCCCTATCATCCTGGAAGCGCATTTCTCCAAATTACTTAATTCTGTATATTCCTAAGGTTCAGAGGTGTCTTTCCAGTATGAAAATTACCATCCTAGGTAATTGAGGGTTCCCCCTTCCCCAGATGGCTTGGTCACACATGAAACTCAGAGCTAGCAGTATTCAGAGCAGTTCTTTGCACTCTCCTGTCATACCAAGGACTTCTATGATCACTACATATGTTGTGAGCTAAAGATGTTATTTTCAGGGTTTACTTACCTAGTTTTCTGCTACCTACAGAACTCTGCAGCTTCTACTCAGCTTGTTTCCTTTTTCGAATTTTGCATTTCTTTGGCTCTATTGACATGTGGCTATTTCTTGCTTAGCGCATTGATTTTTTTTTTGCCTTTTATAGTCTTAGAATCATGCAATTTACAGATAGTAAAGTCTAAATTCTGAATTTTTTAAATGGCTTCATCTGATCTTAAATTAGATTTTATAAAAATAATTTTACTGACATCTGATTGTGCATTTCAGTCATATACAGAGTTTCATATTAAAAAAAGACCAAAACTTAAAATTTTAGAAGTTGAATGTACCTCATCCTCCTTATTCTTCTACTGAATGAGGAATCCTTTCCAATTTCAGCCCATGATCTCTTTGTCAGTACATCTTGTTCCATCAATCAGTGTGTGCTCCTCTGTGTTTACTTGTATTTATTCCTCTTGTGACCCATGAATGACTCTCTCCCTGCTAACACTCCTGAGAGGGAGTCCAGTGTAGGGAAGCATAATGTCACTGAATCATTTCAGATGTCACTGGAAAGTGAGTATGTTAGTTTTCTTTGGGTCAATCTTTTACTCTAGTTTTGGTGGAGGAGAGAGGAGTGGAGTCATATTGTACAACACATTTCTACCTCTTCCTAAGATGTTATCTAGTGAATATCTTCAGCAGAAGCATAGATTTGATAGTTTCTTGCAGAATGAGGTGGTGAATATAATTGAACTGATTTATGCACTATGTGGTTTATTTATATAAGCATTTCTTACCTCAGGCTATAACTGGATAAGTAAAATTGAAGGAGTTGATAGCAGTCAGTTTTGTAGTAGTAAGTATGCTGTTGGGAATTCCCTTTAATGTAACATTCACTTGTATACTATGTAATAGCATATAAAATTTGCCCGTAATAGTGACCTGTTGTGAAAATTTACTCTCATATATACTATATCTGGCTGCTTGATAAATTTCCTATTACAAATACACATATCAAATATAGGATTTAACGGTAAAGTTCAGGACATACAAGAAACTGGACATTGGTTGCCCCTAGGGAAAAGAGTGCCCTAGGTTGGAGTACTGAGATGGAAAGTATACCCTTTTATTCCGTCTGAATTTTGTAATGAACATAAGTGTTACTGGAACAATAGTAAAACACTAAAAAGGAAGTAAAACAAAAACAACAAAGTAAACAATAACAAAAGGGAAAATAAATGGATAAGGCAGATACTCTGTAGATATAATCCTAGCCAAATATAATTTGATGGCCCCCATTTGGGTTTCTTCTCACAACTGGTAAGCGCTCCATATTGCTTGATGGCTACGTTTGATTAGAACTCTCTTCTAGGTGGTAATTATATTCTAATATTTCATCATTATCTTGTTTCCTTCAGCTTCAGAGGATTTTAAAAAAGTTGCCAGGTTTCTCTTTGACATAAGATCTGTTCTTGATTTGGAATACAAGTTAGTAGAAGTGTTGCTTCATGAATAAAAAGACCATGGTGGTAACTTATGAGTATTCTTCCACTAAAGATAACTAAGACAGGATTATTTGAGATACTTTGATCTACATAGATGGTAAAGAATTTACTTGAATCTTTTCCCAAATTCTCATATGTAAAGGCTGAGTGATTAAATTCATTCTTGGTGTTTCATTTGAAAAGAATGCAGCTTTAGCAAATCTCTTTATATAATGATGTTGGATTATGTTCAAGTTTTAGGTTATTGTCATATCATTGTATTTTACACATTTACAGACATTCTTTTTCTTTCTGCTCTTTAGCCGGCCTCAGAAAGTATGTTTGTGTCCATTTCTACCAGTGTATCCTCTACATGTCTCTACCCACTTGTACATAATTCAGCATCCAGCAGAGGTGAGTAAAATTTTGTACACAATTTCAAACAGAATATTAGTATACAAGAGGAAGCACACAGATGAACGTACTCATCCCTCTCAGCTCTTTAGCATTTCTGAAAATAAATTGATGATAAATGCTTTCTCTTTTACATGATATATAGTAGTATAGTGTTATATGCTTTGGAGAGACATAAAAACTATACTATTTCATAAAATGGTGTTACTTCATAAAAAACTGTGTTGTTGAATAGTGTAGAAATTTAGAACTCCAACAATTTTGTCTGAAGAAAAAATGATATTTTTGTGAGTAAAGAACTAAGAAATCATTGCTTCTAACATTTTAATTATAGCTTACGTTCATTAATGTCTTGTTAAAACAGAAGTAACTTAGTATTTTAGTGTTACAAAATGAATATATAAATTTTTTTTGTCTTTTAAATGAATAGAACAAATGTGTATATTTTATAGTATATATGTTGTATAGAAAGAGTTTTTAATTAATACTGTCCTATATTAGTGAGAATTATGCATATGCAGGTATGTAGGTGTGTTTATAACTCTTGATTTAGTAATGAAGAGGAGAGTGAAGGAAGTCATAGAGAACCACAAATTATAATTAAAACAGAACTAGTCAGTGCATAGTACAAAATGGGTTCAGTGTAAACTGAAGTTAAAACTATTCCAGCATTTAGGCACTCAGGACATCATAGATTGAATCAGGTTTTTGAAGGATAATTTTTTTTTTAATTTCTGAAGCCTATACCATTTGAAGACTTTAACAAAGATATAAAAGGTATTAATCTGTTTTTCTTCTTTTTCAAATGATGAAACAGTTATTATTTTATTACAAATTGTTAAATATTTCATTTGTTGGGCACCCTTTTTTTCAATGTTAACAACAACGTGCTTTGGTCAGGATTATGACAGTTTGGTCACTAGCATTATTCTATTGCATTTAAACTTACAACACTGTGCAGCTCAGATTTGCATAAATGATAGTTTACTGACCATAACAGTTTTGGCTAACTTAACTTTAGATGGTGAATACTCTTTTCATTTTGCAGTATCCATGGCATGGTGCCTTTTTTTTATTGTGTGCCTCCAGACATAAGATAACTTTTAAAATATAGATGTTTCAGTTAATTTTCGGCAATTTTAATGTTGTCAAGTGCTTCTTTTCTTCCATTCATCCGTCCATGGTTCATTCACAATTTAGGTGACAGTTTATAATTGTGTATGCTACAGTTGTATTTTATGTATATACAAGTACGTCCATTTTGTTTTTCCTTATCACCCAAGGAATTTTCCAGTCTTAATCTAACTCATTAATACTGCAGTGCCTTGTTCTTAATCTCAGCACACTGTTTTCAATAACAGACTATGCTGATTTGATGACCACCTCTAAAAAGTGATTGAAAACTATTTGGATAGGCTCTAGGAGGTGACTTCGGAAAAAGAAGACTTGATGGAATGGATGATGTGGTGGTGATATGATGGAACGTTTCAAAGAGTAGTTATATGTATGTAGAAAATTCCTTAAAGATGAAAACAAACCAGTTATCTCAAAAATAACAAAAAACTTTACAAGAAAGGTTATGTTAAACAATGTATATGTAGCCATAATGAGGTAAACACTGTTTATTGATTTAACTAAAAATATTAGAAGATGTGAGGGTAAGGAGTGATGTAAGAAAGCTGAATCCTCATTTATTATGAAAGGCTGTGTCTATAAAGTACAATAGTTAAGAATAAGGGCTCAGAAGCCAGATTGCTTGAGTTTAAATCCTTAATGGCTCTGTAAACTCTAACTCTGGGCAAATTAAATTCTCTGTGCTTCACTTTCATCATTAGTAAAATGGATATGATAAAAGGTAATTCTTTACTGGTTTATTGTGAATAGTAAATTTATCTGTCTGCCTGCATGCCTTTCCATCCATCCATCCATCTATCATCTATCTAGAATATACTTTGAATTATGTACATTAAAGTTAGTTATTATGGTGATAATAAATGATAGTTTGTAGATAGTATTTAAATCAAATAGTAAAACACATATTTAGAAATATGGAGATAACCACCAAAAGATACAGATAAAAGCATTAAAGCGATTGCCTCTAATAAGTGGTATAGGAGGAAGTATCTGGGAACATCATACACTTTTGGGCACTATTTATCTTGACATATGTCCATGTGTTACTTTGATAAAAGTTTGGAAAGCGATTTAAGTATGTGTCAAAGTCTCAAAGTGATGGTCAAGAAAGAAGAAAACAGTATGAAACATTATAAAATGTCCTAAAACTCCTTTCTCACCTATCTCCTCCTAGTCGCATTTATATATTAGCTGCTCCAAATCATTATTTTCAGGCCGTCTCAGTGCCCCAGCCTGCTGCATGTTCAAAGTTGAAATTTTAGCAAATTCTTACTCTTCTATTTTCTTTTCCAGCTTTTCATTAGAAAGGTCAATTTACTCTCAGCGTCTTTAAATTTATTTTTTACATGTTATTTTAATCAGCACTTCAGGGACTCAAAAGCAAAAGAAGTAAACACAGAAATGTCCCTAAATAGTGGTGTGTGTGTATGTGATGTTTGAATACTGTTACTATAATTTTTTTCTGTTATAAACATAATGTAATTATAAATTTATTTTTATAAATTTATTTTTATAAATTTTTTTAATCTAGTAAATTCATATGTAACATTACTATTTTCTATATTAATTTGCTAAGGAACTGATACTTCTAAAGGAAAGTAATATTGATATTCTTTAAAGACTTTGTCATTAATGATCTAATTATCACTATTAGGATATATATGAGCAGGATTATATAAATTGATAAAGATAGTATTGGACTGTGTATAGGTAAACTGATTAGAGAGGGGCTCTATTACTTATTCAATCAAGAAAGACATTCCCAGCAGAGAAAAGCCAGAGTGACTGAGCCCTGTAGACTAAGATAACCAAGAAAAATGTGAGGCTAATGCAGAATAGCTAATCACCTGGCTCTACTGAGATTAAGGATAGAATTCTTGTGACAATAAGAAAAGTCGTTTTTAGTGTTGGAAGATAGAGCATTGAAAAAACCACTTATGATAGTTAATGGAATTTACAGACAAGGTCACCAGATTTCTTCACTCTTAAGTTTTTATGTTTTTCCGTTTCCATGCTGTTTATTCTTTGGTAGTAAGGCCATAAATACAGTCTACACTGAAGTGGCAGGGAGAGATTAAGCTCCATCTCCTGGAGAGGAGAGTATTTACATTTATTACTTGGAATTCTTCTGTAAAGAAGATTTGTCTCTTCCCTCCCATTTATTTATTAAATTATTTATTTATATCAATCTGGACTCTATATTTTATACTTTGGGTTATAATCCAGATACTCTTATTTTGTTGCTCAGGTCGTTCCAGTTTGGACATTGGGAGGTCTTTAAGATTGACTTCTGTGTTCCTTTGATATGCCCCATGTTTTGTTTTTTTCGAACACTTCTTTGCTTTCTGGGCATAAATATCTAGGCACTTTTCTTCAAGTTGACATACTACAAAATGTAATTGCTATTGAAATAAAGAGTTGATTAGAATAAGTGATTTCAATTTAATTAAACACAAATTTACCTTTTTCATAATCTTAACCATTATTTAACGTTATCTTATTTTATCTCTAAACCTCTAAACATACCCAAATAGGATAAAAATATATACTTGTATTATTTAATATTGATAAATTAGAGGAACTATAGTGTTTTTATTAAATTGTGTTCTGTGGTAAAATTTTATATAATGTTATAAATCAGATGTTCATCATAAAGTTTTAAAAAATATGTCTAATTAAAAACCTACATTTTAATTATTGTTTTAATGAAAGGAAAACAAAGTGTTGCGGACAGTTCCTCTACTAACAGCATGCCTACCCCAGGACAAATGTAAAGTCAAAATTGGTCGTCGCTTCAGTGAAGAAAGGTAAATTAACTTTTAGGAAATTTAAAATAATTTTCTTCTACATAGATCTTTAAAAATGGTTTCCTTCAACTTATTCATTAGACCTAGAAAGAACATGGTACATTGTAAGTGGTCAACAAATTCAGTTTCTGCCTTCTCTCAAAATAATACAAGACAAAGCAAAACAGAAAAACACCATGCCCTCAAAACAGGCCAAAGTGGAATAAACAAAGGAATGATAGCATTATCTGAATCCCATATTAATATATATTGGGCCTAAAGGTATATATATTTACTGTTTATTTCATTTCAGTCCAAGATGGTAGGGTGCTTGTAGTAGATTTTGTTCAGTTTTTTTTTCTTTTGTAATAATTACATATGACATACATTTATATAAATAAACATATCTATCCATTTCTAGCCCATTAAGACTTTCTTAAGGTATAGTGACTAGAGAACTATATTTAGTATTCTAGTTATAGGCACCTAATATATATATCTTCTCCTGTTGTATTCTTTTTGATGAGGTCTAGTATTTTTATGTGCAGTGGCCCATTATTGATATCTTCACTGACAGTTCTGTGATATTCTTGGATCTAATTTCACATTAAGATCTTATTTCACCCATTTTCATAAAAATATATACTATATATATATTTACATTTTTCTACAAGTCTTTTCTTACCTTTGAAGCATATTTGTTGCTTTTCTGCCCATTCACATAGTCTTCACAAATTACTTTGATTTTTGTCTGCAGTTAAATATATTTTTAGATGCAAAATTTAAATTCTTTTGAAAAGATGGAAATTTATTTTTCAGTTCACTTATGAACATTCTAGACCAGCACTAGCACCAAGCCTAGGGAATTGAGCAAACTTTTTCTTTCCTTTATTACTTTAGCTTCCTTTATTATTTAGCTTCATATTATGAAAATAAAATCATGTTAGAACTTTATATAATCATTTTTTTTCCTTCTCTGATGAAACTATTGGCTAGGCACACTTTTCTCATATAGAATTTTATGTTTCAAATTTTGCATTGCCTTGCCCTCAGAGGAGAGATTTGCTTAGGGTTTGGTGCTGCTGTTAGGAATTTTGCCATTTTGTTGAGGAATAGAAATGAGATCCAGAACTCTTCTCATGGGGAGCAGCCACATTTACATGGTGACCCTTCTTTCACACAGAAGCTCTTTATTATGATAGTTTCTCTATAATTCTTGGGTGGATGCATATGTACAGGTGGATCCACTTGATCTGTCGACTTAGATCTAGGTTATTTTATTGCAAAGTGATGAGCATCTGTGATGGTATAATGGAAACTATCTGGGTCATTCCTGATATTTGGCCATCTAACCCCTCCATGAATGTGTTTGGGGATGAGAAGCTTGACACTTGCCAAATAGTCCACCCACTTTGAGCCTATTATATTAAGTAGTTTAGTTTTTTTCATAGTGCCTGATATAGTCCTTACTCAGTAAATTATTATTCACTGATGCATTTTAAACTAAAGCTGATTATAATTATTAATTTAATATTAATTTTATAATTGAATGATTAAGTTAGGCTTTTGTTAGAGTATGTGATGTAACCATGGGGTAATGATTACAAGACATTACTTTTATTATCCTTTGTAAATGGAATTTAAATACTTACCTTCATTTTTTTTTTTTTTGCCTCTGGTATATAAAAATACAGTTGGGTTTTGCATATCAACCCTGTATCCATTGACTTTCTAAATTCATATGTTAGTTGTATAAATTGTTTTTTAGATTCCCTAGGACTTTCTGGGTAAGTAGCATTATCCAGTTGAATAGGGTCACTTATTTGTCTTCCTTTCTGATCTTTATGTTTTTTATTTCTTTTTCTTGTCTTACTGTAATAATTGAGACCTTTAGTACATAGTGTATTAGGAGTGGTGAAAGCCAACATCTCTGCCTTGATCCACATCTCAGGGAACATTGTTAAATATGATATTAGCTGTACATTTTTGTAGATGCCATTTATTGGTTTGAAGAAGATGCCATTTATTATTTTTAATTGATGCTTTAACTTGTCTCTTTCCCTCTCAAGGTTTTGTGTCCTGCAGATAGGGTCCATCTCATTTTATTACACCTCTAGTGCTGAAATGCTTTAACATGTATTTTTGAAAGAAATTCACGAAGAGTAATAAAACTTTTTGTTCCCACACAAGCTAATAATGATTTTTTTAAAAAATACTTTTAGAGATCCTGAACTTTCAACTGTTTGTCGGAAGTCTGGTACATTAATATTATATCCAGGTGATGAAGCTGCTAATTTAGAAGAATTTATATTAGATTCTCCTATATATCCTTCTACAATCATCATCATTGATGGTACATGGAGCCAGGCTAAGGACATTTTCTATAAGAATTCCTTGTTCAGACTGCCCAAACAGGTAAACTAATATTTTAACATAGTAGAATAAATACAAATGTTTAATTATCTTGTATATGTTATCTGTGAGGGGATACACATACATTTTATATATGAATTTGATGGTATTTACATATGTGAATGTATACATAGATGTATATGTTTATGTGTGTGTATGTGTTTCAGATATATGTATAGAAAATTTCAAATTTGTCTTTCTCGGTTCTCACTGTCAAACTTTACCATAGTTTAGACATTTTACTATATTAAGGGTTTCTCAGGCATTTAATCAGAGAAGTCCAAGGATTAATTATTTCTATGAGTATTAATTTTTCATTAAGAAGTGTTATGTTTAAAAACTTTCATTTGGTAACTAAATTACCTTGTTCTTATTAGGAATGACTGAATTTTTATGAAATACTTTTTTGTAATTCATTATTATAATCATATGGTTTACCCTTCAATTTATTGATGTAATTAATGATGATGATACATTTCCTAGTATTAAACCATTCTTGTGTTCCTGGAATGAACTTTACTTGGTCATATCATCCTTTTGATATATTACTGACACTTATATTTTATTTAGTGGTGTTGAATTATAATTTATATGTTTTTACTTTTAGTATCAAGTATGGGTACTAAGATAATGTTGACTTCACCAAATAAAATGGAAAGATTTTAACATTTTTCTATGGCCTGGAATAGTTTAAATAATATTAAAATTCCTTGCTCCTTAAAAATTGATGGATTTCATTGGCAAAACCACCTGCCCCTGGTCTCTTTAAAAATGGTAACTTTTAAATCTTTCTTTTAGACTTTTTTAATGGGCATTATTCAAGCTTTCTAATTCTATTTGGTTCAGTTTTTAATAACTTTTAGTTTTTCTTGGGAATTATTTCTTTCCTCTCAGTTAAATTAATTGCTATATACCTGGAAATATTCTTACATAATTACTTAAATTTCTTTTGAATGTGTCCTTTCTCCTTTCTGATCATACATAGACACACACACATTTTTTTTTTCTGTGAAAACACTATTCAAGAGAGGTTTTTCTATTGTGCTTTAAAAACTGTTAGCCTTTAGATTATTTTAATGGCTATTATATTTTATTCTTATTTCATTAATTTGAGCTTGTATCTTAATCAATTTCTTTCACTTTTTTCAGCTTCCTTTTTCTGGTTTTGTAACATTCATACTAAGTACTACCTTCCTTTGTTAAGATTTGTGAGTTTCTTCTTTAATAATAAAGGGAGAAAAGACTGCAATATTTCTTAGTATAACTAATTATATCCCATAGTTTTGGGTTCCCGTGTTCTTATATCTATAGCATTGATATAATTTGTAATTTGTTTTGATTTCTTTCTATCCATTTCTATTCTCAAGTGTTATAACATTTTTGGTCACTTTTATTTTTATTTCTGATTTTGTTGGATTATGATAAAAGAACGTTTACTGTAATATTTTGAATAATTTTATGATTGTTTATGGATAAGTACCTATTCTACAATGTGGAAAATTCACATTGTCTATTTGGCAAAGAGAATGTTTACATTTTTTTAAAGTTCGTTATTTGCATTTTTCTGTAAATTTTTATTTTTGGCGTACTTGGGCTATTTGGTGCCGCAAAAGGTATATTAAAAGCTTCTGTTTATGTATTTTTAATGAAGTTATCCCGGTATTTCCAATAGTTTTATGATGTATGTTTATCTGCTTTGTTTTTGGGTGTGTATAAGCCATGCACTTAGTGAAAAATAATAGTGAACCTTGATTCTGAAATTTAAAACTCAGTTCTTTGTAATTTAATTCCCTTCTACTGAAATGCAGTCATGGTTTTTAGATGAGACTCAAATATGCAAAACAGTTCTAAAAAGTAGCTAATGTGTTGAGTGCTTTGAATGGGCAAGTCTCAATTCCATGTGCTTTACATGTGTTAACTTATTTTAACTTTCCACAAATCCCATGAGGTAAGTCTTGTTATTATCTTAGATAACAGATGAGGAAACTGAGGCACAGAGATGTTAAATAGTTTGCTTTACATCACTATTTCACAGCAGAGCTGAGATTTGAACCCATTTAGTTTAGAGCCAAAGCCTATGGTCTTAATCAAAATAAACCTGTTTCTAAAATGGAAAAATTTCATTTAGGATGTTTACATATAGTAGCTTCTGTAAGTTTATCTAACTTCTTAAATAATCCTTGTGTTACTTAAGAACCAATTCATAAATGGCGTGGATACTGTCAGATTGTGGTGCGTTCTAAGTAAAATTTGATGTTCACATTGTATTTAAATATTGTCCAATATAAAAAAAAAGTTTAACTAAAGTGTTACCTCTATAAAATATCTTAGTGTAAATATTTCTGTTTTGTGTGGATATACTATGTCTGCATCTCTGATCTTTCATTTTATGTTATCTTCATGACTACCACAGAAACGAAGTACATAGTCACATTAAAAAGATGAAAAGGTATTTTAAAAAATATAATCACCCAAATTATTTTTTTCCTTTAAATTGAGTAGCAGATAAGAAAATAAGTAAATTAAATAATTTCCCTAGTCTTTCTATGCCATACACTTCTTTCATCTTTTTTTTTTTTTTTTTTGTATTTCCAAATCAGAAGCAAATATAAGTGGATATTTGTTTAACTTTGAAATGGGTATCTTTCAACTATAAAATAAAAAAAAATATTTAAAAAAACATCAAATAGGTTAGACTGCATGGGGGAAAATAGCACAATAAACTAAAGTGAAAAGGCAAATGTCTTTCTGGACAGCTATGAATCAAATAAAGGCATAATAAGCTTAGAGTTCTTAGAAATGAATAAGGTAAAGTGAAAATCTCAATTGAAAAATGGACCATAGATATGAAAACAAAGTTCACAAAATACAAAGTTAATGTAGTTATAAAAATCATCATTTACCCTCGTAATTATATGTCAACAGATACTAAGTTATAAACATTTATGTTGAAATAACTTCAAACTTACAGAAAGGTTTCAAGAATAATACAAAGTTTCCTCAGATATCCTCAAGTGTTAATATTATGTCATATTTGCATTATCAGTGTCTCTCTCCCTCTCTCTGTCTCTCTCTTTTTCTGAACTTTTTTAGAGTAAGGGATATCAAAATTTTACTTTTTAAATTTGAAATTTTGCTAAGTCTAGCCCTTCAGGATCTTTTTTTCCTAAATATATTTTTGCCTGAAGTAAAAAATATATATATACTAATTTAAAACCAAACAATTTATAAAAACTCATGTATATCTTGAGACAGTTTATCTTAGTATACTTGGGAACTACAGATAACCTTAGAAATAATTATAAGTATGGATTTTAGAGTATCATACAATATCCAACCCAAATACGAATATGGCTTGGTTAGACAAAATATGTTTCTAGAAGTTGTTGCAAAAAAAAAAACAATGAAATTTGTATATTTACTCCTTCTAAAAAGGTATATGTGTGTGTGTCAGATAAATAGGTTAGGTTGAAAAGGATTTATTTTTATTTTATTATTTATTTTATTTTTATAATTTTTTATTTTTAAAAATTTATTTAAATTAGTTTCAAGTATACAGTACATTGATTATACATCTATATAGTTGAAAAGGATTGATTTTAAAAAGTAACTATAGACATCTTTAGACATCTATAAAATAATAAAATTATTGATAATTATAGTGAGTTTTGAATTACTTTCTACAAAACTAAAAAGGTTTGCTTATTTTTAATATCTTTTTGAATTATTGAAAGATTTCCCATTTATATGTGATAATTTTTAGTTAATTAGTAACCTATTCCTCAGCTTTTCTGGAAAAAAGTTATTATATAATAGACTTTTCTAGGGACCCTGCTTTAATAAATGGATGTAAATAAGTTATAAATAACAAGCCTCTTTGATGTGTGATGACAGAAATCCAACTCTATAACTCAAATGAAGAAAGTAGTATATAGTTCATGTCACTGAGAAGCTCAGAATGGATAGGAATGACTTCATCCTTGGCTGGATGTGGTTCTCCAGTAGCTCCCTGTTTTGGGGGTTTGCATCACTTTGTGTTGGTCTAATTTTCTCTTATGATTGGCCTTCCTCCTTGATACTAGAAGATGTCTGTAGGAAGCAGAGATTAGTCTCCTCTTGGTTTTATTTATCTTAGTAGAAAGATGATTTCCCCTTCCTAAAGTAGAATCCTGGATCGTCTTATCGTTGGGGTTGGGGTGGATGGTGGTACCATTATTGACAGTAGAACCACATGAATTAGGAAGTAATTCCTTAGAGGACATGGTCTGTTATTATCAGAAGGATGATTTAAAAGTGTGGATGGCTATTTGTGGATGACATGATTCTCTATATAGAAAACCCTAAAGACTCCACAAGAACACTACTAGAAACAATAAGCAAATACAGTAAAGTTTCTGGATACAACATCAATGTTCAAAAATCCATAGCGTTCCTATACTCTAATAACGAAGTGTCAGAAAAAGAAGTGGAAAAAATAATTCCTTTCGCAATTGCAACAACAACAACTACAAAATACCTAGGAATAAAATTAACAAAACATGTGAAGGACCTATATAATGAAACCTCTAGGACCCTATTAAAAGAAATCGAAGAAGATACAAAGAAATGGAAAGATATTCTGTGTTCTTGGATTGGAAGAATCAATCAACATAGTTAAAATGACATATTACCTAAAACATTATACAGATTTAATGCAATCCTCATCAAAATCCAACTGGCATTTTTTTAAAAAAATAGAACAAAAAATCATCAGATTTTTATGGAAGCACAAAAGACACTGAATTGTCAAAGCCATCCCGAGAAAAAAGAACGAGGCTGGAGGCATCGCTATGCCCAATTTCAAATTATACTATAAAGCAACAGTAATCAAAACTCCATGGTATTGGCAGCAAAACAGACACACGAACCAGTGGAACAGAATCGAGAGCCCAGAAGTAAACCCATATTTATATGGACAAATAATTTTTGATAAAAAAGCCAAAAACATACAGTGAAGAAAGGAAAGCTTCTTCAATAAATGGTGCTGGGAAAACTGGAAAGCCAACTGCAAAGTGGATTAAGAACCTGAACATAAGACCCGAAACAATAAAATACATAGAAGAAAACATAGGAACTAAACTCATGGACCTTGGACTTAAAGAGGATTTTATGAATTTGACCTCAAAGGCAAGGGAAGTAAAAGCTAAAATAAATGAATGAGACTACATCAAACTAAAAAGCTTCTGCTCAGCAAAAGGTAAAGAGATAACCATCTGAATGGGAAAATATATTTGCAAGCAATGCCTCTGATAAGGGCCTAATATCCAAAATATACAAAGAACTCATATGACTCAATAACGACAACAACAACAACAACAGCAACAACAAACGATCCAATCAAAAAATGTGCAGAGGACCTGAACAGACACTTCTCCCCAGAGGACATACAAATGGCCAACAAATATTTGAAAAGATGCTCAACATCGCTAGCTATTAGGGAAATGCAAGTCAAAACCACAATGAGATACCATCTCACACCTGTTAGAATGGCTACAATCAATAGGACAAGTAATAAATGTTGGAGAGGATGTGGAGAAACAGGAACCCTCATACACTGTTGATGGGACTGCAAATTGGTACAGTCACTGTGGAAAACAGTATGGAGGTTCCTCAAAAAACTAAGAATTGATCTACCATATGATCCAACAATCCCTTTAGTGGCTATTTACCCCAAAGACTTGAAAATTCATATCCAAAAAGATATTTGCACACTAATGTTCATAACAGCATTATTCACAGTGATCAGGACATGGAAGCAGCTGAAGTGTCCTATGATAGATGATTGGCTAAAGAAGCTGTGGTACATATATACAATGGAATATTACTCAGCCAGAAGAAGAGATGAAATACTAAAATTTACAACAGCATGGATGAACCTTGAAATAATCATACTAAGCAAAATAAGCCGGACAAAAAAGTTGAAAATCACATGGTATCACTTATATGTGGGGTATAAACCTAAAAGCAACAAATGAACAGGACAAACAAACAGAGACTCATGGAAATGGACAATGGACTAGTGGTTACCGGAAAGGAGGGGGAAGTGGGGAGGGGGAAAAATAAATAAAATGTTAAAAAAATAAATAAATAACCGTCAATGACTCAAAAAAAATTAAAAAATAAAAAATAAAAGTATGAATGGGCAAACCAAAAACCCATAGATAACTATAGACTGTGACTCAGCAGTTGTTTACTTGTAAAAGCATGCTTGTTTTATACATTTCTTGGTTCATTCAAAGTTAGTGCTCTATATAAATATTTCTTTCAATAGTTCTCTATTATAGTCTTGTTCATCAAGTACAAAAAAAAAAATGTAAAAGGAAAATTTAGGTCAGTTCTTGTCCAAGTTTCCCTATAAATCTATAAATAATGTAGTTTAAGTTAACTAGTTTAAGTTAAGTAGAAATAACTTGTTATTTCTAGATGTAGTCAGTCATTTTTTTTTTACCTCCTCTTAATATACATAAACCCACATACCTGCTTTTTGCATATATTTTAGTTGTTACTCTTAGTTTAGTTGATCCATTCAATTTCTCTAGTATTGTAAAAATTTTATTCCATATGTATGAGAGAAAATGTCAGAAAGAAAACAAAAACCAGAATTAAAATCTAAATTATTGCTTTTCTTTACAGAAAAAATATGTATGTTTTTGTTTTCCAAATAAGCAAGTAACCATATGTGAACTTCATACTTACCTAATTGAGGAATGAAAGAATTGTAATGCAAATGCATTAATTTGGCCTCCTTTTAATCTGGATTTCCAATATATCCAGACCACTTGGCAGTGAATCTCTTATCTCAGAGGAATTTTGCACAGGAGACTCTTGACATGTGTTAGGAATAAATCCAAAGTGAATATGGAAATGTTGGTAGAAGCTTCTGGCTTTCTTTATAAATTTATTTTCAGTGAATATTTGTGTATCCTTGTTCTACTGCCTTTAAAATTTCCACTTAATGCTCAGTTTCTCACTTGATAACAGAGCGCTGCTGGGAACACTCACTGGCTAAGACATTTTCATGAAAACGTTTTATCCTGTCTACTAGAGCTATTTCAGACTAGTTGATGTTACATATTTAATCTGTTGAGAAACTGAAGTTTATCATTCTTTTATTTTTACTGAGGTATAATTGACATACAACATATTGGTTTCAGGTGTACAGCATAATGATTCGATATTTGTATATATTGCAAAATATTCTGCACAGTTAAGTCTAGTTGACATTTGCCACCATACATAGTTACAGTTTTTTTCTTGTGATGAGAACATTTAAAATCTGTTCTTTTAACAACTTTCAAATATACAATACATTAACTATAATCACCATTAGTACATTATATCTGTATGACTTATTTTAAAACTGGAAGTTTGTCCCTTTTGACCTTCTTCACACATTTTTCTTCCTACCAATCTTTTCTGTATATGCAAGCTCGTTTTTTGTTTGTTTTGTTTTTAGATTCCAAATGTAATTGATATCACATGGTGTTTATCTTTCTTTGACTTATTTCACTTAGCACAGTGCCCCCAAAGTCCCTACGTGTTGTTGCAAATGGCAAGATTTCCATTTTATTGTTGAATAATATTTTATTGTGTGTGTTTTGTGTGTATGCGTGTGTGTCACATTTCCTTTATACATTCATTCATCTATGGACACTTGGGTTGTTTCCATATCTTGGCTATTGTAAGTAATGCTGCAGTAAACGTGGGAGTGAAATACCTTTTCGAGTTAGTGTGTTCATTTTCTTTGGATTAATCTTTTAATTATATCTAAAACTTCAGGTTTGTTTACTTCTATTGCAAGCATTAGGAATTGGCTTACTTTTTAAGGCCCTTATCCCCTGAGCGGTGAATTTTTTTTTTTTAGGCTATGTAAAAGATTCTGGAAAACTAGGGAACAATGCGGCTTCATTGAAATATAGATTCTGAATAGCCTGTTCTACTTTTGTTAAGCAACTTCTGTACTGTACCTTCTAGTAAATATGTTTTAAATTAGTGCCACAGCAAAATTACTGTTTCATGGCATGAAACTTCAGTGTTCTGTGGCATATAGAACAGTTGAATGTTAAATGTGGAATACCCAAAGCTTACTATATCAGTGATTAACTCTTTTGACCTTTGTTTCAAAGTCTATCCATGTTGTAGCCATGTATCAGTACTTCATTATATTTCATGGCTGAACAATATATTGTTACATGCATATACTGCATTTTGTTTCTTATTCATCCATTGATGGACGTTTGATTTGTTTCTACTTTTTGGCTATTGTGAATAATGCTTTTATAGATATTTGTGTACAAGTTGTGTGAATACCTGTTTTTTATTCTTTTGTTTATATACTTAGTAGTGGAATTGTTGGGTCATTTATTAACCTTACATTTAACTTTTTGGAGAACTGCCCAAAGCAGCTACACTGTTTCACATTTACATTTCCTCTAGTAATGTGTGAATGCTCCAGTTTCTCCATATCCTGGACAACACTAGTTATGTTTTTTTTTTTTTAAATTTTTTAATTTTTTTAATTGTGGACATTCTGGTGGGTATGAAGTTGTATCTCACTGTGGTTTTGATTTGTGTTTCCCTAGTTACTAATGATGTTGAGCATCTTTTTATGTGCTTATTAGTCATTCGTATATTATTTTTGGAGAAATAGCTTTCAGATCCTTTGCTGATTTTTAAATCTAGTTATTTTTCCTTTTATTGTTGAGTCGTAAGCTGTAGAATAGCCCTTAATCAGATTTATGTCGTGCAAATATTTTCTTCCGTTCTTTGGGTCGTCTTTTTTCTTTCTTGAGTTCTATGATGTGCTTTTAATTTTGATGAGGTCCAATTTATCTAAGTTTTTCTTTCGTTCTTGAACACTAGATGTTTTAATGCTCAGAGAAAATGAAGTGAGGAGAAATTATTGGAGGCCCTGAATATAAAGTCAAAGGAAAGTTCAGATTTGGGAGAATTGCTTAAAATTCCCTGGGTACCAAATGCTAGAAACAGTTTCAGACACGAAAAACTTGTTATTCTGTTCTTTATTAATTTAAGTTAATTTTTCAAACATTCTTATAATGGTTATTATATGCCAGTCACTTTTCTAAATACAAATATTAAGTCATTTGTCATAACAATTTCATAAGGTAGGTATTTTTATGATTTCCATTATTTAGAAGCAGAAACCAAGGCAGAGAGATATTAAGTAAATTGCCCAAGGTCACATAACTAATAAGTGGTAGTAGAACTAGTAAAGAGTTCTAATATATATTTTTAAAGTTTCTATATCAAATACGATTTTGATATTAAGAAGATGAAAGAGTAATCTCTAATCTTAATTACAGAGAAGGACAGAGAAGATATTGTGTGAAAGAATGTTGATAATGGGTTAGGGCTGGTTTGGAAAATTCTGCTGTAATTTGCTAAAGCATCTAATGCCATACTAGTATGTTTTTCAAGTGTTTTATATATTTTATGTACCTTTCTTATGTAAGCTCTATACAGACAGAACTGGAAATGGGAAGAAGAGTAGTATGTTGCCTTTTTACTCTGTTGATCGTGTCTTTTGATGCACAGAAATTTTCCTATGAATGACATTTTTCTTTACAGTAGTAAAGGAAATTAAAATTTTGATTTCTCTGGAGTTCCTTGTTTTTAGAAATACATAGCAAGGTAACTTTCCATGAAGATTTGTTATAGTACCTTCTGTAGATATGAAAGGAGAGAATGATGTAGAAGTTCACGTGACATCTAGCTGTCATTTTTTTTTTCTTCACATTTTGCTTTTTGCTCTATGTTGCAGTATCTCTTACTTAATGGTAGATACATAGTGTTCAATGATAATTTTGAATTGTCCTTTATCATTTGCATTATCTTACCCACAGGATAGTGAATTGGTCTATTTTGACATCTTTGACTTATCATTAAGTAGCCCAATAAACACATTATCACCACAGTTCCATTGTCTGGATCAATCTGGTATGTAGATGCCTATATGAGTCCCCACATGCTTATCTTTTCTTCCCATAAAGCCTCTTAAAAATTTCATAAATCATTGACTTGTATTTATTTTTAGAATGTATAATTCTTTTCACTGATTTGTTTTTTTTAACTCATGCAATAATCTGCACATTTAAAGTGTACAGTTTGCCAAGTTTTCACATATGTATGTAGCTGTGAAAAACCGTCGCCACAATGAAGATAATATATAACCATCACTTACCAAATTTTCTTGAGCTTTGCAATCCCTTTTTCCCATTTTTAGGCAACTAATGATCTTTCTGTCACTATCAATTACTTTGTATTTTCTAGAATTTTATGTAAATAAAATCATATGTTATATGCTTTTTTGGGGGGTATAACTTCTTTCAATCAGCATAATTATTTTGCAATTCATTCTTGTTGTGTGTATCAGAAATTCATTCTTTTTTATTGCCTAGTAGTAGTCCATTTTGTGGATATACTACACTTTGTTTATCTGGGTATCTGTTGATGACCAATTAGGTTGCTTTCAGGTTTTCGCTATTACAAATAAAGTGGCTATGAACATTCATTACAAATCTTTGTATGGATGTTTGCTTTCTTTCCCCTTGCTTTCACTTTTCTTGCTTTTTACCAAGGAGTATTAATGCTTTTACCTGAAAAGTGGAATGCCTGGAATCATGTGGTAGGTGTATGTTGAATTTTTTTGGATGGGGCCAGTTTTGGAAAACTGTTAAACTGTTTTCCAAAATAGTTTTACCATTTTACGTTTCCATGAGTAGTTTATGAAAGATCTTGTTTCTTCATATTTTTAACAACACTTAGTATAGGCAGTGTTTCTAATTTTAGCCATTTGAATAGTTGTATAGGGATATCTCTTGTGGCTTTAATTTGCATTGACCTACTGATTAATGATGCTGAGTACCTTTTCATGGGCTTGTCATCTCTATACCTTTTTTTGGTAAAGTGTATACATCAGATCTGCTCATTTTTATATTGGCTTCTTTGTTTTCTTACTGAGTCTGAGTTCTTTATATGTTTTGGATACAAGTCCTTTATCATATATGTGATTTACAGATATTTTATCCTCTTCTGTGTCTTATCATTTCATCCTTTTAGCACTCTCTTTGGAAGTGCAGAATTTCTTAATTTTGATGAAATTCAATTAATTCATTTGAAAATTTACATACATTATTTTTGAGATAAAGAATCTACCAAATAAGTCAGCTTATTTTACTTTTATGTATGAAGGATGGAAAGAGCTAAAGTTTTTATGGTTAAGCAAGACAACTAATTAAAAAACCAGATTTTAAAAATCAAATTAGAGTCACAGGACATACTAAGATTTTTGAATCCAGATGACTTGAGAGACTCGTTTGTTTCAAATAAACATTTGTAAGGATAGTTTTATCATGGAAAGTGAAAAAGGATGATTACAGCTGTATCTTAATACATAGCTTCTCTGCTAGACTAGGATGTTCTTGCGAATGCTATCTAGACAGACCCTTTGACTCAGAATGTTCTGTCCTCTGCAGCTATAGGAGAAAGAGCCAGAGTAGCTCTTATCTTTCTGAGATCCCTTTCACTAGCACTTGCTAATTAGGAGGGCCTGTGTTTTCAAAGACAAACCAGAAATTCCAGTGGTTAGTAGCCCCTTAGAGAAAAGAGCGAGGCTGAGAAACTTAGATATTTACAATGTGAAATAAAAGAGAGAAAACTTATTTTAACAAATCAAATGTGGGTAATGGATTTTTTTGGAAACATATGTATATACCCAAGTACATAACATGTATATACACATTGTCTACTCAAATATTTATAAACACACGTAAAATGCAATTGTTAACACAGGTTGCTTTATCTTTTGAGATTTAAATAAAGTTGTTTCATGTTCCTTATCAAATATGTTGTGGAAGTTTTCTGGAAAAAAATCTACTGTACTCTTATCTCCCAAGGATGTTTGTTCTCTTTTCTCAGCTTTCTGTCTATCCAGATGTGGAATTTTGCTCCTTTCCTGCAATTTACATCACTTACACAAAGCATTCATGTGCGATATAACAGATTCTAATGAATATGTAGATGAAGTTGTGGGGCTGAGGAAGGGTTGTAACAAGTTGAACTATTTAAAATTAAAAGTTTAATAATTCTTTTCTTTCTCCACATACTCCCAGTTTTTGTCATTTGCCATATTTTTTCCTCCTTCCTTCCTCCTTCTTCCCATCATGTGTGTTTATCTTTTTATCCTCTATTTTCTTCTCTTTAGCTTTTCAACTTGCCACTACTTCCAAATTCAAAAGAGACTTAAGTATGTTTTTGATTCACTGCCTCTTTATATATTTCATTTTGTGTAAGGAATTTTCCCAAACGCAGGCAGAACCCTTAATGGCAACTGGTTAAAAAACAAAAGTGTTTCATTAATGTTACATAAATGCATGTGTTAAAAAAGACATGCGTTATACATATTACTGTGGAAGTTGCTTGACATTGTGGATTTTTTTCTATGTCAGCACAATACTTAAATATTGTAATTTATTTACCTTTACTTTTACTGGACATTTAGTGTGTTATTTCTATATTTGAGTGAACATCTTTGAACACATTAGCTTTTTGAACATTTGAGAATTTTTATTTGATTTCTAGAAGAAAATTTGGGGTCAAAAGGTATGTACATTTTATATTTTGAAGGATGCTGCTGGATTAGTCTCTGCTAGCAATCTATGGAAGTGTCTTTGGTCTCATACTCTGAATAGTCCTGGATATTATCATTTTAATTTTTACTAATGTGATGTATAAATTGGTATCTGATTATTGTTTTAAATGTCTTTTTAATCAAATATCCTATTCTTGCTATAACCCTAAATTTAATATAGACACTAATAGTGTGCATTAAAAGATGTTAGTTATAATCTTAAGGAGATCTCGAGATTTTGATCCCCTATTCTTTGTGACATAATTTCATATTAATATGTATGTTAAATTATCTAATATAAATTTTATTTTAAGGCAAAAATGCTATTTATCCTTAACTGTTTCATTTTACTTGATTTTAAGATATACATTAATAGATAGGATTATGGTTATGCTAGAGATGGTAGACATTATATATATATATATATATATATATATATATATATATATATTTTTTTTTTTTTTTTTTTGGTACATTATACCTTTTACATTTCTGGGGAATTCAGTTTTATTTTTAATGAGATTTCATCTTTATAATGACGGTACATATGTTTACAGTACTCAACTTTTAAAGAACATATAGGTGGTAAGAATCTGCTTTAGAGAGTTAGCTAGAGATTTGGAAGTCTTAACTCTCTTCTTTATAATTCTAATAGGCTTCAGAGGACCAGATCATACCTATATTCTCAAAGTATTTTGAAGCAGTCTCAAGTATTACTGAGTGTTACTGTTTAGGATCCTGTTAACCCCATAACACCAATTAGTATTCCTTCTAAGTTGCAGAATATAACTATTGTTTTAAGGAAATTAAAGCAAAACAAGCAGGAGGCTATTTATTTCTCCTTAGTAAATATGGTGTGCAATGTCCATTTCTCATAAATTCAGTTATATATTTTTATTTTTATTTAATTTATTGGGGTGACATTGGTTAATCAAATTAGTTTTCAAGTATGCAATTCAATAATATATCATATGTATATTGCACTGTGTGTTCACCACCCAAAGTTAAATTTTCTTCTTTCACCATATATTTGACCCCCTTTTCACCCTTATCTATCTCTTCCTTACCCTCCTTCCTTTTGGCAACTACTAAACTGTTGTCTGTATCCATGATTCTGTTTGTCTTGTTCATTTGTTGCTTTTAGTTATATATCCCACATATTAGTGAAATCATATGGTTCTCAATTTTTTCTGAATAACTTTTATCACTTAGCATAATAATCTCAAGATCCATCCATGTTGTCACAAATGGCGGTATTTCATTTTTTCTTATGGCTAAGTAATATTCCAGTGTATATATATGTAACGAGCTTCTTTATCCAATCATCTGTTGAAAGGCACTTTGGTTGTTTCCATGTCTTGGCCACCGTGAATAATAGTGACATGAACATTGGGTTGCATATATCTTTATGAATAAATGTTTTCAAATTTTTTGAGTAAATACCCAGAAGAGTGATTGCTGGGTCATATGGTAATTCTATTCTTAATTTTTGGAGGACTCTCCATGCAATTTTCCATTGTGGCTGTACCAGTTTACATTCCTGTCAGCAGTGTACGAGGGTACCTTTTTCCCCCACAACTTTTGCAACACTTGTTATTACTTGTCCTGTTGATTATAGCCATTCTAACAGATGTGAGGTGGTATCTCATTATGGTTTTGATTTGCGTTTCCCTAATAGCTAGTGAAGTTGAGCATCTTTTTATATGTCTTTTGGCCATTTGTATATCTTATTGGGGGAAGTGTCTGTTCAGTTCCTTTGCCCATTTTTAAATTGGATTGTTTGTTTTTTTGTTGCTGAGTTGTAGGAGTTCTTTGTATATTTTGGATATTAGCCCCTTATCGGAGGCGTCATTTACAAATATCTTCTCCAGTTCAGTTATTATTAACATTCTTTGTACCTATGAAAATACACTGATTATCCTTACCATTTGTGTAGCAATTTATAGTTTTCAAAATTATTTAAAATTTATTTGCTTCTCAGAAAAACCTTTTAGGTAATACTGTTATCACTGTGTTGGAGGAATACGGACTGAAGTTTTTATCACTTAGCACAGTGAACATTAATAACCAAACTTTTTGTGAAAAAGTTGCAATTTTAGGATATATTGTTTTCACTATAATTAATAATATTAAATATATATTAATGACTAAGTTAAAACAAAGACTAATTAGTAATAAAATCTGGTTTTGATTATATGATGTAATGTGTGTGTGTGTGTGTGTGTGTGTGTACACACACACACACACACACACACACACATACCTGAAGGATATAATGTCGAATATATAGAAAGATCATACATATGGCATAAAAGGGTATCAGCAACTTTTTAATGATTTATAAGCTTACAGCATCTGGTCCTTTGATATTAACAATTTTTGCATGCAGTCCAAATCTTAAGATTCTTATAGCAATCATTTTTGTATACATGATAGAAGATATCTCAAAAATTATTATAAATTTATAGATTCTAGCAGATATAAAGTCTTCTTTTCACAAATGTATGCTTGCAGAGGTGATTGTGATAAGAAAAAAATATATTTCTTGTTTTTACACTTTACACTGATGGGAACATTTTGAATATGTATATTCTCTAAGCGTGAATAAGACTCATTGAGATAATTATGTTGAAGAAAAATTATGATAAATGTTTAGAGGTAACTAAATTTAACTGTAAATATTCAGTTTCACCCAAAGATGTCATCCTTTGGTTTATAGAAATCTGGGTATTCTTACCAGTTTATTATATATTATTTGATATAAATGGATTATAGTCTTATATTCATGTACCTTATAATTTTAACTATACACTCTTATATATGTACCTACTTCTGTTTCATTTATTTAATATTTATTGGGTCTTTACTATGTTTTAGGTGCTATTTAACACAAAGGACATTATTTTTTCTTTTTGCCTTTGAACATTTGATAAGTGGTATTTCAAATAGCACATTTGAAGCTCTCCACTGTTCAGTATATCAGCAAGTAAAATAATTATATTTTCATAAATTATTTTGTTTCTCAGAGGATCACTAGGCACAGTGATAATATATTGATATGGCATAAACTGAGAAAAGGTATTGTTACATGATAATATAGACATATTATTAAAATGTTTTATTGTAAATTGCCCCAAACATAGAAACAATAGAAAAGAATTAAGTGTGCATTATTCAGAAAAATTTAAGATTACAGTGAACCATCTGAAGCTAGAAGGCAGAGTATCACTGTGTTCTACCTCAGCTGGGAATGTATGCTTTGGGCAACTCAGAATTTTCACTCTTCTGTTGTGTGAGCATGTTTGCAAATGACCCTGAAACCTAGAGTACTGATCTTGAAGTTAAAAATTAATTTTACTGAGTAAGTGAATTCACAAATATAGAATCTAAATAATGAAGGTTGAGTGTTTGTGTGTGTAATTCACTGAGTAAATATTTCTAGATCAAGTATGCGGTGGGGATAAGGATAACTTTTCCCACTATAAACTGTTTTTAATGATGATTTTTGTTATTAAAATTAGAACAATTGAGTACCAATTTGTAAATTTTTTTGAATCAGATTACAGGTTTTCATGATAACCATAAGTTTTGGTGACAGGCTTTGCTAGATTTAAAAATTTATCTTCTGGTTCTTTACTGATCAGGATTCATTGTAACATTGCGCATTAGTTTGCTTTTACCCAGAAACAACTTACCATTAAATTGTTAATTTTCAAATGGTATAATGTATATTCTTCAGAATAAATTCATATCAGGGTCAACCTTTAGGAGACTTCAAATGTACCATTATAAAACTGAAATTAAGAATTAATTTTCAGCAAATAAATTATGATATACCACATTAAAAAATTGAAAGATGAAAATCATATGATCATAGCAATAGATGCAGAAAAAGCATTTGACAAAAGCCAGTATCCATTTGTGATAAAATCTCTCAGATTTTAGGAGTAGAGGGAACATACCTCCCCATAATAAAGGCCACATATAACAAACCCACAGCTAACATCGTACCCAGTGGGAAAAAGCTAAAGGCATTTTCCTTAAGATCAGGAATAAGACAAGGATGTCTACTTTTACCACTCTTATTTAACATAATATTGGAAGTCCTAGCCACAATAATCAGACAAGAAAGAGAAAAGGCATCCAAATTGGAAAGGAAGAAGTAAAACTCATTTTTTTTAATTTAGTTTTTTTTTAAATTATTTAGTTTCAAGTATACAGTACATTGGTTAGACATCTATGTAGTTCATAAAACGATCCCTTCAGTTGCACCCTCCCTTCCCTGACCCTCCACCTAGCCAACGTATTAATGCTAACTGCCTTTCCTATGCTGTGCTCCCCATCTCTGTGACCATCCATTAGCTACAAATTTGAACTTCTTTAACCCTTCATCTCATTCTCCCAGCCCCCCAAACCCCCCTCCCTTCTGTCTGACACCAAATTGTCTACTATATTTGTGAGTCTGTTTTTGATTAGTTTTTTTTTTTTTTTATTCCCTTAGATTCTGCATATAAGCGAAGTCATAGTGTTTATCTTTCTCTGTCTGACTTAAATACTTTCTAGGTCCATCAAAGCAATATCTTTTTCCATCCCTTTCCTTTTAGTCTGTGTCTTTTAATCTGAAATGAATCTCTTGTAGGCAACATGTAGGGGTCTTGTTTTCCTTTCCATTCATCCACTTTATCATTTAGTTGGAGCACTTAACTCTTTTCCATTTGCAGTACTTATTGGTAGGAATGTAGTTGTTACCATTCTTTATTCCTGTTTTAGATACATTTTTTTTTCTTAAAAAAAGTCTCTCCAACATTTCCTGTAATACTGTCTTGGTGCTGATAAATTCTTTTAGCTTATTTTTTTCTGGGAAGCTTTTTATCTGTCCTTCAAATCTAAATGATAGCTTTTCGGGATAAATTATTCTTAGTTGTATAATGTGGGTCATCATCCTGTCAAATATTTTTTGCCAAGCCCTTCTGTCCTGCATAGTTTCTTTTGAGAAATCAGCTGCCAGTCTTATGGGTTTTCCCTTATATGTAATTATTTGTTTTTCTCTTGCTGCTTTTAATATTCTTTCTTGTATTTAACCTTTGACATTTTAATTATGATATGTCTTGGTGTGGGCCTCTTTGGATCCCTGAGTTTTGGAATTCTCTGAACTTGTGTTTTATGCCCATTTCCTTTACCAAGTTAGGGATGTTTTCCATCATTATTTCTTTAAACAGCTGTTCAACATTTTGATTTTCTTCAGTTATGCTGATCAGATGAATATTTGGAGCCTTAATAGTGTCCCATATGCTCCTTAAATTATTTTTATAGTCTTGGCATCTTTTTTCTTGCCATTCTGATTGAGTGTCCTTGGCTTCCCTGTCCTCTAGATAGGGCATTTGATCCTCTTCTTTATTCATTTTGTTTTTTTCCATTTAATATGCTTCTCATCTCAGATAATGTGTTCTTCATTTCACACTGGTTCCCTTTTATAATTTCCATTTCCATTTTTATGTTTTTTTTTAATCTGTTGAAGTTCTCACTGAATTTATCTACACTTCCCAAAAGTTCATTGAGCATCTTTATAACCAGTGTTTTGAACTCTGCATCTGTTAGATTACTTGACTCCATTATGTCTGAATCTCTGTTCTCTTCTCTCATATGGTTTCTGCTTCTTTGTCTTCCCATTTTGGCTGCCTTTCGTGTCTGTTTCTATGTACTAAGCAAAGCTCCTAAGTCTCACAGTATTAATAGTATGGATTTGTGAAGTAAGCATCCAGTGGCACAGTCCTGAGAGGGGTTCAGCTGCAGGCCAAACTTAGCCCAAGCCTCTACCCTCCAGGGCCACCTGTTAAGATTCAGAAAGCAATCCACAGATGCTGTGCTTATAGTTGCCTCAAAAGGCCACTCCAGAAACTGAGGCCAGTTGCCTCCAATGTGAGTCTAGGCACTGCTCAGCAAGGAGCACATGACTCGCTGAGGATATATCTGGATGTGGCTTGAGTGGAGCCGATAGTTAAGGGAGGCAGGGTTTCCAGAAATCCTGTAGGCTGAGTGATCTCTGTTATCCAGTTTTATGACCTCTTGGCTATGGTGGTGCTGTGTCTGGTGCACTGGTAGTGGGAGGGCTCAACAGGGAACAACGGATACTTCTGGTACTTCTGTACAGAGCGAGTCTCGCCTAGGCCCTCACTCAGATAATGTCTCCCTGTAAGTCCCTGGTGCCCCCTGCGCGAAGCCAAATTGGCACTGGTGCTCAGAGCAAGCAGGTCTGTTACCGTGAAAATCTGCTCATGAATGCAGCCCCTTAAATAGGCTTCAGCCGCTGTAGCAGCCTCCATCTTACTCAGCCGCTTGAGACTGGGCAGCCCTGTGTCCTTGCCCCATCCTACCTTTTGCCGTTGCAGGGTGATTTCCTGGATTTCTCCCTAGTTTTGTGGCTTGTTCATCTAGATTCCAGATGGTTTTCCCTTGTTGCTGCTCCTTAATACTAACACAACTTTGATTTGGTTGCCAGAGGGATGAACAGAGCCTCTATCATCTACATCATCTTTTTTCTCCCCCAAACCATTATTGTTTGCAGATGGCATGATACAAATATAGATAACCCTAAAGATTCCACTAAAAAAACTTAGAATTGATAAATTCAGTAAAGTAGCAGGATACAAAATTAATTTTCAAAAATCACTTGCATTTTTATACACAAATGATTATCAGAAAGAGAAATTAAGAAAACATCTCATTTAGAGTTGCATCAAAAAAAATACCTACAAATAAATTTTATCAAGGAGGTAAAAGACCTTGGAAAATTATGTCATTGAGGAAAGAAATTGAAGAAGATACAAGTAAATGGAAACATATACCATGCTCATGGATAGAAAGAATTAACATTGTTAATATGTCCATACTACTCAAAGCAATCTATAGATTTAATGCATTTCCTATCAAAATGCCAATGGCATTTTTTGCAGAACTAGAACAGGTAATCCTAAAATTTATATGGAACCATAAAAGACCTCAAATAGCTATTGCAATCTTGAGAAAGAAGAAGGTGGGAAGTATTATGCTACCTGATATCAAACTATACTATAAGGCTATAATAAAACAGCAATATACTAGCATTTAAATAGACATATAGATCAATGGAATAAAATAGAGATCCCAGAAATAAATCCATGCCTATATGGTAATTTAATCTAAGATAAAGGAGGAAAGAATATACAGTGGGGTAAAGACAGTCTATTCAATAAATGGTGCTGGAAAACTAGACAGATAAATGCAAAAAATTAAACTGGACCACCATCTTACTCCATATGCAAGAATAAACTCAAAATGAATTAAAGACTTAAATATAAGACCTGAAACCATAAAATTTCTAGAAGAAAACATAGGCAGTAAACTCTCTGACATTTCTCATAGTACTATTTTTTTTTCTGATATATCTTCTCAGACAAGGGAAACTAAAGAAAAAATAAATGGAACTACATAAAACTGGAAAGTTTTTGCACAGCAAAGGAAATCATCAACAAAATGACAAGATAACCTACTGAATGGTAGAAGATATTTGCCAGTGATACATCTATTTGATAAGGGGTTAATATCCAAAATTTATAAAGAATTCTTACAACTCAACACCAAAAAAAATCCAATTAAAAAATGGTTAGAGGACCCAAATAGGAATTCCTCCAAAGAGGACATAAAGATGGCCAATAGACATGTGAAAAGATGCTCAACATCACTAATCATCAGAGAAATGCAAATTAAAACCCCAATGAGATATCACCTTACACCCGTCAGAATGGCTATCATCAATAAATCATTGGCAAGGATGTGGAAAAGTGGGAGCTCTCGTATACTCTTGATGGGACTGCAAATGGGTATAGCCAGGCACTGTGGAAAACAGTTTGGAGGTTTCTCAAAAAAGTAAAAACAGAACTACTTTATGCCCCAACAATTCCACTTCTGTGTATTATCCAAAGAAACTCAAAACACTGATTCAAAAAGATAATGCAACTCTATGTTCACTGCAGTGCTGTTTACAATAACCAAGATATGGAAGCAACTTAAGTGCCCATTAACAGACAATTGGATAAAGAAGAAAGGTTACATAGGATTTCACTTATATGTGGAATCTAAGGAACAAAAGGAACAAACTAAATGAACACAGACTCAAAAATACAGAGGAAAATCCGGTGACTGCCAGAGGGGAGGAAGGTTGGGAGGCTGAGAGAAAAAGGTGAAGGGATGAGGAAGTACAAACTAGTAGTTACAAAATAGTCATGGGGATGTAGAGGACAACATAGGGAATATAGTCAACAGTATTGTAATGGCTATGTGTAGAGCCAGATGGGTGATAATCACTTCATAAACTATATAAATGTCTAACCAATGTACTGTATACCTCAAACTAATTAAAAAAACTAATGGGAAAAAAAAATCTCTAGGAATCAAATTTTGAACAAAAAAAAAGTACTTACATGCAATGGAATATTACTCAGCAATAAAAAAGAATAAAAATCTTAAGCAATTGCGACAACACGGATGGGCCTACAGGATATTATACTAAGTAAAATGGGTCAGATAGAGAAAGACAAATACCATATGATTTTACTCATATGTGGACTCTAAAGAACAAAATAAATGAACAAACAAAACAAACAGACTCATAGATACAGAGAACAAACTGATGGCCAGTTGGGAAGGGGGTTAAAGGGCTGGCTGAAAAAGTTAACGGGATTAAAAAGTACAAATGGGTAGTTACAAAATAGTCATGGGGATGGATAAAGTACAGCATAGGGAATATAGTCAGTAATATTAATAACTACGTACATTTCCAGATGGGTACTAAACTAATTGGGGAGGATCATTTTGTAAATTTTATATATGTCCAACCACTGTGCTTACACCTGGAACTAATATAAAATAATATTGAACGTTTTATTAAAAAATAAAATTTTCAAATAGTAATTTTACTCAGGTTATTTTCAATGATGCATATTTCAAAAAATAAATAATTAGTTTATTTTGTTTTACTTACTGATTCCTTTTAACTACTTAATTTAAACATTTCGATGGAACAGGAAATATATCACTTTAGTTCAGGTCAGGCCAATAGTTTGTATAGCCTAATATATTTTTGACAATGACACGTGGCTGTTGCTTCAGTTATCTGTTGCTATATGTGCAGAATGCAATTAACATAGGGTTGAGACTGTTAGCCTTAGAAACAAGAATACTTGTAAAAGGCTTTTTGCTGGCATCTGGGAATGTGAATGGTAAACAGTTTCCTACACAGATATAAAACTTTAAATAATAAGAGTGGCTCATTGTGCTTAAATTATTTGTGCAAACAATGTATATGTAGTGAATGCTTGCTTTTCTCTGAGAGTCTGAAATTTGGTATTTGCGGGGCAGAGGGTGCCTGTAGGACTTAGCTCCAATAAAGACCTTGGGCACTGTGTCTTTAATGAGCTTCTGTGGTAGACAGCACTTCACACTGGTTGTCACTGTTCAGTGCTGGAGGTTTTCAGTGCATCCTATGCAACTTCACTAGTAGAAGTCTCGGAAACTTCCACTTGGTTTTCTCTGGACTGCATCACATGTCTTTTCCCTTTGCTGATTTTGTTTTGTATTCTTTGCTGTAATAAATCTTAGCCATAAGTTTGTTTATATGCTGAGTTCTTCCAGTCTTAAGGAATCACTGATTCTGGGGGTAATCTTGAGAATCCCTGATATACTACATAACAAAATCTCACAAAACTTAATATCTTAGAACAACAACCATTTTATTGTATTTCATGATTTTGTTGGTCAAGAATTCAATCATAGTTTGACTTGGTGTTGACATAAGTCACTTGGTAGTTTTCATTTAATAGTTGGTTTAGACTGGAGGGTCCAAGAGCTTTATGTACATAACTGGCACTTTGACAGCAATGGGTAGAAGACTGCTCAGCTGACCTGTTGTCTGGTATAACAGCTCTGAAATGCCAATTAAGAAATCAGACTACTCTGAATATACAGATCATTAATTCATTTATTTTATGCCTCTGAAATGGCTTATATTTTTGTTTTTAGCTGGAATAATGAACTGCCTAAATTACCATATATAACATTAATTCTTTTTATTTTCATCCTCAGACCACCTTTGAATGTTAAAGAATTTCTGTTTGTTCTACTAAATCATTTTGTGTTCATATTATCTATACCCTATGTGATTTTTATTAGTAGGTAACATCTTCTGTTGGCTCTTATTTTTCTAGATGTTCTTATTTTTAACCACTTCTGGGTTCATGTTTTCCATTCGAAAATGAAAGATCTGACATATATGCAATATGATAAGCTCAGGTGCAACATAATATTTGCTCTCCAGAAGAACTAGGGAAGCATGAATTCCCTTTGTAGAAGTATTATTGCATTTTGTGTCTAGAAATTATTCTTACTTAATATGGAAATATTTCCAACCTGTGATGAGGGATGTTTCTTGTTTTCTCACTGGTTTGTAGTTCCTAGAGCACCCTTGGAGGCTTCTTTTTGAATAACATGAAAAATTCTTGAATCCTTTTAGTAGCTGTTACATATTTTAGATTATAGTTGGATATTTTCACATATAAGTCCTTTATAACTCCTGAGTGAATGTTACTCAATCCTAATTTATTTCTATTTAACAATCATTCTTATTTTTCAGTATTAATAATCATTGACATCTTTATAGATGTTATTGCATGATAGAAAATAATTTAGCATGCATTGTATAATTTCACTGTCTGAGCACATTGTAAGGTGGTTGAATAAGTATTAACGGTCCCAAGTTATAAACAAGGAACCTAAAGCTCAGGGTGATTTACCTAACTTGAAAGTATAAGACCTGGAATGAGAATGGTGGTCTTATGACTTCAGATCCCACTATTTGTCATTATTGTCCATGGGCACCTATTCAGTTGTAGAGGCACCAGAGCTTCCATCCTTAATTCTGATGTTTGCATTTTGTGTGTGTGTGTGATTAATCTTGATCAAGGCAGGAAGGATATTGAGTGTTCCACTTGTCTCAGTGTTTGTAAATTTGATGTCTGAGTTTGATATTTGGATACTCAGGGAACCTTGAACACTCATGGTTGCAGTGAGCCTCCACTCTGCTCTTCCTTATTTAGAGTGCTCAGTCTAGATGACTGAATTACAACATTGATTTCTGTTTTAAGATCATCCCCAGTGGAACTGAATTCTGCCTTAAATTTGCACCTTCCTAGTTCTTGCGCTTAGAAATTGGACCAGAAAAGCTCTACCCACTGGCTAGAACCTTGTTCTAAAGTTAAGATCATGATGGTACCACACGCCTGACTCTTCTGACCTTGTCTCACTTACTAGTTGGTTTTCTTTGGCTATATAATCACCATTTCAGTGCCACTAAAAACATAGCAGTTTGCACTGTCAGTCACATTTTCTGGGGCAGTCCTGTGGGATGAGCTTACTCATCATACCCACCTTTTCTTCATTAGCATATATTGAAATTGAAGCCATAGTAAGTACTTTCAGTTCTTTTCCTTTAGGGTATACTACTTCTTTAGGATAATCCTAACTATTAATTAGATGTATAATCTTTTCACTTACCATTTTTTCATATATGTCTTCTGAACTATTTTCATTTAAATGAAGTCGAGAATTCAGAATCTATTTAATAATTTTCAATCTGGAGTTTAAAGGAATTGTTAAGAGTCTAACGTATACATTTGTGGGTCCTTTCCAAGTAGGTGGTAAGTGAAGTCAGACTATGGATGATATTATCTAGAATGAGAATATAGAGTAAAAAAAAAAAAAAAAAAAAAAACAGCATTTAAGCTTGGACCTTGAAGAACTTGCATATTTAATGGCTAAGGAAGAAGGTTGAAACCACAAGAGACAGAGAATGTGTAGCCAGGTAGGTAGAAGGAAAACTAGGGGAGTCTGGTGTGTTGGAAACAGAGGAAGAAGAGCTGGTTACTAGAGTTCAATGCTCTTGTGAAATCAGTTAAGATGAGGACTAAGAAGCATCCATCAGTTTTAGCGACATGATGCTCATTGATGGTTTTAGTAACAGTGTTTTGTTGGAGTGATGGGATGGAAATTAGGCAGCATGGCTTAAGGGGCAGTGACCCTGAATATACTTAGGGTTAGAGGGATGATTCACATCCCAGGCTGGACAGAGTGGGACAACTTGAGATTTTATCAGTTTACTCAGAATGGTGTACACTTTAAAACTTATGAATCGTTTATCTCTGGAATTGTCCATTTAATATTTTCTAGTCCCAGTTAACCATTGGTAACAAACTGCAGAAAGTGAAACTGTGGAAAATGAAACCATGGATAAGGAAAGAGACTGCTATAGATTAAATTTACTTTTTTTTTTTTTTTTTTTTTAAGAATTTTTAAACAGAATTATACAGTGTATACTGTTTCGTGTCTGGTATATTTTACTTAACAAAATGATCTTGAGAGTCATCCATGTTAGTGTGTCTATAATTTATTCCTTTTTGTTGCTCAGTAGTATTTCTTTATAACAATAATTGTTTACTTACTACTGATAGATATTTGGGTTCTTTCTAGTCTTAACTATTATGAATAAAGTTTTTGTGAATATTCTTGTATAAGTTTTAGTGTGAGTATATGCTTTTATTTCTTTTGAGTATATACCTAGGAGTGCAATTGCTGATAAGTGTATATTTAATGTTATAAGCAACTGCCAAACTTTTCTAAATATATACAATTTTACATTCCCACCTGTAGCATATGAGAGCTCCATTTGCTTCTCATCCTTGATAACACTTGGTATAGCCTGACTTTTTAATTTTAGCCATTCTAATGGATGAATAATGGTATATCAGTATGGTTTGAGTTTGGCTATTGACCATTCAAATATCTTCTTATTGGGTTGTCATTTTATGATTGAGTTGTGATTATTCTGGATACCAGTATATTATCAGATATATGCAATACAAATATTTTCTTCCATTCTGTGCTTTATCTTTTCAACTTATAAATACTGTCTTTGAAAGAACAGAAGTTTATAATTTTGTGCAGTTCAATGTATAATTTTTCTTTTTATAGTTCATGTTTTTAATGTCCTAAGAAATAGTTACCCACCTCCAAATTACAGAGATTTCTTTTATGCCTTCTCTTCGAACATTTGTAGTTTTGCCTTTATGATGGTCAGTTTTGAATTAATTTTCATAAGTGTGAGGTAAGAGTTGAGGTTCATTTTTTTCCATGTGAAAATCTACCACTTATTCCAGCACCATGTGTTGAAAAGATTATTTTTTTTTCACTAAATTACCTTAGCATTCTTAAATCAGTTGAACCTGTATGTGTAGGTCAATTTCTGGATGCTATATTCAGTTTGATTGATCTATGCTTTTCCTTACACTGACACAGTGTCCTGAATACTGTAGCTTTAAGGGCCATCTTGAAATCTGGTATTTAAGTCATTCAGCTTCGTTCTTTTTAAAAATTGATTTGACTAATTCCCAGTCTTCTGGATTTCATGTAAGTTTTAGAATCCTCTTGTCAATTTATATCAAAACACCTGCTGTAATTTTGATTTGGATGCATTACATATGTAGGTCAATTTTGGAGGAATTGACCTCTTAACAAAATTGAGTCTTCCAATACAATGTGCTATATCTTTCTATTTATTTTTCTTCCTTAATTTGTTTTTAGCAAGTTCATGGTTTTCAGTGTTTAGGTCTTATACATATTTTGTTAAACCTATAAATTTTTCATTTTTTTGATGCTATTATAATGACATTTTTTGATTAATTTTCTAATTGTTTGTTGCTGATATATAGAAATGCAATTCAGTTTTGTATATTAACCTTATTTTCCAGAGACCTTTCTAAATTAACTTATTTGCAGTAAGTTTCTATTAGATTTCTTAGGTTTTTAAAAACTTGCATGATCCTTTGTAAGTCATTTTCAGATGATGAGATGATAAAGAAATTATTATTTTTGTTGTGGATATTTTGTTAGAAAAAGGTATTTTACAGAAAAATGAAAGATTTTCAGTTCAGCCACCCTACAGTTTGCTCATAGGATATAACACCTTTCCCACAATATCAAAGATCAGTTGATTCAAATTTTGAAAAATTGTAGGTACTTTTATTTAGTTTTAGATGTCATGTAATATGTATATTTTTTACCCAATTAACTGGATAAGCTCAAATAAAGGAAGAAAATTTGTCAATTTGTAATCCATAAAATTGAACTCAGTATAGATATTTTTGATACTTTCAAATCTGTCAAAGAAGAATTTCAACTAAATCTGAAAAAATTAGTTTATTTCATGTGGACAGTGCCCCAGCTATGGTAGATCAAAAATTAAGATTTATTGGAATTTTCAAGAAAGATGATATTTTCTTTATTGCTTCATTTCAGCATATGGTACATATTGAAAATATTTGTGTCTTGGTTTTCTAAAGTAGTCTCTAAAATTTTCATGTGTACAATTGTTAAAAACAATTCTGTATATATGTACAAATGTTATGAGTTAACACTGGCTAATGGTGGAACTTTTGAAAGAAGTAGAGGACAATGAAATCATTTTGTATTATTTGCCAATCTTGTTGTTTGCATAGGAGAAGAATTTTACAAAGAATTTTCTGTACTGTTAACTCTAGGTCAAAATGTTTTCCAGTGTTCAGCAATCAAAAACAACACATAATGTCATCGTGATTTAAATTTTTTCACCATTATCATCATTTATACAAATTAGGTAAATTTGAAGCTTGTGTAAAGGAAACTATGAGAAACAATTGAGGAATGCTTTGTTGATATTGATAAATCTAAAGTTACTTTTCAATTTATGCAATATCTCTTGAATTTGACAATAAAACTGAGTTGACACAAGATTTAGTGAATTTACTCAATAGACATAGTTTTTATAAACTCGTGTGCTTTTGCTTTTGAATTAAATGATTTTAAAAGATGACCAGTTTTGTCAATCTGAATGTAAATATTGAAGAAATGTATTTATGTGGTACATGAATATATTATTGGAAAACTTTGAAGTATGTTTAGAACAACTTAGATACATGAATTACTTTTTAAACTCTTACTGGTAAAATCTAAATACTGATTACATATTTACGATTAAAATTTAGCCTCCTAAATAATATGTTCTGTATACTTAAAATATGCAATGGCTTCTTAAGACTTAGTTTTAAGAAAATAATATAATACCTCAATAATTTTTATACTGATTACATGTTAAAATAATTTTTATTTTGGATCTTTTTGGTTAAATAAAATATATTATTAAAATTAATTATACCTTTTTTGTTTTTATTTTAAAATATGACTATTAGAAAATTTAGTGTTCTCTATGTAGGTTGAAATATATTTATATTAGATAGCACTGAAGTAGATTGTTTTATTGTTTGGATGCTTGAGTTTAAGAGAAGTTTGAGTGGAGAATAGTTTGGTCTTAATTCAGTCATCAGTAATTTTTTAGTCATCCTATTTACTTCAACCACTTTGGAATAAGGTTTGTAATGCATTTTTTTTTGTTGAATACTAATGCCTTGATCCAATGCCTTATGAGGTTGTGGTCATATGTGTAAGCATCTACTAACAAGAAATAAAAATGTGTTTGTATATAATAATTACTGTAACTTCTAGTGAGCCATATTATAATATTGATGGTGTTTAAGCCTCTAATTGCTTGCATTCCTTCAGAGGAGTACATTATTCAGAAATATTTTGCATTGCCACAATTGAGAGTACATATATATTGTGAGCATCAGTGTATATATCATAGACTTTCTTGCAACAGCTGTCACAGTTGGCAAAGGTAACATTGGTGAAATACTGCATTAAATTGGCCCAGTGGACACAATTAATTCAGAGAAAGAAGAGCTATTTTCATAGCAGGTATGCTTGGTATAGTTTGGCAACTTGTATGATTATGTGACTCAGTTACTAGGCATGGTGGGTAAAACTGCCTCTCTTTATGAAATAATGTAGCTTGTGGGGTGGAAACAGATGATTAAGAAAGAGTTGACCTTCTAATACCTTAGCATACCAATAATGAAAATAATTTTTAAAAATTAGGATAATTTTGTATAAACTTGGAAAACATCCTGAATACAAAGGAAAAATTTTAGCTATATTTAGTCAAAAGAAAAGTGACAGATTTAAAAAATCTCTTTTATTGCACCTAGATATTACTAATGAGATCTCATCATTGATAAAATTGTTATCTAAATATATAATAATTTTTTTACCCTGAATTTCACATTTAGCCCTCTACATATTTTTGCTTTTTTTTTTTTAACCTACTTAATAGTAAACTATACACATTTTGAAAACATTGTTTTACCTATGCATTTATTCAACTTCTGAATTAAAGAGTAATTCATGTAATTCAGGCACAAAACTTGTGAAATCAGGATTTTACATTTTGTTGACTTGCTTTAATTTACATTCTTTGGATTGCATTCTGTCTAAAAAGTAAGGTCCACCAGTTTTCAAAGAAACTTGAATGAATTCAAAGTCTAAGAATTTGAGACTTTATAAAATATAAATTACTGAGGAGTATATAGAAGACTATCTGCTTAGAACTTTATTATACTTAGTGTAATGACATGTGGAGGACAGGGTGTGCTGCATAATGTGTCTGAGTCCAGGCCCTGTTGTCAGACTGCCTGGCTTTACACCTGCCTCCACAACTTTCTTGCTGTTTGACATGGCAAGTTACTTTTCTGCTTTTAGATTTCTCATTTGGAACATGGCCATTTTAACTAGAAATAATGATAGCATTTACTTAATAGATGGTTGTGAGATTTAAATGAGATAATACATGTAAAGCATTTAGCATAGCTCCTGGCTCATAATGAATACCTACCAAGTATTATTTATGATAATCTATATAATAGCATTTAATTACTTTTGTTGGTTAACTGGTACTTGCCTATTTCAATTAGCTTTTTCTTAATAGATTGTACTTTGCATCATGCTATTACCAATTAGTAACAGAATGAAGCATTTATTTCTGAAGCTAGAGGATCTTGAATTTTAATAGAAAGCTGAGTAAAGTTCTTCATTTCCTGAAAAATTGTATTTTTTAAGGAATACATTTCAGTCTCAGAAAACTATGATTTAATCACTTTCTTGCATCATTATAATTACTGAAAAAACTATAATATTCAGTATTTTATAAAAGTAATTTAGTATTTTATAAAAGTAATATATATTCACGTGGCTGAAAAGTCAAGATAGGAGAGTATACCGTGAAAAGTCTTCCTCTCACCTCTATGCCCATGTACTGTTTCCCTTCTCAGAGGTGACCAGTATTATCAAGATTCTTGTGAATTTTTCCAGATTGATTTATATGCAACTAAATATATATATATTCTCCCCCTTTCTTAGGTAGGTGGTAGATACCTGCTTTTCTCCTCCTTGCTTTTTTTCATTTAACAAGTATCTATGCTATTTCAAAATATGTCTCCATTTAAAATGAGGAAATTAAATCCCTTAGTGCCCACTCTCTGGTCATTTTACTCCTGTCCTTGTCTCTTTGCTATACCAGATTGGAGTGTAATTCTACATGTAAAATTTGGGAAACAATTAGTCAGCCCCACTTTAGTTCTTGCAGATAGGATAGACACTTGGTATTTCATTCAACGATATGTTTTAGGACCTGTTCTGTATCTGTATATAAAGAGCTCCCTCATTCATTTTTAGTTGCCTTGTATTTTATGTATGAATACACTGTGATTTATTGCTTGATGTTAAATTGTTATTCCCTTGCCGTTTGTTTTTCCTGTTCATTTTTCTCCCTAATTTTCTGGCAATAGCTTTGTATGGATTCTGTGCTGGTTCCTTTTTTTCTTTTTTTCTTTTTTATTTACTTAACCTTATATGAGGTGAATTTTTCTTGGCCTGTCATTTGTAGGAGGTACCCATGAGAGAAGGGCCAGAGCCCTGGAAGGAATTTTCTTTGTTATCTTGGGTTTGTTTAAGATTTAACCAAAAGCATCATCCATTAAAAAAAAATTGATTTGGACTTTCATCAAAATTAGAAACTTCTGCTTTTCAAAAGACACTCTTGAGAGGATGAAAAGACAAAACACAGATTGAGAAAAAATATTTGCAAAGAATAGATTTGTATTTGGGACTTATATTTGGGATACTTAAAGAACTTGTATTTGGGATATACAAAGAACTTTCCAAAACTCAATAATAAGAAAACAAACATCTCAATTAAAAAATGAGTAAAAGTTTTGAACACTTCACCAAAGATAGATGAATGGAAAATATGCATATGAAAATATGCCTAAAATTATGTCATTAGAGAAATGCAAATAAAACTACAGTGAGATACATTACACACCTATTAGAATAGTTAAAATGAAAAGGATTGTCCACATCACGTATTGGTCAAGCTTTAGAGTGACTGAAACATTCATATACTAGTGGCAATATAAAATGATACAGCCACCTTGGAAAATAGTTTGTCAGTTTCTTAAAAAGTTAAACCTACATCTGACATGGGATATAGCCATTCCACTCCTAGGTATTTACCCAAGAGATGAAAGTTAATGTCACAAAAACTTGTATATGAATGTTCATAGCAATTTTATTTATAGTAGCCCCAAACTTTGTGCCAGTTATCCAGAATAAGAAATCTCTGTGACTTGTTTTACTAGGCCTTCGGATCAACTTTATTTAGAGTCCATCACTGTATCTCATATTCTGACACAAACTTTTAGAAGATCAAATGTTGTTATTACAAATTTTAAGTTTCAAGCCTCTTAAGGGGTAAAGTAAGTGGCAGATCCAGGAGCCCTCATTCTTTATACCTTCTAGCTGGCTACTCAACCTATCAGAAGAAATTTGCTAACAGTAGCAATTTCAAATTATTTTTCCCTAACTCTTTCCTTTTTGTCAAACATCTAGAATAGATTAACACTTTTAAAATATAAACACTATATATTTCCTATTGTTAAGTTGAATTTCTTTATGAATATTCATTTCTTACCTAAATTTCCTACCCTTGTAAAGTTATTGGAATCAGGAAGTCAAAGTATTTTTTACTGATATGTTCAAAAATTAATCCTAATCTACTTTAAAAATATATCACCTAGTTATGTATGTATGTATGTATGTATTTATTTATTTATTAGATTTTATTTTATTCGTTTCAAATATATAGCACATTGGTTAGACATTTAAATAGTTTGTAAAGCGATTCTCCCTAATTGCTGTTTCTCTCCTTTAGTTCTCTACCTAGTCAATACGTCAATGCTAAATGCATTCCCTGTGCCATGCTCTCCATCCCTGGGACTTATATGTGGAATCTAAGGAACAAAAAGAACAAACTTATCATCTAGCTTTTTAAAATTAAACTTTTTATGCTGGGGTAATTGTAGATTCACATGCAGTTGTAAAAAATACTTGAGAACCATTCAGCTTTTTAAACCTTATGATTTCAGTGTAAGTGGAATATAGCTGAACTAATATTGCTGTATACAGCATCATCTCTCTTCAGTTACCCTCTGAACTCTGTCCACTAATAATAGATTCTTTGTCATTCTCTTACTTCTGCATGAATTCTCTTACCTTTTGGTTTTACATGACATTCTTGTGTCATACCACATTTCTTTAACTTATATTTGTTCTGCAGGTTCAGCTTTCAACTTCCTTTCCTCTAATTGCCTTCCTTGAAATGCTTCTGGGAGATTAGTTTTTTTTCCAGGTGTTTCCATAGCACCCACAACTTACTCCTACCACAGGGACTTACTGCATGCTGTAATAATTGCCTATTTATTTGCCTGTGTTTTTGTAGACTGCATGGTACTTGAGAGATTGTCTCTTGCTCATCCTTGTATCCCCAATGATTGTTAATTCCTTGAAGTCAAACATTCTATTTAATTTCTCTAGTGCCCAGAACAGTGCCTGTTACATGCAGGAGCTCAGGAAATATTAGGGGATGAATGAGAAAATAGGGAGCAGAGATAAATAGATGATATTTCAACTGAATAGTAATTTCACTGAATAAACATAGTTTGTAGTAAAGTAAAACAGAAACCAGACTAGAATGTATAGTTGTTGCCATGTGGATCTGGGTACAAAGCCTTTGTTTTTAAAAGTTATTTTAATTGTCCAGAGAAATTGTATAGGAAGTGTTAAAGACTATTTGAAGAAATAACTTATGAAAGGAAAAAGCTATGCATATGATTTTTAAAAAAGTTTTAGTTGACTAGAGTAGAGATTAGTGGTGAAATATTTTCAGGAAACAAGTTCTTTTGGGTTGGTTAAAGTAATAGAGTACCCTATACTGAAATAAATTTAAATTTGTATTTGATGAACTTTTTATATTAGTATGCTAATAACTTAATTCAACTTTAGTTACACCAAACTCATGTAAGAAGAAAATAATTTTTAGCATTATTGATGTTTCTAGATACTGATTTCTGGAGAAGAGTAAGAAAGTAATAATGTTGCATAATTAACATTTCTAGACTTCATAGTAAGAAAAACAGCATAATATTTTATTTCTTTTAAAATTTTTGTTAGAGTTAACATTCAGTATTTTTTTATGCTTCATATGTAAAATGCGGTGGTTAGACATTATATAATTTACAAAACGATCCTCCCCAGTTAGTTTAATACCCACCTAGAACTATATACATAGTTATTAATATTATTGACTATATTCCCTATGTTGTACTTTACACCTCATGACTATTTTATAACTACCCATTTGTACTTTTTAATCCCATTACCTTTTTCAGCCAGCCCTTTAACCCCCTTCCCAACTGGCCATCAGTTTGTTCTCTGTATCTATGAGTCTGTTTGTTTTGTTTATTCATTTATTTTGTTCTTTAGAGTCCACATATGAGTAAAATCATATGGTATTTGTCTCTCTGTCTGACTCATTTCACTTAGCATAATATTCTGTAGGCCCATCTGTATTGTCGCAATTGCTTAAGATTTTTATTCTTTTTTATTACTGAGTAATATTCCATTGCACATAAGTACCGTGTCTTTTTTTTTGTTAAAAATATGATTCTTCAGGATCTTTTTTTCATTAGTTTTTTTTTAATTAGTTTGAGATATACAGTACATTGGTTAGACATTTATATAGTTTATGAAGTGATTACTCTCTCATCCATCTGACTCTGCATATAGCCATTTCAATACTGTTGACTGTGTGTGAAAATTTCATGGTAGTGTGGTCCCAGTTGTCATAGACAGGCAGATCAACAAAAATAGAATAAAACTCATGAGTTTATTATTTATATACTTTACAGGCAAAGTGTGTCCTTTAGTTCAAAATTGAACAGCATATATAATTTAATATCCCTCAAAATAACTGATCAAAAAGAAAAAAAAATTCTGTCCAAAGACAGAATTATTTTGAAAGATCTTAAAGAAGTCTATAAGAAAAAAATATTTTAGTTACAACAACAAGCCACTTAACATCTGTTTTTTAATCAATTGTATTTGCCTTTTTACAAAGATAATTTTTCAGTAAAGCAAAATGACTAAGAACTCTCTTGTACCAGACTGGCTCAAAACCAGGCCTGCCAATTTCTAATAGCACATTCTTGAGCAAGTTACCTAACCTCCCTGGTCTGTTTTCTTAATGAAATACTATGTCATGTAAACCTAAGTTCTTATTCCGCCTTGGACATTACTGAGTCCTTCCACTTGTATGCAATTATGTACCTGTTAATACAGTTGAGCTTATTCTTGTTAATCTGTCTTTTGTCAGTATAACTTCCAGGGCCCCAGCCAGAATAGGAAGGTTAAAAAAGAAAGTTAAGTTATTCCTTTCCTACAATGGATTTGAAGGCTTAATCCTGTTGAGATGTCAATAATATCCAAAGCAATCTACAGATACAATGCGATCTCTCAAAATCCCAATGACTTTTCTTGTAGAAATAGAAAAATCCTAAAATTCATATAGAATCTCGAGAAGTTCCAAGTAGCCAAAATAATCTTTAAAAAAGAACAAAGTTGGAGGTCTCATACTACCTGGTAGATATGACACCAAAAGTACAGGTAATAAAAAGAAAAAGATGAACTGGACTATATCAGAATTTAAAACTCTGCATCAAAGGTCACATTATCAGAGTAAAAAGATAGCACATGGAATGGGAGAAAATATAGATCATTTATCTGATAAAATGTATATCCAGAATATATAAAGAACTCCTGCAACTGAATGACAGTTAAATAAAAAACCTGATTACATATAGGCAAAGGGGGCTTCTGGTCAAGATGTCGAAGGAGTTAAACGCTGTGCTTGCCTTCTCTAAAAACTATATCAAAATTATGAATAAAGTACACAACCACCACCATTGAGAATTGCCTGATATCTAACTGAGGACACACAGAAGAGGCCACCACAAGACTGGCAAAAGGGCAGAGGAACAGAATGGGCTGGTCCCACTCTTGTGTGTGGCAATTAAAAATCGAAAGGGATATCTCAGCTGTGGAGGTTACCACAGAGGAATGAGAGGTCCCAGCCCCACACCAGACTCCCCAGCCCAGGGTTCCAGTGCTGGGAAGAGAAATCCCCACAACAACTGGCTGTGAAAATCAGCAGAAATTGTGGCTGAGTGAGACAGAGGACAGCTAAAATTCCTCTTAAAGAACCCATGCATGGAATCACCACTAAGAATTCTACAAGCATTTCTGTCCTGGAGAAGACTGCCCCTCTAACCCTCATCCTGAAGCTAAGCAACTCATTTCCTGCCTGTGTCCCTGGCATTCTTTGAGTAGCTGCCTCAGAGCCAGACCTCAGAGCAAATGAGTCCATTGCTAGAATTTTATAATCAGGAATGGGTGATTGCGTAGCTTTATCTTCTGTGATTTTTTAAATAGCATACGTTTACCCTTACCTACCTCCTCCCTCTCTCCTTTCTCTCTGGTATATGGTGACAGAAGAAAATTTGACTTTGGGTGGTGCACATGCAATGTGATACACATATGACATATTATTGAATTTTACACTTGAAACCTATATAATTTTATTAACCAATGTCACTCCCAAAAACTTAATAAAAAATAAAAATAAATAGCATATGTTTGTTTTGCTACTGATATTTTAAGTGGTTCTTAAATTATTGTTTTTATGTTAAAAACAATTTTGGCAGTTAAAATATTCAGTATTTCCTAATCTCAATCAAGTGGAAATATATAGGTTCTAAGAATTTCTTTCTTTTAAATTACAATTTCTCTTAAGTTTTAAATGTTATTTTTGGTTTTTGGATTTACAAGTAATTATGGTAGAAGAGGCAAGGCTGTGATTCAGTCCCCTCTCAAATGATCGTTCAAACTTGTATAACTTAATGACTAGTGTGAATAATCAAGAATACTGACTTCTAGGTCAAATGTATGGTGAAAGAAGAAGACTAGCCTTTGGGTAGTAAGCACACAATGCAATATACTGATGCTATATTATTGAATTGTACACTTAAAACTGATATAATGTTATTAACCAATGTCAGCGCAATAAGTTCAATTAAAAAAAAAATACCCACTTCTAGGTATTTATTTGAAGAAAACAAAAAACCAATTTGAAAAGATATATACACCCCTATGTTCAGTGCAGCATTATTTACAATAGCCAAGATATGGAAGCAACCTGAGTGTCCATCAGTAGATGTATGAATAAAGAAGGTGTGACACAGACACATGTGTGCAAATACATGTGCATGCATGCACACACAATGAAATATTACTCAGTAATAAAGAATGAAATCTTGCCACTAGTGACAATATGGGTGGATCTAGAAGATATTATGCTAAGTGAAATAAGTCAGATAGAGAAAGACAAATACCATATGATTCACTTAGATGTGGAATCTAAAACAAAACAGAAATCAGACTCATAGATAAAAAGAATAAGCTGATGATTGCCAAAGAAGAGGGAGGTGGGAGAATGGGTGAAAAATAAAATAAACATAAAAAAAGAAATGAAGATTCTTGGGCCCTACCAGAGACCTTCTAAATCTGAATTGGCATTTTAACAAGATCTCTAGATAATTTGTATGTACATTAAGATTTGAGAGCCAATGTTCTAGAATAGTAGTTCTTAAGCTTGAGCATGCATCAGCCTCATCTGGAGGGCTTAGTAAAACAAAGATTGCTGGGCCCACTTCAGAGTTTCTGATTCAATAGGTCTGGGGTGGGACCCAAGAGAATTTGGATTTTTAGCAGGTTCTCAAGTGATACTGAGTTGCAGGTAGGCACCTACTTTGAGAACTGTTGCACTTGAGCATGGATTAAAAAGTCATGGCCCCCAAGGTGGGAACAATATGGAAACAGGTGCCCCTCACCTGTGTAAATAGATTGTTGCAGCTGTGTGACTTGGGTGGGTCTTGTCCTTTCTTTTGGCTTTGGTAAAAAACAAACAAGCAAACTAGAGAAAATAATCAAGAAGAATGGACCTTAATAATCTCTCAGTCCTCTTAGTGATAAGTGGTTGACAGTAAAATCAAATATATATTTAAGAAACGTGCTTAAGATTTGAACTACTACTTTTGTGTTATTTCCCTAGTTCTTAGAGGCATTCCGCTAACAACCACATTTATATTCTTATTACTTTCATGTAGTCTTCTGATCTGTTATTTCCTATTCTTATACTTTGTATATATGTATATAATACCAATTAACAGTTGTTCACATTTCCTTTTTTTCCATATATGTTTAAATTTTTTCTATACATGATTTTAAACTTATAATATACTTTTCTTATATTCTTCCTCAGTGTGGTACATATTAAATAACATAGGCATTGAATTGTCCTATTGGACTGATTACTCTGTTGATTGATAGTAAATTTAAAACCACAGCTCTCAGTTTTGTAATAATTTGAGAATGTTCCGTATTATGTTATTTTTGAGTCCTTTATCCCTGTTGGTTATATTTGACATAAAGCAACATTGTCAAAGGTTTAAATCTTTGCCTAACAAATCTATAATGAACTTAAAAGACCTAGGCAATTAAAGCATTGAACACTTATTCTTCCCCTCACTTCCCCCCCCCCCCCGCAATTTTCGTACATGTAAACATAAGTGCAGGAGTCAGAATGTTTTTCCTGAAACAGAAATGTTAAAACTTATATGTGAAATTCTAGTCCTCAAATGCAGTCTTCACAAAGTATCTCTCATTAATTCTCTTATTATAAGGAACTCCAGGCTCATCTTATATTTTTCCTGCCCCAGTTCTAAAGTTTCTCCAGATCAGCCATTTCTCCAAGGATCCCTCGTTCCTTTTCTTTATGAATTCTATTTAGAAACTAGGATGTGGGCTGTAGGTATGCTTGCTGCTACTGAGTTGTCACTTTTCTAGGCCATCTCAGTTGACAGCCCTAGAAGATATATTTCTGTATACCATCCCATGTATACACATATCTCTAATTATTTCTGTATCAGACTATCTTCATATACTTAAAACAAATAAGTTCTCATTTGTTATTTCCATCTCTAATCCAGCACCACACAGCCTTTCCTCCTTGCTGTTTTTTGTAAATTCTTTCTTTGTCTTTGAGAAGCCTAGGTCTATTAGCTGTAATTTATTTATTCACTTCACCTGAATATACATGTGTACTAGTTTCAGGATTAACTCCTATCCCCATAAGAAACACATCTACCAACTAAGGTGCTATGTTTATATACAGTTTTTTTTTTGTCTTTAGCCTAACAGTATCACGTTAAAATACTATTTTCCAAAGTTACTTAGGTCAGGTCCATTTTAGCTCATCATTTTCAGGGAGATTTTATATCACATTTAATTGTTAATTATTAAAAGTATGGCGTTGCATAAAATAATGATACATTGCATGATAACCTGGAATATTGGCAGAAAAATATATAAGATGTCTTTTGTAGCTTCTATTTCAAACGATATTTCATTGTGGATCCATTATAAGATTTTCAGGAAATACGAGTATTAATTTTGTTTTTCCAAGTATATATCTTTAAAATGAAATTGTTTTCTCATAGTACCATCTTTAATACATTTAAATGTCCAGATATAATGTTTAAATGTATTAAACAAATAATCTGAAAGATATTACCAATTCTAATAATTATTTTTCTAAAATAGGAAAACAATGTTATTCTCAGATGATTATTATTTCCTAGATTTATAGAACTTTAAGGATGAAGAAATCTATTCATTTATTTGTCCATTTCACCTTGTTTAATCTTAGCTAGTCTATCATGAATGAGGGACTGTAATTGTTAAAGCCTAAGGATAAGGAAAATGAATTAGAAGCATCATGAAGAAAAACAGTGCTCTGTTTGTACATATTTTTAATTAATGGGTAGTCATTTCCTGATCCAGTTAGGGAATTTTGTTTAGCTTCATTGCTGTATAGTTTTGAACATTTCATAGTTCTTCTGCTAAAGGTTTATTTAAAAAAATGACCTAAATGTAAATAAATCAAAATTTTATTGTTTCATCAGTTTCTTAACCAAATCAAATAGATTTTTTTCTACTTCATATATTTCTGTTAATGCAAAGTGGTCCTTTCAACAGCAAATAAAAATTTGCACATGAAATGTAAACTCTAGTATATCATTGAATATAGTATCAATGTGGGAAGCAGTTCTTTCTTTAACTTGTATAGCACTTTTACTTAAAATTCATTTATTGTCATACTAAATCATAGGAAATCTCCTTGCTGAAGTTACATTTTAATATTTACTAAATGGATATTAGAGGACTAGATTCCTTTTCTTTTAATAGTAATTCGCATAACAGAGACAGGAAGCATATTGAAATTATGTAGTATTTTGTGCTTCAGACCATTTCTGTAGAGCTGTGCTGTTGTATATATTTTTTTCATAGCTATCACTAAGTATCGTAGTACAGAAACCACTTCTCTATTTGTTGTCTTCTTCATAAATCTTAAGCATTTTTCTGATAGTCAATGAGGTCATATTCCAGGGTACTTTCCTCAGTGGTGAGGGAAAAAAAAGGTAGAAAGAATTAGAAGATAAAGCTTCTACTGCCCTGGGAAGGGAATGTAACTGATTGGCTTATCCACTTGTTTGCTTGCACGTGTATTTATAAGGTAAAATTTTATTCAGCATATTTTATGTGACAGGCCCTTTGTTAGGCTCTATAAACACTAAGATGAGGAGAGAGCAAGATTTCTTTCTTCAATGAGCACAGTCAAGTTGGAGGAGACAAATACATAAATATAATTACAGTACAGTGTGCCAAGAAAAATGACAGTAGGTTTTTTTTTTGGGGGGGGGAAATTTCATACATCCTGCTAGGGAAATCATAGAATGTTTCCCATAGAAGAGATGTTACCCATCTAAAGAATATGTTGTCACCCAGGGGAAGTGCTACAAAGAGAGAGATGGACACTTCTATTAAGAGGGGAAAATGGGAGCACAGTATCAGAGAAAAGAAAGAGAATCATGTATATAAGGAACTGTAGGCAGATCAAGGTCCTTGGAATATAAGATGCAAGTAAGGAAATGACAAGAAAAGATCCCAGAAAGTAGGATAGGGCATAGGTTGGGGAGGGCTTTTTAATGCCATCTTTGGTATTAATACCTGACATTGTATAATAGAAAGATTCTTTTCATTTTTTATTGTGTTAAAATACACATAACATTTACCATTCTAACCATTCGAAAGTCATTTTAAAGTGTTCAACCCTCTTACTTTAGATGGCAGATCTCATTTTGAAATACTGCAAAGTTCTTTGATCACTTTAAGACCAAAAATCTTTTTTGTCATATGAAAGTTTACAGTATTTTGATTATATATTGCCATAATAATTCTCTGTAGCAAACAACCATAAAAATGTTAGTAATATATAATAATAAATGTATTGCTCACAGGGTCAGCTGAGTGTCTCCTAGGCAGCTCTGCTGGTCTTGGCTGGGCTCAGTCTTATGACTGGCATAGATAGAGTGGCTCTTGTGTAGGTCACTGGTGTAATTAACTTCTATTACACTTCTCATACTCTTGCAGGCTGTCTCAAGCATATTCTTATGATGGTAGATGTGTTAAGAGGAAGCAAGTAACACTTTTTAAGTGCTCAATCTAGGGCTACTTACTCTCCACTATGAAGGAAAGATCTTTCTGTGTACTCTGCTCAATACTCTGTGAATCATCAGATTTTCTAGTCTGGCTGGTGGTAACAGGCACATGCCTGTGTATCTGCCAGGTATCATTACTACTCTTCCTTTTAGGTGACTTTGGTTTTTAATATTACTTAAAAACTATATGAAAAGTCGTTCCCATAAAGTAAAAGATTGATAAATTATGCTTTATTCAAATTAAGAACTTCTAGTCATCAAAAGACATTAGGGGAGTGAAAATGTAATTCACAGTGAGAAGATATTTGCAATATAAAATATGTAATTCAGTTAATATGTTTGAAATATATAATATTTATATAAAATATAAAGAAATCAGTAAGAGGCAGAAAACCCCATATTATAACAATGGGAATGCACGTACACACATATATACTTAAGTAAAAAAAAACAAAACACACAAATAGGAAAGGTCACTCACCTAGTTAGTGGCAGAGTAGAGACTACTATTGAGGTCTCAAATTTTTTAAAACTTTTCACTTGCAGCTTTAGTCAACTTTCAAACTTTTAAAATTACAAATTGCACAACATAGATGTGCAAGTTTGGACATTATCGACATTAATAATAGTATTAGATCTTTACATTTGTAAAGCATTTTACAGTTTATAGAGTGTTTTGCCATTGATATTTTTCATAACTCTACTAAGCACAACAGATATTACAGAAAGCTGAGACAGAAGTTATTTGGCTTGACCAGAGTCAAAGAGACATATTTGGTGAACTTGGGATTAGAACTTTTATCTTCTCCTTCCCAATCTAATGCCTTTTCCAGTGCACGTGGATATCTTTCCAAAAACATTCATAAGCCTGTTATGTTCAAGTTAATGTCAGGTTCTTAGGATGCTAAGAGGTACAAATCAGCCTGCCTTCATGGTTCAATAGATGAGTAAGTAGTAAACCAACAGTAGAATGGAATAAACTAAGATTCCTCTAGTATCCTAGGCTGAGGCCCAAATTGAGGTCATTCTTTTGAATAATTACCTTTGTTTCACTGGTTTATGCTCTTACTTAATAAGGTCTGACTGCAGTCCTCAGCAGATCTTCCACCACTTACAATTGCTGAAAATCCTCAGTGGTGTCGTGTATGAACTCCTCAAACAGTTTAATCAGCTACCCAGAATCCCTCCTTTCTTACAAGTCTGAAGTACTGTTTCTGAACCAAGCTTGTGCATATTTTTTTTCCTTTTAGATAGTTTTTTATTTTTCTTTCAGACGTTTCCAAGCTTCTTATATACAGGTATTTTTGTTGGAACTTTTAAAAACTTTTATTAAATTAAAAAAAGCATACGTCCACATTTCTTAGTTTGTAAAGTGGATGATAAAAATCTCTCCTCATTGGAATGGAGGTAGAGGATAAAGGAGAGCTTTATAAACTGACGAATTAAATAGAAGAAAGGAAAAATACAAAATATCCACAATGAGAAACAATTTTACAACTACTAGATTGACAAACATTTAAAAAGTCTGATAATATCAAATGTTGGAGATTATATGGAGCAAATGGAACTCTTATTTACTGCTGAAGGGTATATGAAATATAACCACTTTAGAACACAATTTGTCATTGTTTCATAGAGAAAGCATAACCCAATATGTTGATAATAGTTTTACTCCTAAGTGTATACTCTGGTGAAATGCCTATACTTTTGTACCAGTACATATGAATTTTTATTACTTTTCAAAAAATAGCAAATAACTTTAAATAACTCAAATGTTTCAATCAATATGTTAATTATGGCATATTTACATACAGGGTTGCTGTTAGAATTGAAAATTAATGAGCTGCTGCTATAGAATCAAAAGACAAGTCACAGAAGAATATGTACTTTTTAAATAAACTTCAACAATAGGCAAAATTGAACAACGTATTATTTAGGATACCTAAAAGTAAGAGAATTACAAAAATTTAGAGTAGTGGTTATCTCAGAGGATGTTGAGTTTATTAGGAGAACTTTTATTGTTTCACTAAGGACATTCTTAAGTGAAATTGGATGTATGGATCTATCAATCAAATCGATTGATCTGCTTATCTTTCTACATTTCTGTGACTATGTGGAGCATACTGGGAGGAGTATCTTGAGACTATCAATCATTTTGGTTGTAATTCTATGTCTTAGTTATTAGAAGATTCAGGAATGTCATTTTTAGTCTTATACTTCATAACTCAAATATTACATATTTTCTTTCGTAGATATTAAAATTTTCATAATTACATATTTAAATTAAGGTGTTAAAAGACTAGATACCATATAGTAAGTAGTTATTGTCTTTGGATGGAGACATTACAGGGCACTTTCACTTTTTATATTATTGATTTATAAATATTATAGGTCTTTAATAATTATCATGCAGTTTTTTAAATCTAGAAAAGACATTGATGATTATAGAAAGTAAAAGCACAAATGCAAAATTTTTCTAATATTTTACAAATGAATATGGTAACCTTGAGTTATACACTGTCCTGTTAATCTGTTATGTCAGATATTTATTTGTTTTTGAAAATCACGAGGCCTAGTATTTACTCTCCTTTCAGACTTTCAGATAAGCATCTTTATCATTCATCAGAATTTTAGTAAGTCTAAATTTGGGTTAGCATTTTCTACACTGGTATAATTTATAGCTAAGTTTAAAACTACAGCTGACCTTTGAGTGGTCAAAAGACAATACGTGCAGCATTGTTACAGATATAATACTTAATTATCCACTCCTATGTAATATTATTAAACAATTCCAACACTACTCTAAGTAAAAGTTTATGTAAGTTGTGCAACAAATATCTTCTGTCTGCATGACACTTCATCTTTTTTAGAACATATAGCTAAATGTAAATATGTTAGAAGTTAGGGTAATTCTGTGGTTATTAAAAGTCTCTATGATTATTTTAAAATCTTTTAAAAATTCTAATTTTATATAGAATATTAAATGTCTCAGAAATATGTGAATGCTATGATTGATCATGAAACACATGCTTCCTATGATATCAAGTTTATACATATTTTTTGAGTTGACAGTTTAGAAGTTTTAGGCATCTGCATTTTTATGGTAGGAAAATATGTATGTGTACACATATATGTGTTTAGACAAATATAACAGTTGTTGAAAAGTTTTTTGTGACATCTTTCTTTATTTGACTATACAATTTAAAAAAATTGCATGACATTTATTCCCTCTAGAATTTTTTTTCTTGAAATGAGTGCTCTGAAAATGTCACTTTGAATTAAAGCATAACGTTTGGAAAAGGTAATTTATTTATGTTCTTGATGTAGATTTCAATAACATGCTGAGTTTTGCTCTAGTTGTATTTTTCCTGTATCCCAGAAGAAATTGCTGAAAATATTTAGATGTAAGGTTTTCGGATTTTGCATTATAGAAAACAATGTTAGGATTGCATAGTATAAAAGAAATTCTTTTAATATTCTTAGAAAATGATTGGATAAACACTACATGTTTTATAATTAAACAGTTCATACTTCATAAAGTCTAAGTGCTTTTTATAGATTTCTCAACTTAAATGTTGATATACTCCTTTTTCTATAATGTGATCAATTGGCTAAATTTCTAGTTTTTATAGGATTTGTGTGCCATCAGTGGGTACTTTCTGCTTTATAAATTTACTAAAATCCCTCAAAAAAGATAAATTATGACTAATAGTTTACTTCTCACTTCCAACTTTTCTGTGTAGAAATTAATAATTGACCAAGGCAGTGGTTTATCAATTCTATATTTTAAATTCAGACAGAAATCCCTAACTTCTTTATATAGATCATTTCTCCACTTCTGATTTCCACACAAAAAAACTAAATTTAACTATTAACTACTGGGTTTGAATTCATAGCTATGGTTTATTTTCTCATAACTATGATAGTGTTTATTATTCCAAGAATACTTATTGAACACTAGCTGCTGAGTTGGGCACTGTTCTTGACACCAGAATACAATGGTAAGTAAAATAGACAGTTCCGGTCCTAATGGAGCTTATATCATGTGGAAATAAATAGCCACTTAGTTCAGTAAATAATTATAAAGTAAATTCCATGAACGGAATATAAGGAGTACTTTAAAATGGGGATTTGATTGAAACTGGGGTTCACAAAGACCTCTCTAGTATTTGGAACTAAAGGACAAGTAGCACTGAGGCAAAGAGAAGGGTAAAGAAATTTCCATACTAATTCTGGCTGGTTTGTAGTAAGGGAGGTGAGAAGAGAGCAGTATCAATAAAATGAGTGATTTATAGGCCATGTTAAGGATTTTGCTTAGTAGCAAGCTCAGGATTTTAATCTGAGTAATAATGTGATCAGTTTGTTTTTATCAGTTGGCTGACGCGTAGAGAATGATTTATAAGAAGACTAAAATGGAAATAAGGTGTCCAGATAGGCATTTGCAGAGATTCAGGCTAGAAATGATGGTGCCTTAGAATTGAGTCCTGTTACTGGAGAGAAAGTTATTTAAAAATAAAAGTTATGTTGTCTCAACTGTAATTGAAAATAACTTTTCTTTTAAAAGTCATGCTAATAATTACAAAGATTTTATATTTGTGTCTCTGGCTTAGAATGTTGACCTTGTCTACAAAGGAACATAGCAACCTGTTCTTAACCAACTCTTTTTTTGTCAGCCACTTTTACTGTTATAATGTCAATTAAACATTACAGATAAATTACACATATGCAGAGGCAGAGGAAGATGAGAAAATAACAAAAACATTAGGCAGATAAAAGTCATGCAAGAAAAATAATTAATATAGATGAACTTAGGTTATAGATATTGCCAATAAATTAAATATATGCAAACATATTTTATATGGATTAAAGAAGTGATGGGAATCTTAATAAGGTAATAGTAAATTAAACTACAGGAGAAGCTTTCATTAAGCAGATGGTAAAAAACAACATAACAATAAACCACAATTTGTTAAATATTACATATCATCATAGTGATACTTTTATTGTAATTAATGTCTTTCCACAAAGAAGTGTGGAATTAACATGCTACTGTTTTGATTAACCATCTAATAGAATTTTCATTTATATCACTTGAAAAGATGATTGATGATAAGTTTTGGGAAAATTCAGTTTTAATTTGAAATCAGAATTTTTCTGTACTAAATAGAAAAGAAATCCCTGTAATTTGATAAGAATTCTTCATCTCTTATTCTTTTTCCATGTTCTTTTTATTCTTTATTCTTTAATTCTTCACCTTTATATGTAACACTAAAAACATTCATTTGTTAGTTCAGTATCTGACATTTATGCATATGTTTTTCATGCTACAAAATTGACAGAATTTTGCCATCTTTCAGAGGAAAATATATTGTATCATTAATGGCTATTACACAGGACTTTATCTTGTCCAAATTGTGCTTGAATGGATTCATTTAAGAAATACTAATTCAATTTTTGATTCACTAGCTCTCTTAAATAGTCTAAGAAAATAATTAACAGAACATAATTAACAGAACAGGCATTATCTAACATCTCAATATGTTGACTGTACTTGAATGGACGATAGTCTCAAATTTCACAAAACCACAAAATATAATGCATGTAACACCTTTTTGACTCTCATACAGAGAGCCAAAAAGTACATTTGAATTTTAAAAATGTATTCATCAACCAGCAGCTTTTTCTATCCCTGCCACTCTGTTAGAATGATAAAATAGTAAATCAGGGTCATAATTTGGCTGATTTTTGTTCTTTAAGTAATAGTGAAATATTATGTTTGCATGTATGTCTGTTTGACATAGTATGTGCAATTTTTTTTTTTTTTTTTTTTTTTTTTTTACTTTGCTATACAAGGAGGAGTGGAAAGAATCTATATGAGATTTGATCAGGGCCCTGATAATGTTAACCTGGATGATGGGAGATAAAGAGTATCCCAGAATTTTAGAAACTGAAGGTACCTTAGAGATAGATTCGAATCAATTATTTCATATATTAGGAAAGTGAGACCCCAAACCATAAGTAACCTTTACAAGGTTACATAACTAATTACTGACAACTATCCCCTGTTTTACAATTTGATTTTAGTGTTTTGCATAGCAGAGAAAACTTCTAATAGTAAGGAAGGAGCATTTATTGAGCTAATACCTATCATAATCATTTTAAATAGCATGTTTTATTTTGAGATGTGTATAAAATATATGTATAGAGTAAGAAACACTTAATATTTATAACTACCACCAAAGTAAAAAAAAAAAAAAAGAATATTATTGGCATCCCAAAAGGCCCAGGCCTCTTTTCCACCATGTATCACTACCCCCTTCACTACTCTCTTTCTTACCTCCAGAGGTAACCATATACTGACCTTTATTGTAATTATTTCTGCTTTTTATTTTTAGATTTATGTATTTCTAAATGATAGTTTTGTCTCTTTTGAACTTTATGTAAATCAAATTATACTATATGTGCTCCCTTTATCTCATCATTCTTCAATAGTATACCCATAAGATTCATCCATGTTATTGTACATACCTGTACTTTGTTCATTTTCATTGCTATATAATACCCCACTACGTGAATATATCACAATTTATTCTATTATTGATGGACATTTGGGTTGTTTCAGCTTGGAGCTACTATGATAAGTGTTGCTATGAATATTTTTGTGCATATATTTTGATGTACATGTGCAAGAGTTTCAGGCATATACCTATAAGTGAAATAGATGAGTCATGGAGTAAGCATAATTTCAGTTTTACTAGATTTGATTGAAGTGTTATAAAGTTATTGTAACTATTTACATTCCCACCAGCAATGTATGGGAGTTGTCCTCTCTAACATTTGGCAATGTCACATGTTTTAAATTTTTTGCCAATCTGATGAGTTTATAGTAGTTTCTCATTTGGTTTTAATTTTCTTTTCCATGATTATTAATGTGGTTTGACATCTTTTTATACATTTATTAATCATCTAGATGGTCTCTTTTTGGAAGTGCCTATTAACATCTTTTAACTTTTTTTAAGCTTTTTGACTTATTTATTCATTTATTTTATTACTGATTTTTAGAAGTTCTATATGTGTCTGGATTTGAGCTATTTGACAAATATATTGCAAATGTATTCTCTCTGTGCTTGTTTTTTTTACTCTTTTTATCCTGTGTTTTGATAAATGGAATTTTATATTTTAATGTGGTTGAATTTTTCAGCCTTTTTTTCATGGTTAGTGTTGTCTTGTGTTTTATGATGTTCAATTTTACCTCTAGTTCGTATTCTCTTATATATCTTCTAAAAGCTTTAGGATTTTTACATTTGCCTTTTACATTTGCCTTTAATCTACCTGTAATTGATTTTTGTGTTTGATGTGAATTATGGGTCCAATTTCATTTTTTTCTTTCACGTGTGGCTGCCTGGATTATTGCACATATATTGTCCCAGCATCATTTACTGAAAACATGGTTTTTAAACTCATTGCATTTGAGTGTTTTCACTGTCATATATCATTTGTGCATATATGTGAGGATATATTTCTATGCTTTAAATTCTGCTCTATTGGTCAGTTTGTCTCTGTGCCAGTTCCACACTGTCTTACTTAAATGTTGCTTTATAGTAAGTCTGACTGGTAGGGCAAATCCTTCTACAACGTTCTTCTTCAAGAATATCATGGTAATTTTGGCCTTTGCATTAATATAAAATTTCTGAATCAGGTTTATGAAACCCCACAAAAACCTCTTTAGATTTTTATTGAGGTTACATTAACTCATAAATCAAATTTTGAGAATTAACATCTATACAATATTTAGTCTTCTATTCTAAGAACATAGTGTTTGTCTCCTTTTATTTAGGCTTTCTGCAATATTATTTAATATAATATGACTAATTATTGAGACACTAGTATATAGACATTTATAATTTTATATATTTGTTTCTGTTGTGCACATACAGTCAAACTTAGTTATAAATAAAGATCTTAAAAGTTATGATACTCTGCAACCCATAATTTCTTATCATTTAGATATCCTTGACTCTGTTATTCAGAAGAAGAAAGCAACTTGTTGTTAACCAACTCTTTTTTGTCTGTCACTTTCACTGTTGTAAAATCAATTAAGCATTACAGATAAATTGCACATGTGCAGAGGTAAAGGAAAATGAGAAAATACATTGAAAATGTTAGGCAGATAAAAGTCATGCAAGAAATGAAAAAAATTCATTTTAAAAGTGATTTTCAAAAATTATTACAAAATCTTGGTCTGTCTTTTCTGTTACATGTGTTGTTTGGGAATATTTTAAAAAAATATCTAAAGATAGCTACAAGATCTAATTACTTTGGCGATTATTGCATATTTTAATGATGCTTAGATCATGTACTTATAGGATGAAAGAAAGAAAACTAATATTTTTCTTATATATAAATACATTTCTAATGAAAATATTGCTGCTTTTTATTTACAGGATTCTAACTCTGGGAATATTTTATTTACCTGGTGGCAAAATGACTTTTCTCTGGTATTCATAAAACCTCTCTATTCTTGTTCCTTCTTTTAAGATTGCTTTTTTCCCCTACCTATTCCATAGTTTTTCTTCTTTCATCTTGTATAAGTTGACATTCTTCTGGTTCTATCTTAAATTCTGTCTGATCTCACACCCTATTCATCTGACTTTATTTAAGTAAAGCTGAGTTGCTTCACACTTATTTATCAGATTATGAAGAAAGCATTATGAATCATTATCCTTATTAACATCACCAGCAGCAGCCACCCTCATTCACTTCTTTGTCTGTATTGAGTGCCTACTGTATGTCAGGCATTGCTTAGCACTTTACATACATTAGCTCCTTAAAGCACAATCATTGTCTAAGTTACTAATGTTTTAGGCTCTGTGAGTTAAAGAAACTTGTTTGAGGTCATACAACTCTTATGTAGATGTAAATTTAGGTATATCTAACTTCACATCTCATGCTTTTAGTTATTGTGCTTTTCTGCCTCCCAGTTCATACACACTGTTTTAATTCAGGGTTATAGATGAGACATGTGTTTTTAATAAAATAAAATAACACAATTTAACTTAGAGTAAATTTTAAAATAAACTTTTTGTGGCAAGTAAACTTGTGAAGTGATCTTATAATATGTGCCTTATTTCACACCTAGGCCAATTTATGATTCACTTCTCAGTGACTGTTTATGAAGTCATGGCAGCTTTTGAAATGGATAGAACTACTAATTGTCAAATAAAGTTTATCTTTAGTGAAAAATGGCTAGCAAGATACTATAACAGTAGTTATTACTTTGGTAAGACTAGTAAGTCACTTTCTAATATCATAAATCAGTTTCTAATTTAAGTTTCCTAATAAAGGGTATAAATTGATGTTGGTCCATATGAAAAAATGCATATATTAACATACGTAAGTGGACAATTTCAATTCCAGTGGATATTACAAACACTAATCTGTAACATTGTTCATCAGTGACTTGTCCTTATTACCTGTTGGAAAAAATGGGAATTGAAATAAAGGGGAAAGTAACGTAAAGATTTGTAATATACAGTGACATTCTACTCTCTAGGATTGTTTAGTAGCATAATGTTTTTTAATTTACTGAAATCACTCTGAAATTATTGTAACCAATAATCCTGCTTTTTTAATTTTAATTTTTCAATTAGAGTTGAGATTCAAGATTATTTTATATTAGCTTCAGGTGTACAACATAGCAGTTAGACATTTATATAATTTATGAAGTGATTCCCCTGATTAGTCTAGTACTGACCTGGCCCTATACATAGTTATTACAGTATTGTTAACTGTGTTCCCCATGCTGTACTTTACATCCCTGTGACTGTTTTGAAACTTATAGCCAATAATCTTTAGGATTTTTTGTTTTCATGCCTTCATTAATTCTTTGGGTTTTTTTTTAAGCTTAGAAATTCAGATAAAAGCTTGTTTTATTTAATTATGAGAAATTATCATATTTCAATATTATTTTGAATGTTAGATTAATTCTGTGAATTCAGAAATTTTAAAAGAACAATTATGCCTAAGAACAAGGAGGTGGATTATTTGACTGCTAAAGATTACCTAAAATTCTGTGATATCATGAATCTATGTGTTTTTGCTTTATTTCTGGATATATTTTCATACTCCTAGCTCCCAGTGACTTCAGATATGGACTATATTGGAATTTCGTTAAAGACAATGGAAGATTAAATAAATATTTTTATTAATGGAGAAAACCAGTAATCAAGATATGTAGCTAAATATGCCACTTAACACAATTTAAATTTTGTATCATTATTTAGAGTTGCTCAAATTTGAAATTTGTAAGTGGTAAATTTTTAGGCTACTAAATTGTATACTTGCATTTTTTAACATCAAAGTTTATGCATGTTGGAGAACCAACCTGTAACTTTATTTTTCATTTAAATGTGTAAGAAAGTGCTAAATTTTAAAGCAATGTACTCTACAAGTTTTTTTTTTTTAATATAATTTTGGATATGTGCTTACCTATAGAAAGTACGTTATAAATGAAATTTCTTAGGCTAACTCAGAAAAAAGTTTAAATAATTTAAACAGTGAGTTTAGGAAGTAGCACTGGTATTACCATTTTATCTATAACTAATGCCCCCTTTAACTTTATTTTTGTCAGATTTTCTGAGTTTTAACATTAATTGTAGAATCTCTATTTTCTGTAAAAACTTTGCGGACTTCATAGTGTGGCAAGGCTGGAGTAAGACGTAGGTACTGATATTTGTGAATAACTTTCATACTTATGTAAGAGAACACCCCTTCCTTTATACCATTATTTTTTAAACTATGTTCAGAAGAACGCTAAAATTCTTCAGGGGTGCCTCAGCCTTGCTTTTCAAAAGAAAAGCTGTTTTTGTTTGTTTGTTTCATATGTTGGTATTTGTCTAAGAGTTCATCCATTTAATTATTAGCTTGGTGATGAAGAGCTCAGGCTCTCAAATAAGACTTCATACATTCATATACCTGCTCTATCATGACTGAGTTTGGAACCTTGAGTAAGTTACTCCACCTTTCTATTCTTTGGTTTCCTCATCTGTAAAATGGAGATAATAATAGTGTCTACTTTATAGGGTCTTTGTGAGAATTAAATGAGACAATACACGTACCTTATCTAGAATAGCAATTAGTGTATGAAACATTGCATGTAAGTGACTAAGTCTATAGTAGAACTGGTGACTGTCTGATGCCAAAGCTGAATTCCTTTCACTATTAGATATTGTTGTTGAACTAAACTGAGAGAATGAAAGGAGTGAAGTGGAATGAGAGATTGGGTCTAGAAGAAAAGATTTAGTGCCTTTCTTTCAAAGGACAGCTCAAAAGCTCAGATAATGAGTTTTACTTATTAAAGATCCTAAAAGAAAGGCGGTTATGGAAAGAAAGGTTTTTATATGTATCTTCCAATGATAAGACTTCAGGATACTGCTTTAAAAAGTTTATTTCAGCTTCTTCTAGACTAGGTTGTTTCAGAAAGCCTGGAAAATAGATTTTCCTGCAAACCTTTAAAGAAGCTGATCAAGTGATTAGAAAGTCTGTGACCTTATTACGTGAGAAGCACAATCAATAGTTTTATGTTGTAATGAAACTTGGCTTAAAATAGCCTGAGTACAGATAACAAGTAATCACTATCAAATTACAAAAATACAGTGTTTGCGTTGGGAGGATATGAATTAAAATTTTAATTTCGAGGTCTTTTTTACCTTTATTTTGCTTGACAAAAAGAATTAGCTAATTTATTTTACAGTAAATTATTTAAAAATATATTATGCAAACATAAGCCATGGCATGTTATTTCCTGAATATTTATTTGTTAGCTCTAAAACCTGTTACCACTGAACATGTTGTCACTCTAACTTTTAATGACACAAATCATTTGTGGTGACAAAAGTAGCTAAAGGTATATCTAAGAAGGAGACATTTGAAAAAGCCCTTTTTGAAGCCATCTGAACAGTGATCATAGCCATCTAACTCTTATCAGGTATTCTTATATATTAAATATGTATTTAAGATTTAATGGAAGAGAAGAAAGGGGAAGGCATTATAAACACAAAATAATTTCCAGGAATTCAAATTTTAGTCAATTCAGAGAATCAATGGAAAAGATCTGAAGCTGTCTAGAAAGAAGACATGGGAGAGTTGACTGTTTCTAAAATGGAAGTTATATTATAAGCTTATAATCAATAACAGTAGAATTCTAAACCAGTGATTTTCTTTATAAAGAAGTTACATTAAGAGCATTTGAAAAACTTATACCCATAGAGAACCAGTTTCCCAAAAGCTCAAAATTATTGTGCATTCTTTGAGTTAGCATGGCTTCCAAAATTTAGAAATTAATATTATATATAATATAATAATTATATAATGTATTACATATAATGCATTAATAAATAATTAATATATATACTATATATAATCTTAGGCTTGATCGCTAAAAGATGGGTTCTAGCACCCTTAGGTCCAGCTGTTTGACTTTTATAGGTGAGGAAGAACTGAGAAATGAAATGACTGAGATTGATTGATTATTGTCAGGTTTGATATAATAATCTTGGTCTTCCAGTAGATCCTCTTTCTATATACCATGCTACCATGCTTTCATCATATGTTAGTTTTTTCCTTTATTAGAATAATTAATTTTGCCTTGGATTTTTTTGAACTTTTATTCAGAAAGACAAGGTAGTTTCTTAGAAATTATTTGTTTTGATGCCGGTGACTTCTCAAAAAGATGGATCAATAGGGTTTCTTTTAGCACTTGCTCATTTACTCATTGAATCAAGCGTGTGACGAAGGTGAAATAGCACATATACATAAAAAGAGGAACTATGAAGTCACATTAACATGTTCTAATAACATATATGTTAATATTATGACAGATTTTGGTTATATACTCTTGATATATCCAGCTACTAGATAATTCTTGGAGAGATTATTTGTGTAGGCTATTTTGAAGTCCTGTAACATGATAAATTACAAGTTCTGAGTTTTCACAATAAGAAATAAAACTCTATCCTGGAATAAGAAACTTCTTTTAAGAAACAATTTTATTCCCATAAACAAAATTCACTGAATTTGCATGTTTTCCAAAGATTTTGTTGTAATCAGATATCTATTATAAATTCCTCCAGTGATGATTTGGAATTGCGTATTGAAGCAGTAGTTGGCTGTACTCTTTTCTCCTAGTTCACCTGATGAAATATCAAAACTGTTGCTAATTACAGTTGATCAACATTATGAATTATTCTTACAGTTATTTAATCATAGGCTTTCTTTTATGATTATACATGTTTCTCAACTATTTATCTTTATCTTTCCCTCCCTGCATTTAGTTTCCATCTTTTCCAGTGATAGAAATGCAGAGTAATTTTAATATGATCACATCTAAAACATTATTAGTCAAATATGCTTTAAAGGATGTATTCCAAAATCAAATGCATTCTGTAGTGAATCTTTAATGTGCCCACTTTGTTACCTTACTTTTCTCTCTCCCTCATCCCTGGTTTCCTATTCTCTCTTCCTTTCCTCCACTCCTCCTCTCCTCTCTTCCTTTTCTGAGGAAAGAAAGGATAAAAGTTGAAGAGGAGAATTTTCTGAACAAAAAACAGTTAGAGTAGAAGAACCATATTTCTCATCATGGGAGTACTGCATGAGAAACAATGGAAGAAAGGGATTGAGTGAGGAACAAGATGCCACGGATGAGAAAGCTTTGATGGTATAAAGGAGTGAGAGAGTTATAGGACTTTAGAGATGCTAGAAATTAAGAGAGGGACACCTGATTTTAATAAGTTACTATGTGTTAAGACATAGACACCACTACCTTCAATCCCTATGCTCACATATTATGTGAGTAAAAAAAACTGAAATTCTCATCTATTCACACATGTTTAAATGTGATTCTGATCAGAGTGTAGGCTAGACTTTATGAGTGTAAGATTACTTAAATCTCATTTAATTAAAATAGGAATCAAAAGGCCAAATAGTTGACATTTGATATTTTATTGCCTTTTTCATGGCTGACCCTTATTAAGTTTCAACTAAATTATTATCTTCATGATAAAAGTATGTATAATATGCTTTTTATCTAAAAAGAGAGGACACATATATACATATGTGTATATGTGCCTGTATTTGTCTGTGTGTTTGTCTATGTGTTTATACATACTCACACTGAGACAGACATACAGCTATCGGTTTATATTAAGAAATAATGGAGGAATAAATCATAAAATAAAAAATCGTAATTGTCAGTTCTCCAAAGTGATTAAACTATTTCACTTCCTCTGCAATGTGTGAGAGTTTCATTTGCTCCATATCTTCTTTATTTGGATGATGTTAGTCTTTTTTATTTTAACTGTTCTGGTGAGTATGAAATGTTCTGATTTTAATTTGTATTAAACCATGTTGAGCACTCTTACACCTATCTACCTGCCATTCTTTTCTTTGTGAAGTTAGAGTCTATTTACTTTTTCACCCACTGGGAGGGGCTTGTTATTTTTGATTTGTAAGAATTTATATATATTTTGAATATATTTTCTTTGTCAGATATATGTGAAAATATCCTCTTCTAGTTAACAATACTATCAAAAGGATATGTATAGAAGATATTGATACATTTACTATTACTAAACTGGCAATTTTGGAAGGAAATTAATGTAATATTTAAAAGAGACTTTACAGTTTTAAATTTAAAGCAAAAATTACAATCTATTATTCCATTTTTGGTTTCAGGTACAGTTAAAAACTAGCATTTCTAGTCAGTATGTAATTCGAACGCAGCCAACTAATAGGTGCCTTTCTACACTGGAGTGTGCAGCTGTTGCTCTTTCCATCTTGGAGAAAAATAGTGCCATACAAGAGGTATGTAAGTTTTTAGAACATTATGCAGTTTTTGAAAGTAGGAGTCTGGTTAGATTTTATTTAGAAAATTTAGAAATGCATAGCTGGTTAAATTTGTAGTTCAAGTGACAAGTAGAATGGTATCTATGATAGAAATTTGTATACTTTTATAACCAACATTTCCCCCTTTGGTGCTTTTTCTCTGTTTAGCATTCCAGATTGCATTATTTAAATATTCTAAGCTGTCAAATGGCATTGGTAATATGCTAAATTGCTTTTAAATATCACAACATTAAATAGTTTTTTGGGGGGCTAGATTTTTCTTTTAGTATTTTGTATTTTTAGTATTTTGTGTTCTTTTTACTTAACTTTTGCCTTTTTAATTAAAAGAAGAATATTTTACATCTTTATTTTTGCACTGGCTCTTTTATTTGAGGAAGTATACCAACTTCCTGTTTATCTTATTAACCATATTTAGAGTTAAAAAAGATATAATTTTTTGAGAAAAACACCTGCAGAATATGAAAAGGTTATAACCTGCAATCATCATTTTATTTAACTTCAATGAAAGCCTGATGATTTCATATATAATTAATAATCGTCAGTAAACAATAATGGTTCAGTGTGCTCATTAACATCTCAGTCTTTTGGAACATGTAAGAAACTTTGCAGTTATGGCAAAAGAAAAAACAGCAAAATAAAACTTGTTATTAGGGTTTTTTAATCACTGAAAAATTTTCATAAATACAACTCAAGAAGTCAGAGGATAATGAACATAACTAAATGAAGTTTTATAACTCCTTCCTCTCTTCCTCCCCTCCCTACTTTCTCTTTCCCTCTCTTTCTCTAGTTACACACTATGGTTACTATTTTAAGAGTGTGCCTTAGCTATGAAGGAAATTTCTCTAATGGATAAAAGTTCAGGTCAGAGTAACTAGACTGGTTACCAAGAAAATGAAAAAGAAAAAAAAAAAGCCTTCAGAGCAAGGAGAGTTAAACAATAACAGAAGAAAGCACTGAATTGGCTTTTCCTCCTCCCTGCCCTAAGCCATGGAAAATGTCTGAGTTGGAGACGTTTCTTCTTTTGATGAAAGAAGTAGTATTTCATGAATAGGCTTGTGTGTGTATTTGTGCCTGTGTGAGTAGACTTTGTTTTGGATCCAGGCAATTTCTTTTTCTCTGTTCTCTTTTGAGGAAAAAAAAAAATCATTAGGGACCCCAGATCCTTACCCCAAATGCCCAGGGAGTGTTCTCAGACTTTTCTCCCTTCCCTCTAACCTTATTGCCTACTTCCATGAACCTGGCCGTCAATATAGCACTTAATATATCTCTATACTTGTCTTTCTATTTTATTTATTCACCATAATTTCTGTATTTTCTTGAGAAAACAACAACAGCAACAAAACTACACTATTTTTAAATGTCTTAAATATGAAATCCAGTACTATTGTTTAAACTTGCTTTCTGTACAGTCTCTGTATTTTCCTTTTTGTTGATGTACAATTATAGGATCAGCCAACATCAGACTTAGGACTCACTAAAAGTTCTAACCTTTAGGGAAAAATGTAATATTCATGGGCTATATACATTTAAAACTTTCTTTCCTCTCCCTTTTTTTGGGGGGAGAGGGGTGGTTCTGAAGAGAATCTTCTATGGCTTATAACCCTTATTCTCAAAATTAAAAATTCAATTTTAATTTTAATTGAATTTTTACCACAATCCTAAATGGAAGCTTCAATGTTGTTGTCATTGGTGGTTTAATAATAGTAGTTGTAATATAATAGGGCTAAGTTTTGGGATAAAATTTGTACTACTACTGCTAATGCTGCTACTAATGCTCCCCCTTTCCCAGTTTTATAAGATATATTATTCTGGAAATAATTAATATACCATTGTAGCAGGAAGCCTGTCTTATGTTCTGAGTGTAGTGTCTAACAATAGGCGAGGTTTAAGATATAGAATGATGACAGGACCCTTTATCTCTTCAGCTTATATTGTCTGTGGATCAAATTCAACATAAAGTCCCAAAGTAATAGTGAGGCTCTAGAGCTCTCATTCTGTTTCTTTTTGTCACCAGGAGTAGTCATACTATAGTTGCCAGGAGTTGGAAAAGGATGTTTGACAATCAGACATGTGATTTGGGAGGTGCTGATAAGATGGTTGGCAGGAGCATAAGCGGAAGAAGTGCATGATGAAATATCCCAAGTTGCATATTGCTACAGATAGCAAAAGTTTAGCTTGCTTAATGGGGGAACCCCTGTCTAGCCTGTTCAAATCTAGCTATAAAAACAAATAATTAGTACATTCCTATGAGAAACACAATTATTGTCTGCTTTGAACGTGTTTTTTTTTTCACTTTCCTGGGGAGGAAAGCTATGACATAACATTTTTTTTTCTCCCAATAACGATTTATCAGTGGCATCCTCATAAAACAAGATAATGCAGGAGAGTAGTAATTTTTTTACTGACTTCGTTTTACAGAGGTAGGGCTCCTTAAAATAAAGAACTTGGTATAGAATAGCCCTCAGTCTGTTGATTCATCCTCATCCTTTATTCTTGAGCAGTTTTCAAATACTTGGAAGTAGCAAAATTGAGCTTTGAAGCACGGTTGAGTAAAAACTTCACTTATCCTCACTTTTTGTAGAGTGAAAAAATTTTGAACTAAAAGTTGGCAATTTTCATGCAGCTACAATAATATTTATCAGGGCTTTTCATACCTTGGAAGGCTGGAACTTGGAAATCTTTTTTATTGTAGAACATCCTCTACTTATGAAGTTTTACCTTATGAACTTTTATAATTGGTGTGGCAAAGCTTTGTGCCATAGCCTAAGTGCCTTAGCTCTACTTAACACCAGTAATTAGTAATAATGATCCCTTGAAAACTGTCACTTTGTACCTACAGACAAAAAGGATTTATGAAACACTGATTTTTCCCCAAATAAACTTTTAGAAACTAACTTATTTTTATAAGTAGAGGATGTTCTTTGTTCCTCTGAACCAGTCCATCTTTCACATAGCTTCGCATTGCCTCAGATATAATGTAATTCATTTATATATAAATGTTATTTATTATCAAGTAGTGTTCCAACACTTTAAATGCGTCATCTTAATGTACCATAATAATAACCTTGTAAGATAGACATTATTTTCCTCATTTTACACATGAAGAAAATGAGGCAAAGAGAGGTTATATAACTAACTTATCTGGGATCATAGAGCTAGTAAGTGATTGCATCAGTCAAGATAGGCCAGGTTAGGCTAGTAACTTAAAACTTCAAAATCAGAATGGCATAACATGAGAAAGGTTTGTGCCTCTCTCATTCTGGGTGTCCAGTGGAATTGCCAGGGAAATATCTGCTCAGTCACTTAGGGACCCAGGATGATGGAAGAGACACTATCTAGATATGTCATTCTACTTTATTCAAGTAAGGAATAAGGGGAGTTGGTGAATCATATACTGCTTTTAAAGCTTCTGCCCAGAGGTGACATACATCGTTCATGTTCACCGTTTGTTAACCAAAGAAACTTATATATAGCCATGCCTAACTTCAAACAGGACTAGAAAATAATCTGATCATATACCAAAGAGGAGGACTTGTATATTTTTGAATAGCCCTACTGACTGCCACAGAGATGGAATGGGGATCTAATCCATATCTATCTCCAAAATTCATTCTCTTAATTACCTCAGAAAATTGATAGATTCTTATCTTCAGGAGGTACAAGTTAGAGGCTTATTATTAGTATTAGTATTCTCCTGCCTATGAAGAATTTAATAAATGTCATAAAGTAGCAATAGAAACTTCAGTTGTCTCAGTCTGTATGTAATCCTAGATGTTTCCTAGGTACAATGTTTCAGAATCCACTCAGTACACTATGTTGATTCTGTGAAGTAATATGTAGTCATTTCCATATTTCCTCCCATTTAAAGAAATGAAGATATTAAAAGAAATTATGAGAACATACCTAAGGGGCTTTTTACAGTGATGACGGGCAGAGCTTTTCGAAGATGTTTATCTTGTTGGTGAATATCAGTTAGGAATGACTTTTCGTTGTATGTAACGAAGCACTTACTGCAGTGGTTGAACCATGTAAGAGTTTCTTTTTCTCCTGTAAATAAGAAATGCTGAGCAGTCTAGGGTGAGCAGTCTAGGGCTGGGATGCCCTAAAAAGGACATTGGAGACCCAGATTTTTCTTGTCTTTCTTTTCATCAACACGTGTATTTGGTTTTAATCTTCATGTTTATTGTCCTATAGTCACATTATGGTTATTCTACCTTTAACAATCATGTTCCAGGCAAGAAGAAAGAGCAATAGTCTATGGCTGCTAAGTCTGTTCCATTTTAAAGAGTATCCCTGGAAGCCTCCCCCACCCCAAAGACTTCCACTTCTATCTCATTGGATAGACTTATGTCATTAGTCAGTGTAATATTACTAGCTGGACACATTGCCACATTGAATAAAATTTTGGATTTTTTTTTTTGATAAAGAGGAAAAGAATGGATTCAAAGAAACAGCTATCAGTGACTGCTACAGTTTGTGAGAGTTCATTGTAAATTAAAGCTATTAAGCCCTTCCTATCATTTATGTTGTATATGTGGGGGAATAAATTTTTACATAGTGTAAAATTTTTGTTAAATCTATTAGGTTTTGTTTCTTTTTGTTTCTTTTTTTTCCTTTAATAATCTCAAGCAAATTGTTGCTATTGTTTTTTAAAAGGTTTAGATCAGGGGTCTTAGGCCCAAGGAAAGAATTGACTAAAAATGTGTTTAAAACACTAGCATAGTGTTTTTATTTCAAAAATCTTTAAAATTTTAATAACATTAGGAAAGACATATGCTCTAGTTGTTTTATAACCTCTAGCATTCTCTGTTATCTTATGTGTCCACTCAGTTCACATGTTTATGTTAAATGGCTGACCCTATAAATAGTTGAATTTAGACAGGTACATATTCAGTTAGAATTATTTCATATGCACCAAAACCTGGATATCTAACTTGTATGAGGTCCATAGACTAGTGTGGATTAGTAAACCACTTACCCATTACTGCCATTTATCTACTCGTTATCAGGTAGCAGGAAGCTTATATGAGTCTGTGATTGAAACTGAATTAACTAATATTTATCTAATGGTCTCTTGTAGTCTGCTTGTTACAAATTAAATTATTATAATGGCAACAACTTTTCATGGTCTTTGAATATATTAATGTGTAAAACTAAAATCAGACTTTATCACTCATATGGAAAATTGATTTCTGTCTTTTTATTGGAGTTACTTAGTGGTATGTAAGGTATGAATTTAAATCAATTATTTATTTAGAAATTTTCACATGTATTAAGGTACACATTGCTTTTCATAGTTAAAAGCCAATAATAATATAATAATAATCCTTGTTTCTGAAGAAAAATTCTAGATAGAATATCACGACTTGTCACAGACTCCTTTTTTAGTATTTTTTTTTTATTTCAACAGACTTTGCTTCGCCCTCTTCAAGCTTTATGCTCTTTCCAACTTCAGCATGGTGCTCAAATTCGCCACAGCAAGGAACATCTTCTGAAAAATGGATTATATCCTAAGCCGATGCCAAAGAACAAACGCAAACTCAGGAAAATGGAACTCTTAATGAACAGTGTTAAAATTTAGTGCATATGTTCTTATGGTGCTATTTATGGTGTCTTCAGCTGACAATACCAGGTCAAGTTTTAATACAATTTAAATTTGTGGGTTTTTTGACTGCCTAAAAAAATGAGAGTTGCATACTAAAGTTGCCCCGAGGAAAGATATAAATCAAATAGCCATAAAAAAAAAACAAAAAACAAAAAAAAACCATTACACTGAATCAGTTAAAAGCAAGATTTTATAATGTATTTGTTTTTAAAATGTGCCTATAATATATTTTTTCCAATTCATAATTTGAAATGTGGTTAGCTCTTGAGCTGGTTTAGAAGTTCTTTTTTATGAAATGGAAGGAAATTATTGTGCCTGCTTCAGACAGTATTGTTTCTGTTAATGTTTTATAGATAATTAGGTATAGACCTACACCAATTTGCAATAGTGTACATGAACTTTATAGTTTGAAATAAATAACAAAACAAAATAATGATAATCAGGTGGTTTAAATTGAACTTATTTCATAAAATTGTGTAATAGAATAAGGAAACTAAGTATCCTTTAGAGACTAAACTTGAACTCAGCTAATGTGATTAAATGTTGTATTAATGCCCCTATTTTTTTAATTAGGTAGAAGAGTTTACTGATAATTAGGTTAATCTAATTTATTATATAAATGAGGATACTTTTATCTATTAGATGGCATACCGGAAATTAGTAATGTGCTATAGTTATGTGCAAGCTGGAATACATAGTCACCCTATCTATGACTGACTATGAATTTTAAAAAAAGATACAGTGGAAGGATTTGTCCATTGTATGTATATTTTTTCCACAACACCAATTAACTCAATTCTCCTTGGACACTGTGACTTGGTGTGTCACAAATCTGAGTTCTGATACTCCCTGGAGATAGCGTCAGATCTTACAGGTTCAGGGCCTAGTCCTATCAGACTCTACCTTCTTCCCCTTCAGATGCCAGTCTCAGTTTAGGGTGTCACAACTGGCTATAGATTGGAAGTTCCAATGACTTACCCTCCCCCACCTTGGGTTTGATTAATATGCTAGAGTGACTCACAGAACTAAGAGAAACATTTTACTTACTAGGTTACTGGTATATTATAAAAGGATATAACTCGGTAACAGCCAGATAGAAGAGATGCACAGTGCAAGATATGTGGGAAGGAACTTGGAGCTTCCATGCTGTTTGAGTGCAGCACTCTTCGTGAATCCCCCTGTGTTCACCAACCTGGAATCTGTCTCCGAGCCATGTCCTTTTGGATTTTTATGGAAGCTTTATTACATAGGTATGATTGATTAAATCAGTGCCCATTTGCTATTGATTTCAGCCTCTAGCCCTTCTTCTCTCCTTGGTCTTTGTCTTTCTGGCTCATTTCACTTAGCATAATGCCCAATTCATCCCTGTTGTTGCAAATAGCAGGAATTCCTTCTTTTTATGACTGAGTAATATTCCATTATATGTATCTATATCTCTCTCTACATAGATCAATCTGTCATCTATCTATCATCTATCTATCTATCTATCTATCTATCACATTTTCTTTATTCATTCATTAAAGGACATTTAGGTTGTTTTCTTGGTTATTGTAAATAAAGCTACAGTAGCATGGGGGAGGTGTGTGTAGAAAGTTATAACCTTCCAATCACATGGTTGGTTCTTCTGGCAACAGCCCCCATCATGAGGTGTTTTTCAAAAGTCACTTTTGTAATATAAACTCAGGTGTGATAGAAAGGGGTTTGTATGAATATTAAAATACCTTTATTGTTCTTATCACTTAGGAAATTTCAAAGGTTTTAGGAGCTCTGTGCCAGAAATGGGGAGAAAGACCAAATGTATATTTCTTGTTAAAACACACAACATCACAATTCATAAGGATAGGAAGAGTAGGAAATGAGATGTATTAAGGAAGCCTAGTATGAGTCTATATGATGATAGATAATCTGGGAGGTTTGCATTTCTGATTACACTGAGATGAATAGACATGAAGTTATGATAGGAGTCATCTTGAGGTTAGAACATGAAGTAAATCTTTAAATCCTGAGGGTAATTTTTTCTAACTTTATAGAGGAATAATTAACAGATATAATCATGTATTTAAAGTATACAGTGTAATGATTTGATATACATACACATTGTAGAATGATTACTAGGATCAAGATAATGAACATATCCATCACCTCAAATAGTTAATATAGGTAACTGTGTGTGTGTGTGTGTGTGTGTGTGTGTGTGTGTGTGATGAGAATGCTTAAGATCTAATGTAATGATTTGATGTTTGTATATTTTGCTAAATGATCACCACAGTAAATCTAGTTAACATCCATCACCATACATAATTATAAATTATTTTTTCTTGTGATGAAACTTTTAAGATTTATTCTTAACAACTTTCAAATGTATGATACAGTATTAACTATAGTCATAATGTTATACATTAGAACCTCAGAACTTATTCTTTTTATAATTGAAAGTTTGTGCCCTTTGATCTACATCACCCTGTTTCTCCGAACCCCCAGTCCCTGGTAACCACCATTCTATTCTCTGTTTCTTTGAACGTGGCTTTTTATTTTTTTCAGATTTCACATATAAATGATACCATTTAGTATTTGTCCTTGTTTTTCTGCTTTATTCTACTTAGCGTAATGCCCTTCAGAGTCATCCATGTTGTTGCAAACAGCAGAATTTCCTTTGTATTTACTCACCACATTTTCTTTATTCAGTTCATTGAAGGAATTTCAGGTTTTTTTCCCCATATCTTAGCTATTGTGAATAATACTGCAATTAACATGGGGATGGAGATGTCTCTTCTAGATTGTGATTTCAGTTTCTTCAAATATTTACACGAGAATGGAATTACTGCATAATATGGTAGTTCAATTTTTAACTTTTTGACGAACTGCCATACTGCTTCTCCTAATGGTAAACCATTTTACAGTTTTATCTATAGTGTACAAAGGTTTCCTCTTTTCTACATCCTTGGCTATACTTGTTATCTCTTGTCTTCTTGATGATAGCCATTCTTACAGGTGTGAAGTGGTAGCTCCTGGTTTTGATTTGCATTTCCCTGATGATTAGTGATGATTACTGAAGCCTAACCCAACTACATGCATTTTATAAGAAGCACCAGGCACTTTAAATACAAAGTTTAAAAGTAAAAGAATGGAAAAAGATATGCCATGCAGACCTTGACTTTCTTCATTTTTAAATTTATCTTATTTATCATTTATTAAACAAATATACATTTAACACCTAGTAGGTTGCCAGGCACTATTTTAAGTATGTAAAAAAAAAAAATCTAGCTATTTTGATTTTCCAATATTTTGGATTCTAGGTAGGAAAATCTGATAGTGTTAGGACATTTTTAAATAAACGCTTGTTCCTAAAAAATCTTGTTCCTAAAAGAAAAAGCCAATTATACAACCTGACTGTCCAGTTAATTATCTTTTTGTAGTTATGTCTACTAGAAAAAAATAGAATACTTTTAATCACAGTGGTAGGCGTCACTAGTCTTTAGTAAATTCTTTAATCCTGTCTAGATCTTTATAAGGAAGGATACAGCAATAGTAATATTTTATATATACTTGTTCGATTAAAATATTTGTTTCAATCCTTGTGATCTAGTAATTAATTCCTTAATTTATCACTTTAGAAGTCATGTCACATGCACTTCCTTTTGAATGGAGAATGGAATGATTTTTCCTCTTGAGCCCAGGATGTGGCTCTCAACATGTGGTGAATTCCTGTCAGAAGTGAATAAAAGCTTTATTAGATGTTTCTTATAAAGAAAATTAATTTTCTTTTCTTAAACTTTTTCACTTTATTATCATCAGAATATAATTTAGAAAAAGGATTATAATATATGTTTACAGGGCCTTCCTGTAGAGAGGTTGTTCCAGTTAACTTGCTGATTTCTACAGGAAAATGTCTTAACCTAGTACATAATTCAAATAAGATAGTGGCAAGGGATTGGGCTGACCAGTGATTTCAGTGAAGAAATCTTGTTGGAACCCAAATACTCTATGTAAAATGTATGATATTCTCAATGCTCATATTTAATATTTAATAAACCCAGTCCTGAAGGATAGTCTTTGAAATGCAAGTTCAGCTACCTGACTGGCATTTCTTTATGCTACAATTAGAGCTGTCAAAACAATCTCTTTTAAAATAGAACCAGAAGGAGCTTGAGTGCTTGTTGTCTATAGTTATACCAGCATTACTTGATGTGAATACAGAATTTCCCTAAAAGATGAGAGAAAAAAATAATTTCTGGTTATAAGTACAGCACTGCATATAATGTACACCAAAAAAAGTGACATTTTTCAAGGCTAATTAGGAGATTTTTTTCTTTAATTATTTAGATATTAATGAATAAGCAGGCTTAGCCAAAAATATAAATGAAGAAACATGTAGATAAACATCTCTGAAATTAATTTATGGAATAAAGAGGCCTTAAATACATTCTTATTATATGGAAATAAAATAGGGTATTGTGTGAAGAATCTTCAGATTATTGTTCATTAATGGACATCATCCATTTGGCCAAACTGCTTTCAACTTTTTATTTTAGGACTGCATAGAGTAAGTGAAGTAAGGTAAGAAATGTCTTGTAGATTTCTAATTTCCTCTTTCTGCAAAACATTTTCTCAAATGATCAACATCTGAAATGTAAGTTACCTAATTCACAAATAAAATTTTCATGCATTGCTAAGATCCCACCAATCAGCCATGTAAAATTGTAGTATTTTACAAGATATAGTTCTTGCATCAACTTCTTGCTCCTCTTTTAACTTATTTGCTTATAAAAATAATTCAGAATATTATTTCTCTCAGTTCTTAGAGTGACCTAGCTTGATTTTGTTATAAGCCAGGTCGTGTTTGCCAGATTTAAAAATTTTGAGAGAAATTCTGTAACAGATTTTGTGGCAGCATCTCAAACATGTCAATTGTGGATCTTCCCATTCCTTTTAAGTAGGGAAATAATGACAAAATCTATATCATAATATCAAGTGTTCTGCTCTCAAACTAATTTACTCAAAAGTCAGAAAGAGCAAAGAGAAATGTTTGTCCTTGCAGTATGTGGAATTTTAAAATGTGTGTGCTGCCTTTTGAAGGAAAGGCTAAATTTATTGTTTAAGGATTTTATTCTTAAAGTCTTTCTGTTCCGTCGCCAATTACTCCCACTTGACTTTGTGCAGAAGATGGATCAGCTAATAGTTAGTCATTGCATTAGAGTGCAGAGGAGGTCAGGTCCACCTGAGGAAACCGTTAGAGAGTGAGACTCTCAGAACTAGCAGAAGAGGAGCCCTTCCTGGGATTGATTACATTAACAGTTATAGCACCAAAGGAAACCCTATTGGAGCCTCCAAAAGGCTGACTCATGCTGATCCTCCCTGTGCAGAATGGGTGCTCTGGATCCTAACATCCTGTGATCTGTATCAGGATTGCCTTTCTAGATACAGGATTTTCTTTATTGTATATTTGGAGCTCTGATGAAAAACATGTGTTCTCTTAAAAAGGCCAGACACACATGACTAAGAAAGAAAAAGTAAGTGTTCACTGGTTTACAAAGACCCTCATAAATTGGAGGTAGCAGGAGAGAAGTGATAAAAGTAGTTCAAAGGAGGTAGAGGTCAAGCCCTCTGAAATGCTGCACCTATAGCATCGGTCTTAAGAATGTTAAGCCCATCCCTGAGTCATAATTAGATCAGGAGTTATGCATTCCACAATATTTTAGGAATCTTTCTGGAATTGCATCTCTAAACCAGATTAAAATTTTTTTCATATTCTTAAAGGTAAGAAATTATCTCTTGATTATTGTTGATTTGATTTATTGAAGTATTCAAAAATTTTAGCTCAGAACAAGAAGGAAGTAGGGATCAACCTAGTTTCATTGTGAAAATATGACAAAGAAATCATAATTTGTTTCTTTTGAATTAAAAAGAAAACCCAAACTTTTTACCATTTTCTGTACATTAAGCCTAATTACCCATGTAGCATGAATTCTTCATGAGGGATTCCACTGATTTGGAAGAAAAAGTCAACATTCACTTAGATATGGTAAAGCTTTCAGAGTTTTGAGGATTTCTTCTGATTGGGTTAATTACCAATTAATATATTCTGTAACAATAAACTTTTTGGCCAAAAAAAAACCCCAAGTCTTCATTTTTTTTTTTTTTTGCTCAAAGTCTATGACAAAATAATTGCTAAACCTTTATCATGTTAGTTTTATAATTTTCTTTCATTTAAATTTGACTCCTCAATAAGCTAATGTCTTAAT